>CM053596.1:16951301-16989944 GCA_028646575.1 Pseudocheirus occidentalis | reverse complement strand
AGTTTTTTGCCACCACAAATAGAGATGCAATAAATACTTTTGTACATATGGGACCCTTTTCCACTTCTATGATCTCTTTGGGATACAACCCCAAAAGTGGTATTACTGGGTCAAAGGGTATGCAATTATTTATAGCCCTTTGTCCAGGCCCACTTTCTATGTACTATAGCATTACCTAGCTTCTCAGGAACCTATTGACCCCTAACGCCTCAGTGTTGGGGACCCCAGCGATCACTCTGTATCCTGGGCCCCCTACCTTCAAGTTCAGGACCCCAGGGCCAAGGCATTGTAGCCCCTGGGTGTGTCAAGCCCCCAGCTGGTCCTTGACTCTCCTATGACCTCTAGGATGGTCCTGAGACAATGTAAGCTGGGTCTTCTAGCTCCCCCCATCCTCGTGTCTGGGTGGGCCCTTGATTCCTCATGGGGATCTCCAGCCCTGCTCGCCAGGAGTTACCACATCTTGACTTCCCACTTCCTGTCCCCACTTGGATCTGGGTCTCCCAGTCCCAACTTCTAGGACCTCTAAATATTCCTTTTCCTGTGTCTGGCTTTCAGCATCTGCCTCTGCTCCACCTAAATGGGCATTTTCCAATTTTCCTTTCAGAGGAATCTCCTCTCAGGTCCCCATTACTTGGCAACCCTTGCAATCCAGCTCTTGTCTTCCTAGTGCTATCTCTTACCTGCATGAGTCGTTTGTCCAAACTGGAAGGGCCCAGCTGTAGCAGGTTTCCAAGCAGTGGTAGGGGTGTGGGGCCAGGGGGCAGCTGGCCAGGAGAGCCCTTTGAACCCCTGCTGTGAAGGGCCAGAGCAAGAAGCAGAAGACAAAGCAAGACTGGGAGCAGCATTGCAAGACCTGAGCCCTGGTGTGTTTCAGAAGGAGCCTAACCCTGCTTAATAACGCTTTTCCCTACCCAGCCTCCTTGGCAGAAAATCAAACCTCTGAGCCTAGTCCTTGAGCTCTTGGGGCTCCAGTCCCAGCCTCTTCTGGTCCCTTTGATTGGTTTTTAATTACATTTTTTTCATTCAGTAAAAATCTGCTTTCTCACTTTCTGAACCCAAACCCTGGAACTTTTAGACTAAAAATAAACCCTTTTACAAACACATATCAAGACAAACCAACCAATGAAAACAAAATTTTAGGTGGTCATATTCCAAACAAATATTTGGGTTTTTTTGTACTTTGAATCCTTTATCTCTCTGTGAGGACGTAGGTAAGTTGTTTTACCATCATTCCCATGAAATCATGGCTGGTCCTTATGCTGATCAGAATTCCCAAGTCTTTCAACATTGTTTGTCTTTATCATATTGTTTCTCTGTCTCTCCTCATATATATATATATATATATATATATACACACACCATAATGTGTATATATATGTATATATGAATATATGGTACACATTCTCCCCGTTTTCTTTGAATGCATGCCTTTCATCATTTCTTACAAGACCATAGTATTTCATTATATTTACATATAGTAATTTGTTCATTCATTTACCAATTTATGGGTACCCTCTTAGATTCACATTCTTTGCCACCTCAAAAGAAGTATACATAATTTTGTATATTTTTAAATTTTGTTTTTCTTAAGATGAATGCCTCCCTATATGAACCCTCTTTCTAATACCACAATCCTTTCTCCACTTTCCATGGTATTTCCTTGTTGAATCAAATGTATTTCTGTACAGAATTCTGTGTGTGTGTGTGTGTGTGTGTGTGATAGAAAGACAGAGGGAGAGAGAAAGTTAGAGGGGGGAGAGAGAGAGAGAATGAAGGGAGAGAAAAAGAAAGAGCGAGAGATACAGGGAGACAGACAGCAGACAACCTTCCTTTAACCAGTTCAGATGAGAGTACGGTTCAAGTGTCAGTCGCTTATCTCTACCTCTTGTATAGATGTCTTCTTGTGCACCTGGATTATGTAAGAAAACTTACTCTTCCCTTTCTGTATATCTCCCCATTTTTCTCTAAAGTTCATCTGGACATAAGAAAATGACTTCCAGGTCTTGTCTAGTTAGACTCCCTCTGTGATCCCTGATGAAGAGAGAAATCAGAGGTGATACATGTATCATCTTCCTATGTTAGAGTGTAAGCTATGTATCTTTGTTTAATCACTTATCATTGTTCATTTTTGTTGACCTTTTAATGTTTCTTTTTACTCTTCTGTTTGAAGAGGAGTTCAAAATTCTCTGCAGCTCTGATCTTTTCATCAGGAACGCCTGAAAATTCTCTATTTCATTAAAGGTCTATTTGTCCCACCCTCTTCCACTAGCAACCATCATACTCAGTTTTTCTAAATAAATTACTCTTGGCTGTAAGCCCAAATTCTTTGCCTTCCAGGATATCACACTCCAATTTCTCTGCTGCTATATAGTGGTGGTTGCTAAATCTTGTGTGATCTGACTGGGCTTCTCAGTGCTTGAATTTTTTCTTTCTGCCAGTATTTAATTTTTGACCTGGAGACTTTGGATTTTGACTCTGATGTTCTTGGGAGTTCTCATTTTGAGATTTCTTTCAGTATGTGACCGGTGAATTCTTTCCATTTCCACTTTGTCCTCTGATTCAAAGAGATCTGGGCAGTTTTCTTTTAAGATATTTTGAAATAAGATGTCTAGTTTCTTTTTTTGATCATGGTATTCAGTTAGTCCTTAAATTAAGTAGATTCTTAAGTTTTTTCCTTGTCTATTTTCCAGGTCAATTGTTTTTGCTATGGAATATCTTACATTTTCTTCCTATTTTTCCAACCTTTTGACTTTGTTTTAATATTTTTGGTTATCTCATGTCTTCTATTTGGTCCTTTTTAATTTTCATAGTTTGTTACTTGGGCGAGGTTTTGTAACTCTTGTGCCAAGTCAGTCACTTGGCACTTATGGTAGCCAGTGAACAGAGCATTGGGCCCTGAGTTCAAATCTTGGCTCAGATGCTCAATAGCTGTGTGAACCTAGGCTTAGCTTCTGTTTGCCTCTGTTTCTGGTTGTTGTGAAGATTACATCAGATAAAATTTGTAAACTGCTTAGTACAGTGTCTGGCTGTGGCACGGATACTTATTCTCTTCCCTCAAGCTATTAATTCTTTTGTCCTTAGACCCTTTTAAAAGAAAACCTGAGAGTGAAATAATGATGGCTGCTATCTACATAATGCTTAAAGGAAAGTGATTTTGCACACTTCATGCCCTTTGATTCTCCGTGACCGGGTAAGGCACAATTATTTTACAAATGGGGAAACTGAGGCTCATAGAGGTTAGTGATTTGTTCAGGGTCACACAGCTGGAAAGGATCTGAACCAGGAATCAAATCCAGGTCTAGCACTTTCACTAGCTGGGAATCTGAGAACCAGAGGGGAACTTACAGGCTAGAGGCTAGATTTCCTGGCTCCTGGTCTAAGGTGTTCTGGACTACACCCTTCTGCCTCTGCCAGCTCTATTAATCCCTGTCTGTCTTGTCACAGTCCCTGTTTTCTATTTCTTTCCATTTCTATGTCTCTTTCTCTTCATTTTTTTGAAAAGCCTTTGTCTTTCTCCATAATTGTCTGTGCCCTTATCTATTACTCTGCCTTTTGTCTTTCCGTGTCATTTTTTTCTCCAATGTTTTTGCTTCTCTTTTTATTTCTCTGGAGATCCCACTGCTGTGAGTGGTCTAAGGCCTGGGACTTGCTCACAATCAGTCCTTGCTGGGAGACAGCTTCAGTGCTCATAGCTGGGACAGGCATGGATGCCCAGAGGTACCTGTTTCTCTTCTTGATTGAAGCAGGAAGACCTGGGCAGGACCAAGATTTGGCCCATCAGGTGAATTAATAAATGAAGGAAAAGAAGGAGAAGCCTTAAATAAGTCTGTAGTATGAGCCAGATTGAGTCCTGGGAACCAAAAGTAGATAGAAGATGGAGCCAACCTGCAAAGAGCTCACCTTCCAATGGGGAAACAACTCAGAAAGGAGAGTGGGGGCCAAGGAAGGGGATTGTGGTTTGGAAAGTCACAGGAATGATGACAGAGAAGAGTGCGGCTTTCCAGGAACTCACACACTTTTCAGGACCTGTGGCAGGGTTGATTTGTTTGTTGTTTAGGATGGGGTGACCCAAATAGTACCTCCACATCTTACAAGAAGATCACAGGGCATTGTGAAATGGCCTATTGCTGGGGCAGGCCTAGACATGACAGACCACTGAGATAACACCCATAGGATTCAAGGGCCAGACTTTCTGCCTCAGTCAATCTCTCAGTCTCTCTTCGGTCTCTCTCTCTCTCTCTCTCTCTCTCTCTCTCTCTCTCTCTCTCTCTCTCTCTCTCTTTCTCTCTCTCCCTGTCTCTCTCCTTTGCACTATTAGTCTTTGCCTCTCTTGTCTCTGACTCTCCCTCCCCTCTTCTCTCTGTCTGTCTGTCTGTCATCCCAAGGCCTCATGCTCACTCTGTGCCATTTTAGTTCCCCCTTACTCCTGTCTGTGTTCTGTCTGTCTCCGGGGCAGGGGCTCAGTGAGCCGAAAGCCTGGATCACATCTCTCTCCATTTCCTCAGGAGCAGCTCGGTGAGGGAACTGCTAAGTGGAGGGTGATCTCCTCCTGACCTTTGGTCCCCTTGTTCTGGGCTTACAATAGTGGATTTTTAAAGGGAGCTTCACATTCCAGAGCTGAGTGTTCCCTTTGGGGAAGTCCTGGGATTTTATCAGTGCCTCCTCCTCATGCAAACTGGCCAGTGTGGGTTACCCAGATTAAACTGAGCCCTGAAAGAAACCTAGAACATGGAACAGAGAATATCAGAACTGGAAGGGACATTAGATCAGAGAACAATGTCAGCAGGACCTTTAGGAAAAAAACCTAGAACCACAAAATGTAAGAGTTGGAATGCTTATAATGCAGACCGAATGATGCCAGAGACAAGGAAAGGGCCTTAGATGTTAGAGTGTCCAAACAGGAGGGGCCTGAGAACAGGGAATGTCAGGGCTGGGAGGGCCTTTAGAACAGGAAATGTCAGAGCTGGGAGAGGACCCTTAGAAAAGGGAATGTCAGGGCTGGGAGGAGCCTGAGAACAGAACAGAGAATGTCAGGGCTGGGAGGGGCCTTTGAACAGGGAATGTCAGGGCTGGGAGGGCCCTTAGAACAGGGAATGTCAGAGCTGGGAGGGCCCTTAGAACAGGGAATGTCAGAGCTGGGAGGGCCTTTAGAACAGGGAATGTCAGGGCTGGGAGAGCCTTAGAACAGGGAATGTCAAAGCTGGGGGAGGGCCCTTAGAAAAGAGAATGTCAGGGCAGCTAGGTAACAGTGAATAGAGCACCAGCCCTGGAATCAGGAGGACCTTAGTTCAAATCTGACCTCAGACACTTAACAGTTACTAGTGTGACCTTGGGCAAGTTACTTAACCCCAATTGCCCTGCCTTCCCCCTCCAAAAATAAAAAAAAAGTAGGTTCAGAAAAGGGAATGTCAGAAATGGGAAGGACGTTAGAACAGGGAATGTTAGAGCTGGGGGAGGGGGCATGTCAGAGTTGGAGGAGGGGCCTTAGAAGAGAAAACACTGAGCTCTTCTTGTCATGACTCACACTATCACAGCTCTAGTTCCAATCCCACCACCTCATTTCTGAACCATTACAATCTCTCTACCTCTCTTCCCTCGCTAAAGAATCCCACTCATCTTTCAGCTGTCTAGATAAGCTTCCTAATACACAGATGTGGTCATGTTACTTCCTTGTTCAGAAGTCCCAGGTGGGTCCTTATTGCCTGTAAATGCAACCCTTGTCCCTATGCCCCTTTAGTCCCTCCCACACTGGTCTCCAGTCTCCCTTTCCAGGCTTCCTTTACTTGACCCACTTTCAGCACTGGATGTTGTCAATACCCTGGAATCTGAGCAGTTCCTTAAACTGGACAGGTTGTCTCTTGCAAGCCTGCATTTACCCCCATTATCCCCCAGGACTGAATTATGTTCCCCCTCATCTTCACCTTTCAAAATCTGTCTCTATCTTCAGGACTCAGATTTCCTGTCTCCAGACCAGGAGGGTCTCTCCCTAGAAGACTTTGCCTTTTTTAAAAAAAGATGTTATTGATGCTCTCTTCTCTCTTTCAATCGCTGTCATTTTTCAGTGACTTCCTCTCTGCCCCAGTTAAAACCCTCCTCTAAGTACTGTCAATTGTTACTGAGTGGCGTCTCATCCTCTGGGATCCCATCGAAGGTTTTCTTGGCAGAGATACTAGAATGGTCTTTGCCACTTCCTTCTCTAGTTCACTTCACAGATGAGGAAAGTGAAGCAGACAAAGTTTAGGTGACTAGCCTATGGGTGATACAGCTGGGAAGTGCCGGAGGCTGAATTTGAACTCCTTACTCCAGGCCCAGTGCTCTATCCATTGCTCCACCTAGCTGCCCAATTAGAATAAGATACCAAAGCCAACGAACACACCATTTCTGAAAATGATGGCTCATTCCACACCGATGGTCTACCTCCTCACTGCTGAAAGTCAGAAAGCCTACTTTACCCCTCCGAAGTTATGAACTCATCATTGCACTGACCAGAGTTCTGAAATTTTTCATTGTTTTCCTTCCTTTTCCCATGTTTACTTTTTCTCTCTCCACCTTTCATTTCAATATTTTCCACTAATCCACTCATTTTAGTGAATGATATTCCTAGTTTTACTTACATTACTCTGTGACAATTGTCTCCCCAAATTTCTCTGAATTCTTCATATCCATCATTGCTTAAAGGGCAATAATTTCTGAATCAGGAAACATTCAAGCGCTGAGAGAAATTATTCTTTTCCTGTTATATCAATAACTAATTATTAACTAAGATCCAGGTTTTTTCCTCCTTTATTTCTTCATTTAGGGCCCAGCCCCTGTGCATCAGTCAGTTTTTGAAGAACATGACTGATGGATGAGATTGCCTTAATCCTTGGGGAACATGTTACTCAGCCTTGTGCAGGACTCCATCTAACTAGGAGACCTTACTTCTGTTTAGAGTGGAAGCAGAATCTAATCTGGGTGAATTCCTGCCCTGAGCCCATGCCCTCGCACTCTTCCAATCAAATTTAGTATGACCTAGCTCATGAAAAAGAAAACCAACCAGAGTGGTCTGAGTGATGGATCCCCCTGTCCAGTTTGCTGGAGGTGGCTAAATCTCATGATTAAGTCATGTTCTCAGCAGGAAGAGCTGAAGACTTTTAGTCCAACTTCTCATTAATTGTTCATCAATCAGGGTAGATTTCTCCTTCAGGGACACTTACTTTCCCAAAAGTATATTAAGGTTTCCAGTTTCTTCATGTCTTTGTCTTTGATTACCTAGATAAACCACTGACCATTAATGTTTTAATTATTAGCTAGCCTAATTAATGAATTAATTATTAATTACCCAGAATTTCCATCCCTTGGGTTTTTCATTCATCACCAGTATCTACTATGTTTCTGGGAATACAAGGACAAAAATGAAGTAATCCTTGTCCTCAAAGTGCTTGTGTTCTAAAGGAAGAAACAAATAATCATAAATACAGACAAAGTAAACAAAAGATGATTTGGTTGGGGAGCCATTATTTCATGACATTCATATACTACATTTTGGTCAGCCATGCCCCAATTAATTTACACTCTCTTGCCTTTGAATTTATTGCTACCACCAAAAGTAGTGTTATACATATTTTTGAATACATATTTAACTCTCTGTGTCCTGATGATGAAGTAGGAGCTGGAAAGTCACTTGCCTGATACTCCTTAGGCTTCACTCACCTTTGGAATTCTGACCTTGGAAGAACCAGGAAGCCAAGTGGAGAGAAGCTGGTCTGTGATCAATCTCCTTGTTCTGAAGGCTGATAACATAATGATAAGGTATGGTCGTTGTTTGTCTTTTGTTTTCAAAGAGGACCAATGACATCTTGACTCATGTCTGAACTGGATTTAAGTCAGGCATAGTTGCATGAAGTAATCAGTTTCACTTTCTCTTAAGAAATCATCTAAGTCCATTGGCAGAACAAAAGTCAGGACAACTGGTGATGGCCCAGTGTTCATTGGATGACTTTGGAGTCTTAGATGTCTGACCAAGCTCTCAGCGCTCTACAGCACCTGCTTCCACTGCCTTCATGGCTGTTGGAACAAACTGTTCTCAATCACCCATTTGACCAGAGGAAGTCTTCACATGCTTGGGGTAGGTGCCCCTCCCCTTGCCACCAATTCACTGATGGGTTTGAGGTCCTTTGCTTAGCCTCAATCTGTTTTAGTCGATCTGCAGAAGTGGTTTACTGGAGTGTGGCTACTTCATGTGCTGCAGCTTCTTGGAGCTGCAGGTGAGAGTTGGGTGGCAGGTGGACAAGAAAAGGTGGAGGAACCTTGAAAAGGACTCAGCAAGCCCTCACCCCAAAGGCGCTAGTCTTCCTGAATATCCTATCACTCCAATCAGAAGGTATTCATAAAGTATTAAACTAACTAAAAGTAAAAATAACTTTCTGACTGAATCAAGAAGGGACTGAGCAAACAAGTTAGCCATGCCCCTGGGTCCTTTGGACCAGACCAATTTAAACAGTTGGAGAGTGGGAGAGATGATAAGTCTGAAATTCCCTGTAAAGGAGACCCCTGTAGGGGCCTAAGAGGGAATTTTTCTCTCCTATTATTCCCTGCCATTCCATTGGCAATATAGTCTTGAAGCGATTGGAATGAGTAAGAGACACTGAATCCATTGGGAAGCAAATTTCTTTCATTGTTCTTTAAGTTTGAGTCTACTCTTTCTGTAGATTCTGTATGTATTGGTGAGAGAGTGTGCTTTTGGTTCAGGGGAGAGTATTTTATAGTAAGCTATAAAATATTTTATAGTAATTTTACTTTTAGTAAATACCTTTATTAAGACCTAATTGTGTCTATTGCCTGATTGATCATGGGAAGGATCTTGGTGGGGGTTTATGAGTTAATCTCATAGATTAGAAGGTGTCACTACCCAGAGGGTATCGTAGAACCCTAGAGTAACCATTGTTTTGGGATTCATTCTACAAGTCTCGAGTGCAAGTTAGAAGAGGTATTTCAGAGGGAGCTCTACTCAAGCAAGGAGTAAGAAGAAACCATCAAAGGAAGAGGTGAGGATACAGAGACAGGGAGAACAGACATCTGGGGTCTGGCTAGAGCAAGCAACTATGATGATTCCTGAGCAGAGTCATTTAAAATGATTAAAACATGAACTCTGCCCTGAGAGCCTGCATTGTTTATTCAGCTTGAGAAGACTCTCCTACCTTACCTTTCCCCTTATTCCCAAGAGAGAAAAGTTGAATGTTCTATGGGGTATATTAGGCACTTTCATCTGGCTTTGGGAAGTATTTGTATTTATTCACTGTGCTTACTTAAAAAAAACTGGTAAAATGAGAAAACTGTCGATCAATAGAAATTCTTTTAAAAAATTTTAACCATGAACTTTAACATTTTAAAATTTTATTTATTTTCAGATTCATATTCTCTTTCTTCCTCCATCTTCTTTCCCACACATTGAGAAGGCAGCAAATATGACACACATTACACATATAAATTCATACAAAATTGCATATTTATGTATTAGCAATGTGGGATTTTTTTTGGGAGGGGAGCAAGGAAAAATAAAGGAAAACCATGCTGCAATCTGCTTCTGAGTCCATCAGTTCTCTATCTGTAGGTAGACAGCATTTTAAAATCATGAACCCTTTGGTAGATCACTGTATTGATCAGTTACTAATTCTTTCACAACTGATTATCTTTATAATATTGATGTCACTGTGTGGATTCTCTCCTGGATCTGCTTCCTTCCATTTATATCAATTCATGTAAATCTTCCCAGGTTTTAAAAAATCATCCCCTTTATCATTTCTTCCCCCATTTTATCATTTCTTACAGCACAATGGTATTCCATCACATTCATATACCATAACTCATTCATTTATTATTCAGCTGACAAGATCCCCTCAGTTTCCAATTTTTTGCCACCACAGAAAGAGCTGCTATAAATATTTTTGTACTTATGGTTCCTTTTCCTTTTTCATTAATCTCCTTAGGGTACAGACCTAGTAGTGGCAACCCTGGGTTAAAGAACTTTTTGAGCATAGCTCCAAACTGTTCTCTAGAATGGTTGTATTAGTTCACAGACCCACCAACAGTACATTGATGTATCTGTTTTCCCATGTCCCCTTCAGAATTTATCATTTGTTTGGTCATCTCATCCAATCTGATTGGTGTGCTGAGGTACCTCAGAGCTATTTTAATTTATATTTCTCTAATCATTAGTAGTTCAGAGCATTTTTCATTATTATTAATAGCTTTGATTTCTTCATCATAAAACTACTTGTTCATATCCTTTGATCAATCGGGAAATGCCTCTTATTTTATCACATTTAGCTTGGTTCCCTGTATATTGGAGAAATGAAGTCTTTGTCAGAGAAATTTGCTATATAACCCCCCCCCATTTCCTACTTTTCTTCTTATTTTGATTGTGTTGATTTTGTTAGTGCAAAAACTTTATCCTTTACATCAGAGGTGTCAAGCTCCACAAAACTCCTGAGTGCAGCCTGAACCAGATTAAAATAATTTAATTGGGAAATGTTTAGCAAAATAAGTAAAAATATAATACAGCATAAAAATGTTAATTTGTAGTTTTCTAAGTCAATATGCAGCCTGCTACTTTATACCATGCTACCACTCATTATAGACAAGACATGGAATGAACCAATTATATGGGCAAATATTAGACTTGATATCTGGCTTCATGTGTAACTTCCTCTCTAGTATCATGGGTTAGCCTATGTCAGAAATCAGATGGGTCTCACTGGTGACCTGATTGTACCTGAACTGGTTCTTCTTCTCCTTCTCCTCCTTCTTTTCCTCCTTCTCCTTCTCCTTCTCCTTTTCCTTCTCCTCCTCCTCCTCCTCCCCTTCTTCTTCTTCTTCTTCTTCTTCTTCCTCTTCTTCTTCTTCTTCTTCTTCTTCTTCTTCCTCTTCTTCTTCTCCTTCTCCTCCTTCTTTTCCTCCTTCTCCTTCTCCTTTTCCTTCTCCTCCTCCTCCTCTTCCTCCTCCTCCTCCTCCTTCTCCTCCTTCTCCTTCTCCTTCTCCTTCTCCTCCTTCTCCTTCTTCTTCTCCTCCTTCTCCTTCTCCTTCTCCTTTTCCTACTTCTCCTTCTTGGCCAAATATTAGCAAGAATGGAGAAAGCCTGTGACAGCATTCTTGGCAGAGTGAAGTACATGTACTAGAAATGTCACATCTTGACTCCACTGCAATTTTATACTGGTTTTATTGTTCTCAACATGCAATTAAAACACTTGGGTTGGGGGTGGATCTCCTTGGGGAGGGGAAGGTATATCTCTAGACTTTCTGACACCTGGAATGCTTGCATTTATTTGTGTGGCTTGTTCCAAAAGTCTCTGCTTTGGTCAAAATGGATCCTAGTAGAGAAGACTCATGCTGGAAAATCCTTCCATAATTTTTTAGTGACCATGGAAGCTTTCTTCTTACTGTGCTTGTACATACCTGGTGAAATGATTAGACATCGCAAAGATGGGGTGCCTATTCTTGCTTTCTCCTTTTGGAGATGAGAAACCAAGACAGAGAAATTTCAAAAGTCTTCTAATACTTATATTCTCCAAATATGAATTGGCATGAATTAGTAGCATGTATGGAACATATCGAGGACAAATCTTCCACTTCTTAGTAATTACTGCTGCCATCTTGGGTCAGTACAATCTCTTTCTCATTAGTTACAGGTTTTTCTTAACTTATATATCAAAAACCTTCATCCAGGACATTTGTGACCATCGGATGATATGCTTTGGGTGGCATTCAATGCTTATTGATACGATGTATGTAATCCATATGTGTATACATTGCTCCTTGACACCACCCTGGCTTTCACCATTGTTTCAACTGTAAAGTGCTTTATCGGTTCAATAGCTCTTAGAGAAGGATGACTAGAGATGGATGCCTACGTATCAGGATGAAAATCTCTCAGCTTTTACTTTTTCAGGGGGATTAGTCCCCTGCCTAGATTAACACAGATGGACTTGATTTGTCCTCCAATCCCAAAGAAAGAAGGCAGAGGTGGCATCAGAAGGGAGTGTGAGAGATGGAGAGCAAGTAAGGACAAGCACCAAGGAGCAGACAGGAGAGGACGTTCCCTTGATGTGATGAGTGTAATTTGAGGAGCCAGATAAACTGCCTCAGTCACAAGTTGCACACAGCAGCAAGGAACAAGGTGCTGGTCAATATTTAATGAATTAGCCATTTGTTTTATTTTTGTTTTTTGGAGGGCAATTGGGGTTAAGTGACTTGCGCAAGGTCACACGGCTAATTAATGTTAAGTGAAGCTGGATTTGAACTCAAGTCCTCCTGACTCCAGGGCCAGTGCTCTATTTACTGTGCCACTTAGCTGCCCTAATTTTTTTATTTTTATTTTTTATTTATGAATTAGCCATTTGAAGAACTGGTTACACTTGTAAGCTTAATGTGATTATAAATATTTTCTCTATCACTTTAAATGGCAACAACCAACAAAACGAAAGTCCTGATTCCTACCTAGTGTTTGTCAATTTCCCAAGTGTAAAATGTTCATGGGAAATTGATCAATCACCTTCTCTCCGATAAGTCTGAGATGACTCCATTACACTCTTGGTCAGAGAAGACGAGAGGTGGGTAGAAATGGAGTGTGAAAGGAGGAAGCAGCAATGCAAATGGCAGGGTGTGTGACCAGCAGAAGCCTCACCATGGCCATGGAAGCAGAGCTGGAGGGTTAGGTTCAGGTTAACACCTCTGGTCTCCCAGATGATGAAGGCTGGACAGCAGAGAGAGTGCCGGACCTGGAGTTAGGAAGACCCGAGTTCATATCTGACCCCAGACGCTTGCTAGTTGTGTGACCTAGGCTACTCATGTAACCTCTGTCTGCCTCAATTTCCTCATCTGTAAAATGGGGCAATAGCAGCACAGTAGGGTTGTTAGGATCAAATTATATATATACATGTATATGTATACACACATGCACACATATATCTGTATACACATATTTTTTTTCCTTATCACAATGCCTGGCAATACGTGCTATAGAAATGCTTTTCCTCTCCCCCCATGAAATACGTACTTCTTCAATCTCTGGAGTTTGTTTGGCTTTCTCTCTTTTTTAAATCTATTTTTCTAAGATAAAGGTAGTTAACCATTATATTACTGATCTACGTGTCCTTGCACAAATTCATGTAAGAAAAAGCAATGTGGGCATAGGGAGAATGTTCGGAAGGAGGTCTTTCATGTAACAAGCATTTGGTGAGAAGGGGCCAGGGTGACTTGGAGCAACCTTCCTCCCTCATCTCTAGGAGATTATGGCTAGGAAAGCATCTTTATTCTGAATTTATCTACCCTCAGACCATCAATATTGTTGTAGAGGAGCAGGGAGAAGAGATAGAGATAATTCTAGTTCAATACTGTTCGTTTAGAGATTGGAGAACAGGGCATCCAGGCTTACTGTCTCATCTCATGTTCCCCCCAAGGTAGTAATCATTTTCTCCCTTGGTGAGGGGTGGCCAAGAGTCCAGAGGTATCTCCCTACAGTTCTTAAAACTGTATTTAGATAGTTTATGTGGGCATAATTATAGTCTTTCATGGGGAGCTCATGTATATTTTAGCTTACATGCCCTCTAGTTAAAACGGCAGCAAACTCCAATCCCCAGGACTCTCAGGCAAAAGAGGTACCTTCTCTTACTACCCCTTCCCCCAACTCACAGACTTTTCTTCTGTTTGTTTTATTTAACTGGATTTTCTTACACTGGATTAAAAAAAAAGAACAGTCCAGGCATATGAATATGTAACCCAAGCTAGCCTTTTGAACACACCCAGGTTGGCTAATGTGAAACCCACTTTGTTCTGAGCCAGAAGGGTAGAGGTAACTCTTTTGATTGATGTCTGTGCCTTTAAAGTTGGTGAGACTGGACAGGTCACTCTCTCTTCCACCAACTTTTCAGCTGGTCTCTGTTTAGAGCCACTTAGCTCTCTTACCCCAGCAAGGAATGGGCTGGAGGATGTTTGTTTCTGTTTGGGTGCTGGAGGTAATTCCCATGGGATCAAGGTTCAAGATATGGACAAAAGGCCAGCCTGGGTTATACACGTATGAATTTATACATATGTATTTATACTCCTGAGAACTTCTTAAAGTCTCTCTTGTTGGTTCTGGTTGTCACCTTAGCAGAAACTCAGGAGAACATCTCTTGTGTTTATGAGGGGGTGAGTTTCTCTTTTCACTCTCTGACCTTGCTCTCATGAGCTTGGACACAAATCACACTAAAAGAAACCATGAGGGGCAGTTTGGTGGTTCAGTGGGTGGGATGCTGGCCTGGAATCAGGAGGCCCTGAGTTTGAATCCAGCCTCAGACACTTACTAGCTGTGTGACCCTGGGCAAGTCACTTAACCCCAATTGCCCCTCCCTAAAAGAACAAAATACCCAAAACATGGTTTAATTAGTAACTCCAAATAATATAAAACCTTGAATAAGTATCTAAAACTTCTAGATTTCTAAAGTCAGGTTGCAGTAGTCCTATAGCTGAGAGATTAGCGTGTTCCTATTACCTTCCTTCTCTATCCTCCTCCCCTTCTTTTCCATCATCTCCTAGTGCTTTGGAAGGGTAACTTGAAGAAAACAATCCGATAGTTAAATCAGGGAATAAGCAGCTTCCGTGGTCCAGGCGCCTATTAAGGAAAGCCAGAGGAAAGCCCCGAAAGTCTCCCCAGGACACTGCTGTCAACAGTCTCTAGCCAGTGCCCAGTTCACTCACTGTCACTTATTTCCCTCACCGCCCGCTCCTCCTCTCTCATTGACGTGATGTCCTCTGCTTATACTCAGGAATTCATTTAATAATGGTAATCCATTGTTCTTGCTTGTCAGGAAAGATGGAGTATATAGCAGGGTGTGCTTCTCTGCAGAAAGAAGTCCATCACTCTCCCAAACCACTGAGGATCAGAAAAAAATTGTGGGGAGAAACACATGCCCCCCCACCATTCCTTCCTCTGCCTCTTGGCCTCTGGAGACGGTGTTGTATGTCCTTGGATGCTTATTCCCCTCTCCATCCCACCTCTGGTATACGTATCCTTGATCACCCCTTTGCCAGGGACATATATGCAGAAATGAAGTAGTTCCTGCCTTCAGGGAGCTTACATTATTGGAGAAGGCAGCACGATGCTAAATATGTACAAAAGTTTGGAGGGTGGGGTGGGAAAAGCATTAGCTGTTGGAGGGATTGATGTAGGTCTCACGTCATCCATCGCTGACCCTGCTGCCGTTAGGGAATATTGTGAGGACCCTCTGGAGAGAGAAGGGACATTGAAGCCTGGTGGTTCTGGAGTCCTGAGTTCCCTTGGCTGTATGTGTTTTCTGCCTATGTACCTCACTGTCATTGCTTTTAAGCTTGTTCCCATTCTTTCTCTGCTCCTGGATTTTGGATATATTTTGCATTCCATGTCAGGGAAAATGCTTATAAATAAGACCTTGCTTTATTATTTGAGCAAATGCCTCTGCTAAATATCTGAGTTTACTGGCTGATTATTAAGAGGAAGCATCCTTGTAGGGGCCCATGAGCTAGTGGTTAGGGTTATTCCTATGATATTGAAAGTAGTAGTAAGTAAATTGGGAACCCAATGTCAGTGCCAGTGTTAAGTTGGGTGAGTGAGCCCCAAAGAGTCATTGTACATGTGCAAGCAAACTGTTGTAAGTCAATGTGAAAGGGACGTCATGAATGGAGAGAGGAGGGACCTACATGAAAGAATCTGGGGAGGTAGAAATGATAAGATTTATCAATTATTGATTGACTTAAGGGAACAAAGAATGTCAGAACTGGAAGGGTCCTCAGAACACAGAAGACAGACGCTAGTGTCTAGGAGCTAGGTCAAATGTTCCTTAAGCAGGATGGTGAGACCTAGAATAGAGAACAAACAATGTTGGAATTACAACAGTCTTCTTTTTTTAAAAGTTAGATTAATCTCTCTTCAATGAACATAAATCCGTTCTCACTCTGTCCCGTCTCACAACTAGCAAGTATCAGAGGTCAGATTTGAACTCAGGAAGATGAGTTTTCTTGACTCCAGTCCTGGTCAGTTAGCTGCCATAGTGATGATAGCAAGTATTTTAAGGTAGTCAAAGAGTTTTCATAAATGCCAAATAAATCCTATGATGTAGGGGCCATTATGATCCCATTTAACAGATGAGGAAACGGAGGCAAAAAGTGGCTGGAAGAGTCACACAGCTAGTTAATGTCCAAGGCAGGATTTGAATTAATATCTCCAACATTCAATCAACTGTGCCACGTCACTGCCCTTTAACAGCATTTCTATGTGCATACAATATTTTTCTAAATTATAATGCAATGAACTTGTATATACAGCACCAATATAAAACAATTCTATTAGCTAAAGCATAAATATAAAAATAACTCATTACTACTGATCCAATAACACCAATCTGTGTGCACCTCCCTGCCCTCCATCATCCGAATGAAAAACATCCCATTTATCTCTCGGCAAATTTTGTCACTCTATGCATTTCGTGCATTCAGAAAGCACTTTAAATCTCAGTTACAAGGGTGTGGCACCATCAATTACCGTATAGAAACCAACTTAACTACTCCACGCCATGGATAATTATTGTTCCTAATTAATTTAGCCTGCCCAAGATGAACACGAATTTTAAATTACCCAATTTTAGCAATTATCTCATGATTTAAGATATTTTCCCCAAACCACAAAAATATTGGCATCTATGCAATTAATCTTGGAAATCATTAGACATTTCAGATCTAATTACACCTGCCTAGAGAGGAAACAAGCATTTCTTTTGCTGTCCTGGCGAGGTAATCTCTTTCTAGCTTGGTCTTCTCTTGTCTCAATGAGGTCTAAGATGTCTTTAACCTCAGATGAAAATTGTTGTGGTCTGCTTTTAAAGGGGAGCCTCAGAGTCGACACAAAATGAAGACTTGTCTTTGACCAAAGGAGTTTCTAGTTCTATCTTGCTGCTGTTGGAGAATCAAAAGTCAGAGACACTGTCTTTAGATGATCTATCATTAATATTTGCCTTAAGCATAACTCTCCTGAAATTTTTCTGCTTTGAAGAACATCCTTTATACATTCCTCATTGATTTCCTAGACTACAGTGTGCTCTCTCTCTGTCTCTGTCTGTTTCTGCCTGTCTTTCTCTATCTCTCTGTCTCTCTCTCCCTTGCCCTCTCCTTCTCACTCTCTCTCTCTCCCCTCTCACTCTCTTTGATTCTGTTTCTCTGAAATTGTCTCAGTCTCTTTTCTCTCTTCCTTTCTCTCTCTCCCTTCCTCTCCCTTCTTCCTCCCTTTCTTTATCTTTTCCCCACACAAGTCATTTTTCAGTTGCCTTGCTTAAGAACCTGTAAGCTAACCTTTTCTTTCTGATTCTGTTGAGGTGATTTTACTCTGTAAATGCTGCCAGTCATTCAGGGAAGCCCACTGGTTAGCTGAATGAAATTATTCCTCTAAAAATGATATATTTTCCTCCAAATGTCTTGCTTGACTTTCCTCTTTAGTCAGTGTTGCTTTCCCTTCCTTTCTAAGAAGACCAATGACAGAATTGCATTTGATGGAGGCAGAGCTGCACAAGCCATCAGCCCCACTCTCCCAGAGTCATGGAAGTCCAGTGGCAGGACAACAGTCAAAATGCCTGGCCATGTCCTGGGAGGCAGTGGACAACTTTGATGTCTTGGGTGTCTGACCAAGCTCTAAGAGCCTGCTTCTGCCTCATTTATGACCATTGGAACAAATCGTTCTTCTCCACCTCTTCCACCAGGGGAAGCCTTTACAAACTGGCATAGACATCCCCCAACTCACCTATGAGTTACCTTCAATATGGTTTAGTCCCCTGCCATGGCTGCTTCACATCCTATAGCTTCTTGGAGCCACTTATTAAGTGCCTAATGTCCCAGATTGGCAGCTGGGTGGCACACGGGACAGAGTATTGGACCTAGACTCAGGAAAGACATGAATTCAAATCTAGCCTCAGACATTTACTAGCTGTGTGACCTTGGGCAAGTCACTTAATTCTGTTTGCCTCAGTTTATGTATAAATGAACTGAAGAAGGAAACAGCAACCCCCTCCAGTATCTTTGCCAAGAAAATCCCAAATAGCGTCATGGAGAGTTGGACATGACTGACAAAAGACTGAACAACCACCACCCCAAGCCCTGTGCTAAGTGCGGGCTATAGAAAGAAAGAGACAAGAGAGTCCTTGCTCTCAAAAAACCTCACAGTCTAGAGAGGCAACATGGAAAGAACCCAGTATGAACAAGCTATGGACAGGTAAGGAGCAAATAACACAGGAGGAATTAGTATTCAGAGGGATGGGGAAAGGCTTTCTGTCGAAGGCAGCCAGGAGGAGCTGGAGATGAGGAAGGAGAGCCTTCCAGCCTGTGGGATGGCCACTGAAGAGAGCCTGCATCAGAAGACGGCGGGGGTCTTGTTTGAGGACAGCCAGGAGGCCAGCACCATAGGACTGAAGAGGAGGTGGCAAGGAGTGAGACGGAAGAAGCCTGGAAAGGTTGGTGGAGGGTGGGGTGGTCTAGGTTACAAAGGGCTTTTGTATCCAAAAATCCAAACAGGATTTTGTATTTGATAGGGAGCCACTGGAGTTTGGTGACTGAGGAGCGACACATTTGGATCTGTGCTTCAGGAAAGTCACTTGTAGCTGAATGGAGGATGGATGGAGCGAGGGGTGGGAAATTAAGAAGCAGGTGGATCCCACCAGGGGCTAGGCAAGAATCTGGGGGAGGAGATGAGGGCTGCGCTGGGGTAATGCAGTATCAGGGGAGGGAAGAAGGTGTGTTGTAGAGATGGTGCAAAGGTGAGAGCAGCAAGCCTTGGCGAAGGATTGGATGTGGAGGGGGGATGAAGAGGGGGAGTTGAGGATAATGCCTGGATTATGTGCCTGGCAGGCTGGGAGGATGATGGTGTCCTCAACAGTAATAGAAAAGTTGGTGGAACCCTGGACCTTTTGCAAAGGAATATTTACTTCCAAAGGTATAATCACAAATAAACAAATACTCTCCCCTAACAAGCGGGAAGCATAATCCTCCTCATTTTCTGGGGAGGGGAAGAGGATTAGGCTCAAAGTTTACCTCGGTTCTCATGGAGTACAGTCCTTGTTTCCTGTCCAGCTCCCCTGCCCCACCTCCCATTCCTCGCCTATTGAATCCCAGGACCCTTTCAGGCTGACTGGCAACACCGCCTCACCTGCAATCCTGGATCCAAGGTCAGTAGGACTCACAGAAACTGAGGACAGACAATATTGAATAGAAACAACCCCCATCCCCTTCCAAGCCAATTTCTCAGATTTAGGGTAAAAGAGAAGAAAGTAAGGGAAGGTGAGTCCCTCCCCTCTCACCAGTTCATGGCGTCTGACTGGAGGTAGCAGACAAGAGACCCCCAAAAGAGAAGGGCTAAAAGGAAGGCAGAAAAAAATAACACTTTTAAAGACCCAGGGAGCTCCCCTATCCATGTGGTAGGAGATACAGCAGGCACCATGTTAGAACTGGGCATGCTTGGATCATCTGGTATTACATTAGGTAGAGCGGAGAGTTTGGGGACAAAGAGAGTGAACAGTGGAAGAGAACCATCCTTGGAGTCAGAAAGACCTGAGTTTAAATCTGGCTTCAAACACTTGACACTTTCTAGCTGTGTAACCCTGAGCAAGTCATTTAACCCTGATTGTATCCACAAAGAAAGAAATAGAACAAATTCTGTTTTTGAAATGCTGAATTGAAGATATGGGAAGACTGAGATGTCCGAAAGGCAATTGGAAATGTCTGGAGACAGGTTAGCAAAGAGGTCAGGCATGAATTTGAGAATGAACAGCAACAGAGATCATTGAGTTGTAGAAAGCTGGAGGTCACTGAGTGAAATAGTATGAAGGGAGAAGAATAGAGGCCTGTGGGGCACCCAGCAAAGGAGTCTGCAGCAGGCAATGGAGAATCAAGAGGTGGAGAGAGTCTCAAAAATCCAGAGAGGACAGAATATCAAGGAGAAGAGGGCACTCCCCAGTGTCAAAGACTGCCGAGAGGTCCAGAAGGATGAGGGCTGATGAGGCAATTAAGGGGTCCTTGGTAAGTTGGGAGAAACTAAGTCTTGTTGACTAATGAAGGACAGAAACCAGATTGTGGAGAGTCAGGAAAAGAGAGAGCAGAGAAAGGCACACCTTTTCCTCCAGGCTGTTTCCTAAGAGTTAAAAAACCCAAACTTCCTTCTCCAGGTTGAAGAGAAGATTAAAAAAAGAGAGAGGAAGAAAGAAAAAGAAAAAGGCTAATGCCTGCAAGGCAAGAGTCTTAAGTTACAGATAAATCCAACAGATGGAAAATGTTCAGTTTGCTAGAGGTTGTTTTCTGCCTTAACGACAGGAAGAAGATGACTTCAAAAGCTTCATCCCTATACCAACCATTCATTCAGTCATTATTTCAGATGAAAGACTCCCAGTAATCCCTGGTGTCATGTTTCCACCTATTTACAAACTTGCAAGCTTCTTGCCCTACTGTCCCACTCTGGGACACAGAGGCATTCCCCGCTCCCCCTCTGAGAACACCCCTTTTAATATTAGCTTCGAGACCATGAACTTGTAGGAGCTTGGAAACCTCACCCACTTGGGGAACTTGGCTCACTGACTGGCAGGGGCCTGACCTATGTCTCCCTCCACATGAATCTTTAACAGCCTCCCAGCTCTTCTGTCTAGACAAACTGACAACCACTGCTGGTTTCTAGATCTCTAAACAGAGAACAGGTATAATAGTAATACCAGTGCTGATAATAACATGATAGCTGGCATTGATATGTCTCTTTAGGGTTGGGAAAGTGCTTTACCATTATCTCATTCTGTTCTCACAATCACCCTGAGCTGTAGATACTCTTATTACCCCCATTTCACAGGTGAGGAAACCGAGGCAGGCAGGGGTTAAGGTGACTTGCTCAGGGCCCTATAGCTAGTAAGTTTTTGTTGCTATTGGGGGTCACTTCAGTCATCCCAAGCAGAGCCAGTAAGTGTCTGAGGCCATATTTGAACTCAGAACTGACTCTGGGCCCAGTTTGCTCCCTGGCTGCCTCCATGAGCAGGAGCATATGTCTGTCTAACGCTGGCTTGGAAAGAAAACCAACTATGGCCACAGATATGATAATGACTTTGGCAAAGAATAGACTTCTTGTTGTTCAGTCATGTCTGACTCATCATGGCCCTGTTGGAGGTTTTCTTGGCAGAGACACTGCAATGATTTGCCATTTCCTTCTCCAGCTCATTTACAGATGAGGAAACTGAGGCAAACAGGGTGAAGCGACTTGCCCAGGGTCACACCACTGGGAAGTGTCTGAGGCTGATTTGAACTCGGGAAGATGAGTCAGTCTTCCTGACTCCAGGCCCGGTGCTCTATGCACTATGGTGCAGCCCCTCAAGGCACTGCTCTTGATGTCATTGATCCTCTTTGAAAATGAAGGATGAGAAACTTACAAACAACAGTAAAGGCATTACTTTTAGAATTAGATTCTGTGAACCTAAGTGAGGATGCAGCAAGATGGGCAGTGACCCCCAGGACAATCTTCTTTCAAGACCTTGGACGTTGTTCAAAGGGAGGCAGGGCAGGCCGTGCTCACCTTCCATCAGGAGATAGAAATTAAAGGCGGCATTTTACCGTGGAAGAAAAACTTGGATTCTCTGTAGTTTGTTAGAGGCATTTTATTAAGACAGACAGATAGATACACAGACTAGATAGATAGATAGACGGATGGACAGACAGACAGATAGATAAATAGACATACTGATAGACAGACAGACTAGATAGATAGATAGATAGATAGACAGATAAACAAAACCTTCATTAAGTATGACCTAGTCACTGATCTAAGTAGTGGGACTGCGTTGCAAACAAGCCTGCTCTCAGGAAGTTTACATTCTAATGGCAAGAGCATGTAAAGGGCAGGTAGAAAGCAGAGATGAGGGAAAGGGGCCACGACGGCTGGAGCAGCGAAGGAGATAGACAACAAGCACAGAGAACGAGCTGTGGCTTGAGTGGACATGGCTCAGGCCCCTCCTGCAATAATGGTCAAGGCCACCACTCTCCAATTAGGAGAAGGGGCTTGTTTTAAATCTCTCTCCCCAGTCAAGTTTTCATATTTCATGGTGGCTGCCTGTCCTTTGTTTTTGAAGAGGACAATGACATTGTGGGCAATGTTTTGACTCGACCATGATTTGGATTGAAGTGAGGCCGTAGAGGTTGTTTAGAGTCCTCAGCCTCACTCTCTCTTCCAGAACCATCGAAGTCCAGCGGTATCACAAAAGTCAGGACGGCTGGCGATGGGCTGGGATGCGGTGGATGAATTTGGTGTTTTAGACGTCTAACCAAGCTCTGAACTCTGCACAGGCACCTTCATGGCTGTTGGAATGAACTTCTCTCATCTACCCATTCTGCAGGAGAAGCCTTCGCATGCTTGGAGTGAACACCTGCTAACTCACCACTGGGCTTGAGGCCTGCTGGTTACCCTCAACCTGGTTTAGTCCGTCTGCTAAGAAGGTTTATCAGGGTATGGCTGCTGTACATGGTACGGCTTCTTGGAGCCACAGGTGGGAATTGAGTGAAGGGAGACAGGGAAGGTGGATGAGCTGCCCTGAAAAGGGCGTGGCAGCCCCCCCACCCCAACACCCTCTAGACCCCTCATACTCTTAAAGCTCCAAAACAAAAGCAAGATTCCACAAGTCAGGATTAAAGAACAGTCTTGGATTTATCCAACAGAAGAGCAATTTGAAATGTAGGCCATCCTGCAGGATCATCTCCCTAATCCAGTCAAGGAAACCAGAGAAAAGGGAGACTGCTCTCAGAAGGATTATAGGATTATACTGGGTCATAGATTCAGAGCTGAAATCTACCTCTGAAGTCTTGAAAAATGAAAAACAATTTTTTTTTTGCAGATGAAGAAACTAAGACCCTAAAATATTTTTCTCAGGTTCGTATAGTTAATATATATCAGAAGGATCTGAACCCAGACCCTATCCACTATTCAGGAGTGGGGAACCTGTGGCCTCCAGGCCACATGTAACCCTCCAGGTCCTCAAGTGTGACCCTCTAGGTCCTCAAGTGTGGCCTCAAGGCTGCAGGTTCACTGCCCCTGTACGGTATCATACTCTTTAGTCAAAGGGCCTTTGCTTTTTATCACTACCATAATTCTGTCTTCAGGGAGATCAGAGCTCTCTCTGGCATCTGATGAGGTTTATTTTGCTCAGATAAGTCCAAAGGCTTCAGACTAAGATACTGAGAAAAAAATGCTTTCTTAATATTTCTAAAAGAGGAGGAACCTTTGGTGTGACTCCTCCAGGCCTAGTTTCCCAGCACCACTTGCTGCCCACACCAAATATATTCACAATACATATCTGGCAACTTGAGAGAGAGGCAGTAGCAGCTGGGAGGAGGGGGAGATGGGGAGCGGGAGGCGACATTTGTGCTGAGCTTTGGAGTCAATTAGGAATCCTTATTCTGGGGCAGTTGGGTGATACAGTAGATAGAACTCTGGGCCTGGAGGCAGGAAGCCTTGAATTCAAATACAACCTCAGACACTTATTAGCTGGGTGACCCTGGGCAAGTCACTTAGCCCTGTTTGTCTCAGTTTCCTCAACTGTGAAATGGGGATAAAAACAGTATCTCCCTTCCAGGGTTATTGTGAGAATCAAAAGATACAACCTCTGTAAAGTGCTTGCAAACCTTAGGGCTCTATTCCAATGCTAGTTATTATTATTCCTCTAAAGAGACAATTTGATGCACAGCAGAGAGTAGTGTGAATTTATTACCAAGGGATTTTGGAACAGGAGAGTTGTGGGGTTGCTCTGGCCCATCTCTTCCCTCTACATGCTATGTCCTTTTCATATATTTCTTGGTCACCCATGTTCCATATTTGTATGTATGCATATGTGCACATACATATGTAGGTGGGTACTTGCATGCATTTGCTGATTATGCATTTTCTCTTGCAAGTATGATAATATGTGTGACAGAAAGCTTTGGGGAAGAGAGAGGCTTTGGGGAATTTTTTCCTTTCTTCTTTATTTGCATTTGGTTTGATTAGGCATCTTTTCTTTTGAACAAATATACCTTCTGATTAAATTGAAAACATTGGTGGAGGCTGATGAACCGGTTTTGAGGAAGTATTAAGCCAAGGTGTGTTTTGAATTTAGGTGACTTTTCTGGGGTTCATACATAAGGAGATGCCCCAGGGGTTCCATGTACTGGGAGGGCACGCTGGTGTGTTAGGTGACAGTCAGCATGCTAAAAGATGCTCACACGCTCAAATGATGGACAAGATCTAATACAATTGTACTTTGCTGCTGTTAGTCATTGTAAGTCATGTCTGACTTTCTGTGACCCCATTTGGGATTTTATTGGCAAAGGTACTGGAGTGGTTTGCTATTTCCTTCTGCAGCTCAGAGGGATAAATGCAAAGCCTCCTTCTTGGCAGCTCTGAGGCAGTGGAATGGGCAGATTCAAAAACCAGAGTTTTCCTACTAAGTGAAAGTCTTTAAGTGAAAGCTGCATAACCTCCAGTCACGAATGTTGTCCAAGAAATTCCGAGAGCCCTGAGCACCCAGTGCTGAGAGGCTGTGATCTTGTGCAAAGCTGCTTTGGCATCTCTGAGAAAGTATAAAACAGTGCGTAAGATGAACCAGAGACAGTCAGACTGTTAGCAGTCATTTATTAAGTCCTGATTATGTACCAGACCAATACAAAGAAAAGCAAAAAACCACAATGGAACAAAACACAAAATCCAACCAAACCCAACAACCAAGTCCCTGCCCTCAGGGAGCTTACAGTCTAATGGAGACAGCACACAAACAGCTGCATACAAATGAGATATGTTAAAGGCAGAGAGATCACGATCTTGGGGAAGGTGCCAGTTTCAAGCGAATCGGGAAAGGCTTTTTGCAGGAGGTGGAACTTTGGCCAGGAATTGAGGGAAGGCAGGGAAGGCACAGATGAGGAGGGAGAGAATTGGGGCAGCAGGTGAAAATGCCTGGAGCTAAGAAATGATGTATCTTGTTTGTGGAACAGCCAGAAGTCCGGTGTCACTGGATCTAAGAGTGTGTGGGACGGGGTGTAAGGTGTAGGAGGGCTGGAAAGGTAGGAGGGGGGCAGCTTAGGAAGGGCTTTAATGCCAAGCAAAGGCTTTTCTATTTTTTTCTGTATAATGAAAATTCTCGGACAGCAAGGTGGCACCACAGTGCACAGAGCTCTGGGTCTGTCGTCAGAAAGACCTGAGTTCAAATCCAGCCTCAGCCACTTACTAGCTGTGAGACCCTAGGCAAGTCACTGAACCCTGTTTACCCAATATCCTCTCCTGTAAAATGAGCTGGAGAAGGAAATGTTGAAACACTTCAGTATCTTTGCCAAGAAAACTCAAAAAGGGTCACAAAGAGTTGGACACAACTGAAACAAACAATAACAAAATAATGAAAATGTTGTCTTATGAGTTTTCTTTTAGGAAGCAGAACCCTGAACACTCTCCAGAAGGATCCCTGAGGATGGGCTGCATGGAAAATGATTATAAAACCTTCTGTATTGACATTATATTCTTGAAAAATCTGACCTTTCTTAAAGAAGAGAGAATGATGTCTACTCAATGTGGAAAAACTCTTTGAGTAGCCCATACTGTGGCCATGTCTCCAGACATTTGGATCCAAGTCCAAAGCTAGTCAAGCCAGGTCAAGGCAACAGGCATTTATTAAGCACCTACGGTGTTCCAGGCATTGTGTTGTACTGGGGGTACCAAGGACAGCAAACACCAGTCCCTGCACTCCAGGAGCAGTGTTATCCTATTCGAGGGGGAGAGACGACTCTAGTCTCATTATACTCGACTCCCTTTTTGCACTTTATATGGCAGTCAAACTGATCTTACAGCGCCCCCCCCCCCCATGATGTTCCCTTGGCTACACTGGCACAGACTACTCGGCATGCTGTCCCTTCTCCCCTCTACCTTGTGGAATCCCTTATTTCTTTCAAGACTTAACTTAGGCTGTACCTTTTCTAAGGAACTTCCCCAGGTCCCTTTCAGCTGCTAATGCCCACCTTCCATAGATGATCTTGCATTTGTAACTGGGCTTCTAAACAAGCCTGCAGCATTTTGCTTGCCACTGTCTATGATTGGTAGAGAGGATGATGAGTATGACATGACAAGGCTTCTTTAGGATGGCTCCAGAGCCCCTTTGTCACAGACACACACTGTGAGGGAAACTCTAGTCATACAAGGGAAACTGGCTCTTAGTATGTTGCTCATTACCAGCTTGTGTCTCAAAGAGTACTGAAATGGCTCTCCTTGATGAGACTGCACTAGTTCTTGGTCCGAGTTGAGATTTCATCTTTCTCCTGGCACGTTCATGTTCTTTTAAAATTAAAACAATTCTATTTATTTATTTTTAGTTTATGACATTCAATTCCACAAGCTTTTGAGTTTTAAATTTTCTACCCCTGTATCTCCTTCCCATTCCCCAAGATGGCATGTGATCTGACATAAGCTCTACACATATATTCGTATTAAACATATTTTCACATTAGTCATGTTGTGAACACCTTCACTCTTGTGTATTTTCTGGCATAAACTAATCTGTACAATTTCTTTGATTCCTAATTGCTACTGTTTTGAATAAATTAGTTTATTTCCTAGTTGTGATGATCTATTGTGTAACCAAAATTGGGCAGACTGAGGCTGAACTGGAGGGTATAAGCTAAGGGCTGTCCTCTCCCTTAAGTGGGACCAAGGTATCAGCTTTCCTTCTGCATGCAATCTCATATCCCTAGCTTAGATCAAGGATATTAGAGGGTGTAGATAAAACATAAATGAAATAAAATTTGAGGGGTTAGGTAAAAATTCTGGGTTGAGAGCAATTGCCCAGCCATAGCTCTTCTCCTGCTCCCATGAAGGTGAATATCAAAGTTGAAAGGGGAAGAGTTACAGATGTCAAGAGACAGGTTTCCTTGTTACCTGGGAGTTGCGTCTGTATATTGAGACAATCCATGTAGACATACTGTACACACTTATTCTTAGAGCACTTCTTCATTTACCTGTTGTCATGTTCAATAGAATGGGAACTCCTTGACTGTTTCAGACTGTTTCATATTTGCCTTTGTGTTCCCAGTACTTAATACAGTATCTATCACACAAGAAGTGCAAGTGCTTAATAAGTTTTGTTGATTGATTGTTTGGCATTAGAACAGTCACATAGGCTCTCTGTGCCCCAGGAAATTCTCTAAGACTCAGAGCTACAGATGAGTCACTGATATGAGTCAGAGGAGGTGGTTCCATTTCAGCAATGTCACACACTAATGAAATTCCAGGCACAGGCTCCTTTCCTTCCCCCAAACCCAGATCCACAGGATCAGGTTCCATAACCAGTCCCCCTAACCCCGAAGTTACCATTCTTTGTTGTCCACCCTTCTTATAAACTTACTGGGGCAAGATGTGCCCCGAGGACAATCTCTGCTTCTTCGGATTCCCTAGTGAAGTGGTGACTGGATCAGTCTTTAAGAAGCTCTTCTCTGGAGCCTAGTGACTGCATGACAACTTTGCATTAGGTCTGTGTCCCGAGGCTAGTGAAGAGTGGGCTCTTGAACCTTTTTGTTCTTTTTTTTATGCCTGCACTTTATTCTTATAAATTGTTTCTTCCTTAATAGTATTTTATATTTTCCAATTACATAATTTTCAATATTCACTTGTATAAGATTTTGAGTTTCACATTTTTCCTCCCCCCAAGACAGTGTGCAATCTGATATAAACTATACATGTACAATCATATAAAACATATTTCCACATTAGTCATGTTGTGAAAGAAGAATCAGAACAAAAGGGAAAAACCATGAGAAAGAAAAAAAAAGAAAATCTGTGTTCAGATTCCATAGTTCTTTCTCTGGCTGTGCATAGCATATTCATCTTGAGTCTTTTGGAACAGTCTTAGATCCTTGCATTGCTGAGAAGAGCTGAGTTTATCATGGTGGTCATTGCACAGTGTTGCTGTTATTGTGTATAATGTTCTGGTTCTGCTCACTTCACTTAGCATCAGTTCATGTAAGTCTTTCCAATTTTTCCTGAACTCCACCTGCTCATCATTTCTTATGGCAAAATAGTATTCCATTACAGTGATGTACCATAATTGGTTCAGCCATTCCCCAGGTGATAGGCTTCCCTCAATTTCCAATTCTTTGCCATGATAAAAAGAACTGCTATAAATATTTTTGTCCATGTGGGTCCTTTTCCCTTTTTTATGCTCTTTTTGGGATACAGACCTAGTAGAGTGAACCCTTTTATTTTGAATAGGTAAATGATTACCTGACTCAGCAAGTTTTGCTTGTGACATCAAATAAGATGTTAACTCTGGCTAAGAAAGAGAAGTAAAGTGTATTTCACCACCCATTATCCCTCTTCAGGAACCACTTCAAGACTAAACAGCGCTGTCCACAAATCTATTCTCTGTCTGGTTATATGGATTGCTTCTCCTAAGATAGACATGTGGGGCTATTTTTAAGGCAGAATGAAAGAAAGGCATGGGGAGGGAAAGAGTACATGTCTTCCTTGTCTCAGAAACCTCTTCCAATCCTCTTTAATCTTAACACCTTCATTCTGAGACTGCCTTCAAGTTAGCCTGCATCTGTATTGTTTGCATAAAGTTGTCTCTTGTTTAGACTGTGAGCTCCCTGAGAAAAGGCACCATCTTTCACCTTTATTTTGTATTGCCAGTATGTGCTTGGCACATAGCATGTGCTTAATAAACTGGATGATAGAAACTACAGGAGGGTGATTCCTAGGAAATAGAAACCTGAGTATGAAAGCAAAGCCTAGGACGTATATTATGTGTCTACAACATAAACGGTAAATAGGTCAGCACAGTACATCAATTGTCCTGATGCATCAGAGGCTTGAACTGCCCCCAGCCTCTGTGTACTCTACTCATTCTTCTCACTTATGGTGTATATATATTTGTGGGAAAGTGTACCCTAGAGTGAGATTAGCATCTTACTATGCTATTTCATTAAATGCCTTTGTTTTGAATGAATTGTGTCCTCTGACTGATAAGTAAGATAAGCTCATTGGTGGGGGCTTTTGAGCTATAGTTTTCAGTGACTGCAGACTCACAGAGTACCTTAAAGCTGGGGAGCAGCCTTACCTCAAGGATCTACATAGGAATTGTAGGGTGGGAGTCCCACTAGATTCTACAATAGGGATAAATACTCATTCTTGCATTTGGTTCATAAAAATTAACTTTACAAATACAAAATGATGGATGCATGGTCCACCATTTCAAAAATATCTGAGGTTTTTAGTGGATTGGATGCTCAAATGATAATGCACTAAGTCAAAAAATCTGTTGCAGTCTTTGGTTGCATTAAGAGTAGCATGGGTTGAAAGAATAAGGATGTCAATCAGTAAATCAATTGTTGTTCATCCTTCCTTTTTCTTTCTTTTTTTCTTTTCTTTTTCTTTTTTTTATCTTTCCTTTTTCAAGAGGACCAATAACATCAGGGGGTGATGTCTTGACTTGCATGTGAATTTGATTTAAGTGAGACAGAATTGTACGAAGGCAGAGTCACACAAAGCCTTCAGTATTATTCTCTCTTTCAAAGTCATTGAAGTGGCAGGACAAAAGTCAGAATGACCAAGCTCTAAGGATTCCATGGTGCTTGTTTCAGATGCCTTCATGGCTATTAGAACAGATTGTTTTCATCCACCCATTCCATTGGAGGAAGTCTTCACAAGCCTTGGGGGTAGACATTTCCCTAACTCACCAATGGAGAGTTTGAGGCACATTGGTTGCCTTCACCTGGTTTAGCCCATCTGCCAAGATGGTTTTACTGGGCTGTGGCCACTGCACATACTATAGCTCATTAGAGCCACAGATGAGAGTTGGGTGGACCCCAAATGCTGTGGCCAGTGCGGTTGGGTAGGCTAGCAATTGGTGAGAATAAAGAGATGGGGGTGTAATCAATGGTCTGTTTATTACAGAGCCATTTCATACAGAGCCAATGATACAAGGAGCCCACAAAGTTTATATGTCCCCCAGCAGAAGAACTACGTTACCAGAAAATAATGCAGACAATGTACAAGGACCTGCCTTTGATCTTGATCACTCTTTACCCTAGCTTAAGGCTAGTTATTTATTAATTATTAATAATAATTATTACTTATTAATAATTTATTCATTATTATTTATTATCCTAGGACCACATCCGGAGGTACAAACAAACAAGATGACCTGTCTTGCTGATGATCTACCCTGAAACCTCCTTAGTTATTTATTAGGGCTACATCATAAGACCATGTCTGGAAGCATCAACAAACAAGACGACACATCCTCCTGATTATCTGCCCTGCAACCTTACAGAAGTTTGTATAGGAGAGTGGAACATTCCATTAGTGGGGCCGGGGGACCCCTGGAAGTTCTCTACATCTCCCCCATATTATTTATTTACAAGGCTATGGGCAGAACCATGCAGTTAGATGTTATATATGACTTGTTGAATGATACGAGAAAAACAGGAAATAAGGATGGGTAAACAGGTACATAAAACCAGTAGTACCACCCCAAGGGAGGTTATTATTTGCTGTATTTCCCCAGGTAACATTACCTGAGCTCTCTTTATTCCATCTACAATGTTTTGTGCCTCTGGATTTGGTAGTAGTAACCTCTGACTTTCATGATCCATGAGGTGAGCCAAATTCTCTAAGTCATTTATGTCAAGGGATGTGTTACAGTGACCTCATAGCCCATTAAGATGATTTCTGATTTGAGCTATGTCATGTTCTGACTTGTTATATTGTTTGTTTACTATACAGAAATACATTTTTGTATAGTCACATATTAACTTTTGTCTAACTTGCATTAGTTCAATCTCATCAGCTAAAGAAATTATATCATGTCTGAGCTGTTATTGCTTTATAAAAACTCTTACTGATTTCTGATTGTAACAAAAATCTTTGTGAAACATTGGCAGACAATTCCTGCAAAAACTGAGCTTGCACTATCTGATTTGTATAGTGCTGACATAGACACAGCAACACTGCTCACTATAGTAGTAATTAAAGCAATTATCCCAACAACAATATAGGAAATAAACCTCTTTTTTTCAATTATAACCCAAATGTTGATTAATTTGAGCAATAGAATGATCAGCACAAGAGTAAAACCAATGCTCACTCTCTACAGGAATCATAATCATACTAGGTTTTCTCATAACAAATAGCAATTGTCCCAAAGAAGTATTATCGTGACATTGAGAAACCTTACAATGAACATGTGACATTATAACACTTTATCAACTTTAGTGATATTTACATTACTAAGATTTCCCCACATGAATGCAAACCTCCCTCCTAAACAAGCGCTCACAAAGTTGTGGTCAGTCTTGCTCAACTATGTCCCATTAGGAGCAAAAGTAGCAAAAACCGTTGTTATTGGGGCTCACGGCAAAGGGATTTTCCATATTTCAGGGTTTCCTCTCTGTAAGCGTCCAAACCAATTTTGTTTAGGATACACCCCACGTCTGTGTTTAATGTTCATGTCATTGTGCCAGGAAACATAGGTTTGCTGTTCCACCTGCTGGCAAACAGGTATGTCAGTCCTACAGTTCAAAAATGGGGGATCTGCTTACCCTTATTTGGGTTCTGGCTTCTCTGCTGCTGACCTTGGCTGGCTCTAGTCTGGAGGGGGCCAAGTGTATGGTCTGCATTTGTTGACACAGTCCTTGTTCTCCTTTCTGGTATCCAGACTTCCTTCTTATCATCTGTGGAAACACACAAATAGCCTCGGCCTGCCATGCACTGTTACTCTGTGTGGACCACACCATTGTCCGTTATCATATTTCCACATCACCTGTTCAGTAACTGCAGTTGCCTGGGACTATGATCTTTTAGAATTGCCAATTGTATGGTCAGTAATGCCCCAACATTTTTCAGCTGGTGTTTTATTTTCATGTTCTAATGTTTAAATAATTTATTACATATAGCAACAACCCCAAATTTGTCTCAGGGTACCCATGTACCAGATCCCTCCTTTTAGTTTTTGAAGAGCAGTTTTAAGTGTGTGGTTTTGTCTTTCAACAATAGCCTGACCCGTGGAGTTATGAGGAAGCCCTGTAACATGGTGAATACCCCATTAAAGACAGAATTCAGCCAAGCTTTTTGAGGTGTAAGCGGGGTCATTGTCAGTCTTTAATTGTTTTGGCACACCCACAGCAGCAAAGCATATAATAAGATGTTCTTGAACATGAGAGGTTTTTTCTCCAGACATAGCAGTTGCCCATGTAAACCCCAAATATGTGTCCAAGGTTATGACAAAGTCAGAGTAGGGAGAGCTGGTTCAGTTTTGAAAGAATCCAATCAGACCTTCTCTTTAGCCAAAGGGAGCTTTATTGGTAAAAGCATACAGGCCTGAGGCATTAGCAAGGAGCTAAACAAAGGCATTGATGTAGGAAAAGGACTAGACTTTCATAGCCAGAAAGCTACATAGCCTATAGGATGATGATGTCATTTTAGGGTTTCTAATGGGGGTTGGAGATTTAGGGACCTGATAGGTACAAACAAGGTGGTTGCTTGCAAGATAAGGAAAGGTTGTCATGACACAGGATGGAGAGCACAGGAAAAGGGGAACAAAAGCAATGCTTTTGGTACAGGTTGCACGGTATTTTGAGATAAGGAGAAGGGGCACTAAGGCACCCTCAAGTTACAGGATGGGCTAAGAATAAGCCTCAAACCCCTCTCAGGGGACATGGGATTGCTATTGACCCTTAGGGCAACTTTGTATCCACATCAGTTACATGTATATATTTCAACCTCCCAAAACAGAATAATGAGTGACATCAGATTGCCCAATTTCATTGATAACAGTCCATTGGAGATTTACACCCTTGGGTATAGAGGGACTGCAAATAACACATAATGGACAACTTTTAACGATTTGTCTAACTTCTTCTCTAGGGATATCAAAGGTCCTAGCAAGCATTCTAGCGGATTGGTGAAATTTATGGTGGGATTCCCTTGCTAATTCTAATGATCCCACAAGGATTTGATCAGCTGTGTGCTTACCTTTAAAAAGTGGCCCAGGAAGACTGGTATGAGAAGGGATATGCATAATGTGAAAAGGCTGTGATCTATGTTGTGCAATATCTTGTATATCACAGAACAACGTGTACAACTGAGTTTTATTTCTATGTGTATTGGCTGTTTCTATCTTACTTGGGCTGCATATTGAGAATCTGTAATGATGTTAATAGGCTGAGGAAATAGAGTGAGGGCAGATATTATAGCTGTGAGCTCTCTCTTTTGTGTGGAATCATAAGGAGTGATGATTATTTTCATAACTTGTTTATCAGGACAGTACAGAGAAGCTCTGTAGTCTTTAGTGGCATCAATAAATACATTAAGCCCTGAAACCAGGGTGGCGGGGTGGCACAGTGAATAGAGCATCAGCCCTGGAGTCAGGAGGACTTGAGTTCAAATCCAGCCTCAGACATTTAACACTTACTAGCCATGTGACCTTGGGCAAGTCACTTAACCCAGTCACCCAGCCTTGCCCCCCTCCCCAAAAAGATTGTAAATTAAGTCCTGAAACAGGTTGATCCTCACATTCCTTAGTGATTATGTTTGTTAAGAATCTATAAATAACCTTTTGGTGTATAATGTTGTATAGGGATAGCATATATTAACAATTGCCAAGATTCTTTATTCTCCACCAATCAGTGGATTTGGTCCTGAGTATAAGGAGCTTTTATAACTCCAGGCAATTGACCACTTAGGCATAAGCATCGTCTGATCATTTTCTTTATGAGTTGAACCATCCCATCAGCATAAGTTTGTAAAGAATATTTTGGTCGATGTGAACTATAACCCCATTCAATCACAAAATCATTTTGCATTAAGGCCCCTGTAGGGCTGTATTTCATGCTCAGCACAGTGAATTGTATTCCTGCAGAAGGGTCTACCCTATATGTAACTGCATTTCTGATAGCTTCCCGAATGTAATCCAAAGCATTCCTAGCTTCAGGCATAAGAATTCTAGGAGAATTAAGGATGATATCACTTTCCAGTAATTGATATAATGGTGATAAACATTCATTTGAAATACCCAGACTACCCATACTGATCCAATTTATATTCCCTATAAGCTTTTGCAAGTCATTCAATGTCTTAATATTATCCCTCCTAATTTCCATTTTCTGAGGTGCTTTGGTAGTATTCTGCATTTATTTAATATTTAAATATTTAAATTATTATTAAATATTAAATATTTAAAAGGAGCTGTATCTTCTCTATCTTTTCAGGGGTTATTTTAAGTCCTACAGCAGTAAAACTATTTGTAACCTCCTCTAGTATCTTCTCTAGGGTAGATACATCTTGGTGTGCACATAGATTGTTCATGCAATGAATTAAGTAACCTGTGGGGTATTTGTTTCTAGTTGATTCTAAAGCCTTTGCCACAAACTGTTGACATAAGCTGTGGCAGCTAGATTTTCCAATAATGACACTGTATAACATACTCCTGTACGGCCTTTTTTTTACCTCCTTAAGATCTTTTATATTTAATTTTTGCCATGTCTTATTACCCTGAGTGTCTGTTATAACAGGATATGCTAACAAATTGCAGCCTTTAAATCCCATTTCTCATAATGTCTGTCCTTCCTCTTTCATAAGTTTTTGAAAAGGTGTATGCAATTGTGAAACTGTGGTGGGACTGCCATTAGGCTTCCCAGGTTTTTCAGGTCCACATGTAGAATTATAAGATGGACACTGAGTGAGGTTAAGAGGTTTGGTATTTTTTAGGGGTTTTTCTCCTTTTGGGGGTCTATCTCCCACAAATTCAGGAGGTGTGGTCTCTTTCTGATCACTGCCTTCACTCTCATCCACGACACTCAATATTTCTTTAATATCTGTTTTGTCTGCTAGACACACTTTGATGACATTATAAATTGCAAATATGGAACCAGAATCACTCTCCTGTACATTCTCCTTAAAATAATTAACTAATGCCTCTCCCACTGCTTCCCAATCAGGTCCTCTGATCTGAGAGTCATGAGGAAACCATGGAGTTGCCTGATAGACCACTTTTAGAAATTTTTTCAGAATCTCTTTCTTAACTGAAATCTCTTTCTTACACGCTGTAAGTTGCAATATTCTCAGATCTTTTCCTTCATCTTTTAAACCCTTCACTAAGTTTTCTCCCATACTACATCTCTGTGAGCTCTGATTTATATAAAATGAAAACTGAGTGCACTGACCATCGCTCTTCTTAGAGCCTTCCCCTTATCTTGAATGAAATCCTTCATCCCTCGGATGTCCTGTGGCCAGCTATCTATGGGCAACTTCTGGGGGTCCAGTTGCTAGAGACTTGACAGCCATCCTGATACCCCGCATTGGGGGCACCCCTTGCTGTTGTCAGCACAGTTGGGTGGGTTAGCAACTGGTGAGAATAAAGAGAAGGGGGTGTAATCAGTAGTCTGTTTGTTACAGAGCCATTTCATACAGAGCCAAAGATACAAGGAGCCCACAAAGTTTATATGTCCCCAGCAGAAGATCTACGGGACCAGAAAATAATGCAGACAATGTACAAGGACCTTCCTTTGATCTTGTTCACTCTTTACCCCAGCTGAAAGGTAGTTAGGCTTTATCCTAGGACCACGTCCGGAGGCACAGACAAACAAGACAACCTGTCTTGCTGATGATTTACCCTGAAACCTCCTTGGTTATTTATTAGGGCTACATCATAAGACCATGTCTGGAGGCATCAACAAATGAGATGACACATCCTCCTCATTATCTTCCCTGTAACCTTACAGAAGTTTGTATAGGAGAGGGGAACATTCCATTAGTGGGGCCGAGGGACCCTTGGAAATTCTCTACACCCAAAGGTAGATGAGTAGCCTTGAAAAGGGATCCTCTAGCCCTCACACCTCCCAATCCTCCCTGAGCACCCTGAGTTAGTCCATAAACACTTATTAAAACACCTACTATATGCCAGACACTGTGTTAAGTGCTGGGGAGACCAAGAAAGGCAAAAGACTTCCACACTGAGATCACCATATTCATTTTTGGGCACCAGAGTTTAGGAAAGACATTGAAAAGTTGAAGTCAGTGAATGTATAGTGGAAGGCAAGCAGAATGGTGGAAGGACTCAAGGCCATTCCACATTCAGATGGGTGGAAAGGGCTGGGGATGGCTAGCCTGGAGAAGAGAAGGTTGGGAGGTGGAGGAGGCTGGAGGGCGTCCTAAGGTATTTGAAAGGCTCTTTGTGGAATGTGTTGTGGGGACTAGACAGTCTCTGAGGTCCATTCCAAAGGTGACATACTCTGATTTGGAGTCTGTGCTCCTTAGGTTCCCACTTTGTCCTGGTGGGGGAGGCGACCCTGCTCTCCTAGATAGCTGAATCCCAGGAGACTGAATAAATAACACTGTGTGGCCCACAAATTCAAGGGGGCTGCAGGAGTATATGTCGTTATTCCTCAGTTATGTCCCACTCTCTGTGACCCATTTTGGGGTTTTCTTGGTGAGGATACTGAAGTAGTTTGCCATGTCCTTTTCAATCTCATTTTACAGATGTGGTAACTGAGGCAAATAGAGTTAAGTGACTTTCCGAGGGTCACACCATTAGTAAGTGTCAAAGGCAGGATTTGAATTTAGGGCCTCCTGATCCCAGGTTCAACACTCTAGCCATGGCACTATCTTGATGCCTGCTATCCCAGTGGTGTAATAGTCAAACCAGGCGGGGGGGGGGAATGGGAGTGAGGGGTAGGGAAGAAAACACCCAGAGCTTTGGAGAAGTCCTGAATCCCTTCATGAGGCAGCTTCTCCACTGTGTCCCACGAAAGATCTTTTGTGGACATTTGAGGCCAATTCAACAGTCAGATGTGTCATTCAGAATCATTATTGTCCCTTTGGTGTGTCTTTCCTCTGTGTGTAGTTGGAGGAGAGTACTGCTGGACAAAGGGAACTTGGGTTCAAGTCTTACCAATGATGTTGAGTGCCTGTGTGAGCCATCTCCCCAGAAAGGCAGTATGCTGTAGTTGCTAGGAGTCAGGAAGCCCCGAGTCCAAATTCTGCCTCAGACACTTATTATCTGTTCAACCTTTGGCAAAGTAATTTACCTTTCCTGAGCCTCAGTTTCCCCATTTGTGAAATTCAGGAGTTTAACCAGGCAGTCTCTGAGGTCCTTTCTCTCTGGATTAGGAAATACTCCAGAAAGTAACCTCTCAATCAGGGATACCTTTACAGATGAATGCGGATACCTTAGGGGTGTGGACGTCTCCACATGAACTCTTTGCTGTGTTTGGGAAGGTCTTGGAACACAAAGAACTGATAGCTCAGGGTGTGAGCATAGGCTGTCTGCAGCTACTGCTCTCAAGTGTCAGCTTTGCAGCATAATAGATACCTCCTGGTGGTGCCCTGTTTCATGGACAACATGTCCTGTCAGATATTTGTCCCATTTGGGGGTGGGAGGGTGGGGTAGACTTTCTGGACTGGTAGATTAAGGCGATGCCAGAGAGTTTAATTGGGTTTTAGCCGAGTGATTAGCAAAGTTTCCCATGCTCTTCTCATGGACAAGATGAAAACTTGTGGGCTAGAGAATGTTACAACTGGGTAGATCCTAGACTAGTTGAATGATGCAACCCAGAGAGCAGTCATTAGTTTGATGGCAGTTTTGGAAGACCTTTAACAGAGTGCTCTCTGGAGGCTGGTCCTTGCTGCAGTGCTGCGGAAAGGTTCGTGTGTGTGTGTGTGTGTGTGTGTGTGTGTGTGTGTGTGTGTTTCATTGACTTGGATAAAGAGATAGAAAGCATCCCTGTCCAATCACGGACTGGCAATTGACCCAAAGCTAGTAGGTATAACCAACACACTAAATGATGGAGCATAGATTAAAAAATATTGATCACCCAGGACAAAGCTTCCTAACTTTTTCTATGTCTTAGACTCCTTTGGCCCTCCGTGGAAGCCTATACATCTCTTCTCAGGATAATATTTCAAATTGCATGACATCACATATTCAGGATTAAAAAAGAAACCAATTACATTGAAATACAGAGATCAAAATATTTAAAACAAGCAGACTGAGGCTTAGAACATTGGGCTTCCTGAAATTTTATAGGTCTGCACATACAGCCACAAAAAGCTCTATCCCTCCCATTATGTTGGGTCTTTGGGGAGATAGGTAGATTCTCTAGCAAACTCAAGTTCTCTCCTCTTGCGGGGGGCCCTCAACCCCAGGGCAGGACTAGAAGTCTCGAGGATTGGACAGGTCCTCGGGAAAGTCGGGCTCACGCCAGGGGGCTGAGGTGTTCTGACTCTGCACTTAGGGTGGAGTCCTTTCCCTTTTGCTTTTTCCAGAGGAATTCATTAAAACTCGCCCCTTAGCTACTTTAACTACTTTTTGTAGTTTCTATATAGTTACATGTAGTTTTTATAGGCTGGTGCTCATGGAAGAAAGGAAATGATCATTTATTAAGCACCTACTGTGTGCCAGGGGCTGTTAAGCACTTTGAAAGCATTATCTCATCTGATCCAGGTCAGTGGTTTTTTCAAGGAGATATTTCACATTGCTTTCTATTTTTTCATTTCTTTGTAACTGTTTAATAGTATCTTGGTTTCTCATAAAGTCATTAGCTTCTACTTGCTCCACTCTAATTCTGAAGGAATTATTCTCTTCA
>CM053596.1:16866669-16950801 GCA_028646575.1 Pseudocheirus occidentalis | reverse complement strand
ATTCTTCTCCTCATTGGCTTTCTGGGCCTCTTTTGCCATTTGAGTCAATCTATTTTTTAAAGTGTTGTTTTCTTCAGTCAGGTTGTTGACTCTCTTTTCATGATTTTCTTGCATCATTCTCATTTCTCTTCCCAATTTTTCCTCCACTTCTCTTATCTGGTTTTTGAAGTCCTTTTTCAGTTGATGTATAGCTTTTAGGCATTCTTCAATTGTCTTGGAAGCATTTGGTGTGGGAGTTCTGAGTTCTGGGCTGTCTTCCTCCTGTTCTATGCTTTGATCCTTTTTGTCCACAAAAAAGGATTCTAGAGTTCTAGTGCTGTTCTTATTTTGCTTCCTTTTCTTCATGTTGGCCAGTCAATCAATTGTTTGGTTTGTTTTTTTTTTTAGCTCTGTGAAACTCTGCTTCCAGGGGGGAAAGCTCTGTTCCAAATCGCTAGAGTTTTCCCAGCTGCTGGAGCTATTAGGGGGGTGTTGTAAGTTCCCCCAGCTTTGGCTTGTTGAAAGCGCACCCAAGGACCACCACCCAAGACCACGATCCAGATCTAGGCCGCTCAATGCAAGAGCACTTTGCCCTGATCAATTGATTCAGCCCCCCTGCGGAGTCCACAGGCCACGGGCTCTGAAGCAGCCTGGTGGGGGTCTCCACCGGTTCCAGCAGTTCTCTTCCCCCACTGCTTCCTTGCCCCGGGGGCAGATTGGCCAAACTGCTTTACCTTCCCCAAATTAAGTTTCAAAGTTTCACTTTCACTAACCATCTCTGACCCTGGTTTGCGGGATTTTAAGATGCCCTCAGACAGGTGCATTAGATCTTCTCTGAAGTAGACTCAAGCTGTGACTTGGGAGGCTCAGCTCCTCCTGGCTGCCCTGGGGCCTGGCCTGGCCATGGCTGCGTTTTTGGGCTGGGTCCGTTTCTGCTCTAGTGGGAGTTGCCTCTCTCCCATCCCCGTTCCTCACCCTTGGCTGATGTGGAGGTTTTGGAGGCTGTAGATCCTCTCCTCTGAAGACTGGCTGTGGCACTGCTCGGTTCAGTTCAGCCCAGCTCCTTCCCACTGTCCCTGGCCTGGCCGTGGTCCTGGCTTCAGGCTGGGCCAGCCTCCACTCCCGGCCACCACAATGAGCCTCTGCTGCCGAGCTGCCTTCAGCGTATTTGTAAAGTATTTTGCAAACCTTAAAGTGGTATAGAAATTCTAGGTATTATTTGTACAAAAAAAGCAGTGGCTCTCACAGGTAAACTATATTTACTGCATTCCTCTGATCTATTAGCTTTCTAACTCCAGTATAAAAGAAGGAAAGAAAGAAACAAAGAAAGAAAGAAAGGAAGGAAGGAAGGAAGAAAGGAAGGAAGGAAGGAAAGAAAGAATAAAGAAAAAAGAAGGGAGGGAGGGAGGGAGGAAAGAAAGAAAGAAGGAAGGAAGGAAAGAGAAAGAAAGGAAGAAAGAAAAAGAAGGAAGAAAAAAGGCCCTGTCTAATACAATCTATTCTTGATGAAGCCATCTCTGCTTCCTCATCTAGTTCATTCATCATCTCTTTCACAATGCATTCAGCAATTCCCCCAGGAATTGAAGTTAATGATCATAGGTCTATAATGTCCAGATTCTATCTTCTTTGTTCTTTGGAATGAGATATGTCCTTCCCTCCAGACCTGCAATCTTGCAATGCTTCCTCCCCTGTTCCCTAGTCTTTTATTCCTGACATTTTAGCAATCATAGTCCTCTGCTTGTTCTGATGCCTGAGGGATGGTTCATTTGGGTGGGGCAACTTCAATTCATCAAGTGGGAGCTAAGTGTTTTCTTATCATCTCCCTTATTTGGGGCATCTACTTTGTATAAGCAGTTTTTTTGTTCTGTTTTGCCCAGTGCAGAGGTCTTGAAAGAGAAACCAGAAGGAACTTTTCCTCTGATGCCAGTTATCGTGCCATCCACCTGGATCAGCAGGGCTATCCATTTTGTGATGCCCCTTTTGGTTGTAACTGTCTCCTAGCATTCCTGACGCTATTTTTTTTAAAAAATAAGTTTCCTTTTGCTTTATTTTTTCTGTTTTGCAAAGTGCACGGAAAGAGTTTAACAAAAGAAAACCAGCAATGAAGCAAATAAAGAGCTGGGCAGCTTTGAAAACAATGTGCAATATTTATTTTACAGATTTTCTTAAGTGGAAATTTATTGTTTTGTATTGAATCCTCTCTTATCGTCTGCTGTGTACATGACAATATTTTTTTCTTTTCTCATTTTGTATTTAAATGTAAAATGAAAGAATTACAGCCCCCCCAAAATAAGTTTCTTATTAAGATCATTGTTTTTGAAATCACCTACATTTCCTAACATGTGCCCCACCCCCAGAACCCAGGGTGTGTTAGTAAATTTTTAACCAGTTCTCTTTTTTAAAAAGTATGCACAATACCCTTTTAAATTTAAGATGTATTATTAATATTTCTATCACTTTCTTGTCTAGAAAATCAACAGAGCAATAAATCCAGCTCTGATTTGTAGCCTTTGCCTATTTCCAAGGTCCAAATGCTCACACCAAATATTGGCTCTTGAATCTACTTTCATTACAGCACTACCTTCCACCTCTCCCAGAAAGCACTACCTCTTATAAGAAAGGATCAAGCAAGAGGGGAAAAAATTGCAGTTTGGAAAAACTGAACAATAAAAGGAAATAGTCTGGCATTGCATTTTTCAGTAGTTTCCAGTCACATCTTACTCTTCATAAACCCGTTTAGCATTTACTTGGCAAAGACAGTGGAGTGGCTTGCCATTTCCTTCTCCAGCTCATTTGACAGATAAGGAAACTGAGGCAAACAGGGTGAAGAGACTTGCCTGGGGTCACACAGCTGGTAAATGTCTGAGGTCAGATTTGAACTCAGACTCCAGGTCCAGTGCTCTGTGCATGTGGCACCACAAACTGATCCTAACATTCCCATATGTCTAATCAGGGGGACGTGTGCTTTCTCATATCTGTTATTCATTGTCAAGCTTGGCAACTACAATTTCAGAGCATTCCTTTTCATTTGTTTTGTTGTTATTGTTTTTCATTTATATATATACATATATGTGTACACACATATATGTGTATACACACATATGTATTAGTCACTGTATATACTGGTTTCTCAGTTCTTCTTTCTTAATTTTGCATCAGTTAATATGTTTTCCTAGGCATCTCCATAGTAATGATCTTCCCAGTTTCTCACACTGCAATAATATTTTATTACCTTCATGTACCACAACCTGGTCAATCTATTTCTAATTGATTTGCTTCCAGTTCTTTGCTACCATTAAAGTATTGGCTAAGCATTTTGACATATATGGTGCCTTTTTGTCAGAATATGCATCTCAAAGTAGGATCTTTAGGCCAAAAGATACAAATATTTAAGTTAATTTTTTAAAGCATAATTCCAAATTGTCTTCCACAATGATCAGACCAATTAACAATTCTACCAAAAAATGCATTAGTGTACCTGTCCACAACCACTTCAACACTGACTAGTCTCATCTTATGAGAGTAGTTAATTTGCTGGGTTCAAGGTAAAAAACTTAGAAATATTTTGACTTGCATTTCTCTCACTATTTGTAATTTGGAGCATTTTTTCATATGGTTGTTAATTGCAATTATTTTATGAAAATTGTTTATGTCTTTTTGGTCATTGGGGAATGACTCCCCTTTGACTCAGTGGTCAATTATTTTCATTACAGTTGGGAACCATTCAAAGGCATTCTCTGTGTCCTCTCAGCAAGGATGACTTCTTGCACTTGCTACTCAGGGAAGACTGGTCCCCAAGGGAAACACTCCTTTCTGACAAAAGTCCTCCCCCTGTAGTCACATCAAGTCAATCATAGAGCTGATCAAATTGAACAATAGTTCTTCTGATCATGTTTACGTGTACATCTCCTCTGGCATTCCTCTAGTTCAGCGGTTCTCAACCTGCGGGATATGTTCAGATTGTAACAATGAAAATACATCCTGCATATTAGATATTTATGTTACAGTTACTAACAGTAGCAAAATTATGGTGATGAAGTAGCAACAAAAATAATTTTACGGTTGGGGGTCACCACAAACATGAGGAGCTATATTAAAGGGTCACAGCATTACGAAGGTTGAGAACCACTGCTCTAGTTCTAGAAATTGCACCAAGACAGAGAAAGTAGTGAAGTATTGGGGAATTCCTGGACTGGGCTTTCTGGACCTGGCAGAGAACATCTGAGACCAAACAGGAGGTGAAACCAAGAAATGTCAAAGGAAAAACACCATCATAAACATGTATAACACATGCTAAGTATGCTGCTTATCCTGGGTTAGCAATACTATTGGCCCTTGTCCTGAGAGGAAAGTGCCAGAGGGAATGTGACTTTAGGGTGTGGTGGCACACAAGGTTCTCATACCTGTGGGAACCATAACATGGAGGAGTGAACCTAGTAAATCTTGTACTTCACAAATACTGAGTTTTATTGACCCTACAGGTCTGAGGGAAGGAGTCAGCTCTCTAAAGCCTTTTCCCTTACAGGATGTCTTAACCCCAGAAAAATATAAGTACATATAGGCAATCATATATTTGCTTGGGGGATGTGTATAGCCCCAGGAAAAAGAAAGAACATTGTCTTAATTACAGCCCAGTACTAATCCTTTGCCTGTTCTTTGGGGTGCCAAATTCTGAGGTTTCCAGAGGCAGCCTACATTGGAGTATGAGCCAAAAAAGAGGTTTTGTGAGAAACGCCCAAGATTTCAACTAATCCCTATAAATCCAGAGCTTTGGTTCTTGGTCACGGATTACATAATAAAATCATTTATTTTGTTTTTTAGAATTTCCTCCAAGTCATGACTTATTAAAAATCCATCCTTTCTCCAAAGCTGTGTGAGACATTACTCTTTTTTTAAGTTTTTCTAATGCTATTTAAATTTTTGTTGCTATTTTTAAAATTTTAAATCATCCTCATTTCCAAATCTATCTGTCTGGACTCCTCTACCTAGAAAATCACCTCTTTTATCAAAGAACATTAAAAGAGAAAGTTCAAAAAAACAAACCAATGTATCAGTTGAGACTCATAAGTATATGTCATGTCCCATACCCATAAGCCCCTACTTCTGCAAAGAAAGGAAAGAGGTACATTGTCTTGCCTCTTCTTTAGAGCCAGGCTTGTCATTATAATTACATAGCTTTCAGTTTATTTTTCTCTTTTCATTTACATTATTGTGATTTAATAATATTTAAAAAATGTTTTTAGATCATGGATCCATCTGGAATTTATTGTGGTACCATGTGGGAGATGTGCATCTATCTCTGTTTTGTTTTTTTTGCCAAACTTTAATCCATTTCTTACAACAATTTTGGCTAAATAACATTGAATCACAAAAACTTACCCCAGTATTTTATGATTCTAAGTTTATTATAATAAACAATAAAGTTTAATATGTAGCTGGCTCTACTTCCCTATTATCTAATCTATTTATGTAATACCAATGCAGGGGCACAGTGGGTAAGAGTGCAGGATTTGGAGTCAGGAAGATCTGAGTTCAAGTTCTGCTTCAGACATTTACTCTGTGATCCTAGGCAAACCACTTAATTTCTCAGTCCAAGTCTCCTCATTTGTAAAATGAGATACGAGCACCCCACCCCCAAGATTGTTGTGAAGATCAGATGTGATAATGTATGTAAAGGTTTGGCAATCCTTAAAATGCTGTTCAAATGCTAGCTATGATTACCAGATAATTTGATGATTTCTGCTGCAGGGTATCATTTTAATTTGGATAATGCAAGTTCTCTTTCCTTCTTTTTTTCTTCATAATTTCTAGGACAGAGTTTATAACCAAAATGAATCTATCCTTTTTCCATTAATGGAAAAAGAGGGATGCCACCATTTTCTTCAACCTGTCAGAAATCCTTGCTTGACAGAGATGCAAAGCTGAGCCAACTGGAGGTCTCAGATAGAGAAAATCTACAGGTAGTGGTCTATTCACCACAAATAAGTGATAGCACTGTTGATTCTCAGCTCTCCATCAATCCCAAGTACAACCTTCTAACTGATGTGACTGAAGACAGTTTCTCTCCCACCACGATTTGAGGACAAAACAGTCTAAACTGGCAAAATATCACAGTGTAAGTGTCCAAACCCTCCAGCTATTCAACCAAGAAACATGAATTAAGAACTTGCTGTATGTCAGGCACTAACTAGGCTGAGTGCTGGGGTTACAAAAAGAAACAAGACAATCTAATGCTAGAAACTAGGCTAAGGTAGGATTCCTAGGGGGGTAAATCTGTTTGTTGCTCACAACAGAAAAGGCTGTATGAGAGAAAGACCAGAATGGAAGAAGGAGAAGGAATTGTGGAGATAATTGATGGAGCTCTGAAGTTGGGAAGAAGCTGAGAGATTAAATTTGGAAAGACATAATTTGAGAACATTGGAAGAGAAGGTGGTGCAGAAGCTGTAAAAAACCTCAGAGGCCAACAAGTCCAACCAATTCCTTCATTTGACAGATTAGGAGACTGAGTCCCAGGGAGGAGAAGTGACCTTTCTCTAGGTCCTCCAGGTCACAAGTATCAAAGATGGGGTTTGAACCCAGGAGACAGGTTTAAGCCGAAGAAGGAGGGGTAGAGTTGAAGAAGTCCAAAGCTGAAGGAAAAGAAGGAATTGAAGAAAATAAGAAATTGAGTCAGATGATCTTTTATCAGCTAGTTGAATAAATGCTTGGATGGCATGTCTATTAGATTGTGAGCTCCTTGTGGGCAGGCAATGTCTTTTGCCCTTTTGTAATCCTAGGGCTTAGCATAGTGCCTGGCAAATAGTAGGCACTTAATAAATGTCTTTTGATCAAATGACTTATAAAATTTGCAGATGACAAAAAACTAGGAGGGATAACTAACACACTGAAGAGAGAGCCAGGACCTGAGAATCCAAAAAGTTGAAATCCAATAGGGATCAATGCAATGGCTTGCATGTGGGTTCAGAAAATCAGCTCCATTGATACAAGGTAAAGGGGGCTTTGTGAGACAACAGTTCATCTGAAAAAGATCTTGGAGCTCTTAGTGGACCACAGTCTCAACCTGAGAGAACAGCATGATGTAGCAGCTACAAAACCAAAAGTCATCTTGGGCTGCACTGATGTCCCAGTCATGACCTCCTGTCTTCCTTGGCCCTTCTTAAAACACTCCTGAAATGTTGGGCTCAGTTTAGTTTAGGGGGGGGACATTGGTTAAAAAGGACACGACGAGTCAGAGAGTGCCAGAGGAGGGCCACCACGATGGCCGAGGACCTTGAGTCCGTGTCACATGAAGAGGGGCTGAAGAAACTTGGGGACATTTAGCTCGGAGAAGGCGAAGTTCATTGGGGGACGCGGTGACGGCACTCAAGTGTTTGAACGCCGTAATAAGTATCTAAAGAGCTGTTAGGAAGAAGAATCAGCATCGTTCTCTTTGCCCAAGGGCGAGATGCGATCCTGTGGAAGGTCACTTCATCTCCATCAGCCTCAGGAGCAACGGGGGATGGCGAATTCTACCTCAGTATTGGGAACAATTTCCTACCAATCAGGGCTGGCCCAAAGTGGAACCGACAACCTTAGGAGGCCGCGGCTTCCTCCTCATGGAAGGGGGGGTCATTTCCATCTTTCGTCACCTCTACCCACTTGTTGAATCTGAATGGAAACATAAGTTGTTTGGATGGACATTTCTCCTTTATTAGTAGTTTGAAGCATTTGTTATTTTCACTGACTGTCCCCCACCCTGAAATGCTCTCCCTTCTAATTTCTACCTAGTGGCTTCCCATAAGACCCACTTTCTGTAGGAAGCCTTTCCATCATTCACCTTAATCTTAATGCTTTCTCTCTGAGATGATTTCAAATTTGCCTTGTCTGTGCATAGGTCACACATAATTATTTCCCTCATTAGACTGTTAACTACTTAAAAGCAGGGGCTGTCTTTTGCCTTTCTTGGTATCCTCAGTGCTCAGTACAGTGTCTGGCATCCAATAGGTGCTTAATAAATGCTTGTTTGTTAACTGGTGTTTCTTTCCACTCTGTTTAGTGACACTTGAGTAGGAACAAAAGGGTTGTTGGAGATGATGGGAATAATCAGGGCTGTAGTTTGGCAAGGGCTAAGGACAAGGGGTCAAGCCATTGAAGGTGAAAAGACAATGTAGACCTGAATTGGTTAGCAAGAAAGTCAAGCTTGGAGAGGGAAGGGAGTGAAGTCAAAGCAGGAGTAATGGCCTGAGAAAGTACTGCACTCCTCTGGACTTTGCCATTGTATCCGAGGAACTTCATCCTGCAAGAGAATTTCAATATAACATTAATATTATTTCACCTCACAGCTTGGAACTACCCCCTATTCCTTGTGTCCCTCCCTCTGATTGGAGAGGGTGGAGATGGAGAGCTCCTCTCAGAAACTCCATTTAAGGAGGGGAGCCAGGGAGCTGGCTCTGCACTTGGCTGTGCTCCTCTGGACTTTGCCATCATGCTCCTGAGTACCAGATGCTCCCTCTTTCCCTATTCTCATGATTTTCAGCTTTTTATTAGATTGTAAACTCCCGGAGGGGGTTTCTTTATTCATAGAACTTAGAACAACACCTGGCACATAGTAGACACTTAGTAAATGTTTATTGACACATATCCATTAGTCAGAAGGTCATAAGAAGGATAAAGAATGGGTTTAGGGGGCAGCTAGGTGGTGCAGTGAATAGAGCACCAGCCCTGGAGTCAGGAGGACCTGAGCCCAAATCTGGCCTCAGATACCTGACACACTTACTAGTTGTGTGACATTGGATAAGTCACTTAACCCCAGTTGACTTGCCTTCCCCCATCCAAAAAAAGAATGGATTTAAGAGAGGTAAGGCTTAGGGAGAGGTGGAATGATAGAAGGTTATGGTTTGAGGACAGAATTCTGGCTGATGAAGTAGAACACTCAGGGGTAATGGTGACATTTGGGGTGGCAAGAGGCAGAGATGAGGAAGCAATATGGTAGGTATAGGGGACAGCCAGTGAAAAGTGACAAAGATAGGAGACAGAGTGGCATGTGTGAGGAAAAAGTCTAACTTGTCTAGATTGTATAGTCCGTGGAATGGAGTAATATATTATAAGATTTAAAAAGTTGGGTAGAACCAGGTTGTATAGACGCATAAATGCCAAAGAACCCTATATTTAATTCTAGAGGCATTATGGAGATACTTGAGTTTATCAAGCAGGGCAATGAAGCCTTTCCTCATCTTCCACTCGGCCTCTATCCTCCCAACACACTAATGCATTCAGCATGTGAGAGTGTGCATTCACATGTAACCGCATCTCTTTAACAGACTGTGAGCTCCACGAAGGCAGAGACCACAGGTTGTCCAAGTTTTGTACCTTTTCCTAGTGCTGAGTGATCAGTGATTGTATTGTATGGTAATGTACTGTTGTATTGTACTGTATTGTATTATAATGTGTCGCATCGAGTGTAATGTGGGTATAATCTACCGTCATATCTACCATACAGTATGATATCATACTATAGTGTATTGTGTTGTATCATATTGTATTGTATTTTGGTACTGCACTGTAATGTACTATGTTGAATTGGATTGTGTTGTATTTTGTGTTCTGTGGTATATTGTACCATATTGCATTGTGTTATTTGGTGCTGCTTTGTTGTGTTGTGATGTACTGTACTGTCAGAGGGGTAAGGAGGACTTTAGGTAAGAAGGTCAGAGATCTTTTCTATGGTGTCAAGGATTCAAAGTCAGAGTCACTGGCTCCTTCCAGTGTTGCTTAAAGTGCTCTTTTGAGGCTTATCTTTCGTTCATGTAATTTTGATCTGGATTCAGGAAGATTCAGAAAGATTCAGGAAGATTCTGGACTATAAGGAAGATGAGGGGAGTTTTAATCAAATTCACTTGACCCAATCTGAGGAGGTATAGTTTGAAGAGGAGGGCATAAAGACAACACAAGAAGCTACATAGGGTATTCCCAAAGTCTTAAGGGAAAGGAATGTCTTTGGGCTAGCCTACATTTTGGCATTTCTGGAGCAAGGGAAATATCAAGGATATGAAAGGACCACTTCTTGGTGGACATAGATAGGATGATGAAGGTTGACAGTAGAGTGAAGGAATAGCTCCTCAGTTATAATCTTGACTTGATATTTGTTTTCTGCCAAACAAAAGGAGTTCATGGGGAGGTGAAGCCAAAGACAGAGAAAGTAAGAGTGCATTTTGTGTGCCATGATGTTAGTTAACATTTAAATAGCTATCTCAGGTGATCCTCACAACAACTGATGAACTAAGTGCTCTTTTTGGTGGGTGAGGAAGTTGAAGCAGACAGAGATGAAGTGACTTGCCTGGAATCACACAGCTACTGAGTGTCTGAGGCAAGATTTGAACTCAAGTGTCTCCTAACTCTAGGCCTGGGACTCTATGCATTGCTCCGCTTCCTGCCTCCATGAATTAAAGGCATCTGCCTCACATGAAAGACATTTTCTCAGGTACTGACAACAGTTGGAGGTAATTGGTAAATATGCATCACTGAGAGTTCAGAGCTTGGGGGGAAGGGGAGAGGGACCATTGTACCAGAGAAGAGCAAGTGTAGTCTTGATTGTCACAAAAGAAAAGAGAAGAGAGCCTGAAAATTATAGTTTAGCTTAATTTTGGTTCTTGGGAAAATATTTGTCATTGCTCCCCCTGTAACTCCCAATGAGTGTGTATTGCATGGGCTGGGTCCCAGGAGAAATAAGGGCCCCATGCCATTTGTGTGTGCCAAGAATTGTGCCATGGTAGATGGCCTCAAATAACATAGAAGTAGGGGTAAGTAATTAAGGAAATAGAACTTCTAAATGCCTGCTATTTTGACTGGCTGCCAAGAAGGGAACAAAAGGTGTTCTCCTTCCCTCCCTTATCCACTTTCATTCACCCTTCATCCAACCAGTTTGGTGGTAAAACAAGAAGTGAGTGATAAGTAAGTTCAAGTCAGTTCTTTGTTACAGGGATGATAGAGGTACTTAGTGAAGGTGCTGTGGATGTGACTGAGCTTGTTTCACCTTCTAATGTTCTGACATGATGTACTGTTCTCCTCTCCTCTGGCCAATCCCAGTTCAAACACCATCTTTCACTTTCACCTAGTTAGTAGCTCTCCCCTACTTCTGATCTGGACAACTTTACTGTCTCCTTAAAGCTGCCAGGTGGATAACACCCATGAGCCATCCCTTTGCTCCACACTCAGTCAGTCCAGAACAGTCCCAGAGGGTGCTTGGTCCTGACTCATTCTTTTATGGTCACTGCTTCTGTGTGGCAGTCCATTAAGTTCAAAAGTCACAGGAATATGGGCAACTATGGGCATATATTTGCTTGCCGCCAGGCAGACACTTGTAGCTCACCATGTCTCTATGATAACATCTCTAGAGAAAGGGCAACCTGTACCCAATAGGAAGGTTACAAATTATGAAAGAGATGGTTAGTAAACATTTAGCTAAGAAAATTATAATCTCAGCATCAAGAACAGAACAGCCTCCATGAAACCCATCTGAGGAGATAAGCAGGCTAGTAGATCAGGGATGCTGTAGATTTCATTTCCTAAGGTTTTAGTGAAACATTTGATAAATTATCATATATTATATTTTTGGAAAAAATGGAGACGAGGGCTAGGTGAGCATGTATTTTGATAGATTCTCACCTGACTGAATGATCAGACTTAGTGTCATTGATAGTTTTATTGTCATCTTGGAAAGAGATCTCCAGAGGAGTGCCTGGGGGGGATCTATCCTTGGTCCTGTGCTGTTGAACATTCTTATTAGTGACCTGGATAAAGGCACAAACAGCATGCTTATCAAATTTGTAGAAGCTCAAAGCTGAGAAGGAAAGCTAAGGCATGAGATTTTGGAAGCAAAATCCCCAAAAGATTTTGACAAATTAGACCCAGGGCTGGGAAACCTGTGGCCTACAGGCCACACATGGCACTCTAGGTCTTCAAATATGGTCCTTTGACTGAATCCAAACCTCACAGAATAAATCCCCTTCCCCTTAATAAAAGGAGTTGTTTCATGAAGTTTGGATTAGACTCTTTGGTTTGAATTGAAGAAGTTGAAATGCAATAGGGATAAATATAAAATCTTGCACTGGGATAAAAAAAAAAATCAACTTCACAAATCCAAGACGGAGGAGGCAGAGTTAGTTAGAAATTTGTCTGCAAAAGATCCATGAGTAATAGTGAACCTCAAGCTCCATATTAGTCAGAAGTGTGATATGGCAGGATGGAGGAGGCAGAGTTAGTTAGAAATTTGTCTGCAAAAGTTCCATGAGTAATAGTGAACCTCAAGCTCCATATTAGTCAGAAGTGTGATATGGCAGCCACAAAAGCTCATTTTGGTCTTGAGTTGTATAAAAAGAAGCAGATTTTCCAAAAACCTGGAGGACCCTCTGTCTTCAGTTCTGGTTAGACCACATTTGTAATCTATGTTCAGTTGGGCTTGCCACAGTTTAAGGAGAACACAGATAGGCTGAAGAGCATGCCTAGAAGGACAATCAATTTGGTGAAGGGCCTTGAGTTCATACTGTTGGGGGAGGATGAAAGGAATTGAGTATGTTTGGTATAAAGAAAAGAAAAGTCCGAGGAGAGGTAATATACACGATAAAATATTTCCCGGAGTGTCTTGTCAACAAAGATTAGATTTGTTCTATTTAACCCCAGATAGCAGACCCAGGAATAATGGATAGGAGATAGAGAGAGGCAAATGTAGCCTTGATTTCAGGGAAGAATTTCCTAACAATTAGAGTTGTCTCTAAAAGGACTGAACTTCTTAATGTAACCTGGGTTCAAGTCCATTTGCATATGGTTCTCCTCATTGCTAGAAAATGACTACTGGATGCTCTCTCATACCTGCCCAAGGGATAGAATTGGTGAGAACTTGAGAGAGAATTTTTGTCTTCTTTATTCTGGCTTTGAAAAAGGAGACACTTGGTTCCAGGATCTCTTTGGGGAGAGGTCCCTAGAGGGAGAGAAAGACTGGGGAGAAACTGTCATAGACAGAAGCTGGTCCCTCAATCACGTCCCAGTCCTCAGCTTATTATTATTAGAGACTTCAGAGCATTTCCCCATGTGGGAGATATGGGGGTTACTCTTGGTTGAATGGAAGTATCTTCTTCCCATCAAGAAAGCTCATTCTTTCTGCGTGTTGACTGGTATGGTCTTACCTGTAGAACTTTTCTGATTTCTGCTTGTTATCACTTTGGATAAATAGATTTGTTTTCTCTTCACTAGCTTTCATGGTCTTTGTGTAACTGGCATTCTTGGAAAGGGAGTCCAACCTTTGGATATATAGCTTGGGGCATTTCTTTCTTGTTAAAGGGACAATGATAAGGAGTATGGCTTGAACCTAAAAAAATATTTCTCCTAGACAAACAATATTTAGGGAAGGCAAATAGATACAATTCTAAGCTAGTCTCCTCTCTCTGAGGAGATCAAAGTAGTCAGTCTTAAGGTGCCAATCCTTTCCTGGCAGGAATCAAAGTTTCCCTTGATGAGAAGTGAATAGAGGTATGTGTGGATAGAGGATAGTGTGTGTGTGTGTGTGTGTGTGTGTGTGTGTGTGTGTGTGTTGTGTGCGCGCGTGTGTGTGCACCGACCTCAAAGTTTGGTTAAAAGAGGCAAACAGGCTAGGTGATTATAAATTCATATTGTTTATTTCCTTAAAACTAACAAATACATGCTTGCATGGAGCCAAAACGTAAGTTCTGACTGACTGCCAATGAAACAACCAGCTGTTGCTGTTGCTACTGTTTGTCCTTCATTCTCGGAGAGGACAATGACATCAGGGATAGCACAAGGCAATTTGAGGGGGGATTCTGTGAACATGGCAGAGTAGGTCAGAAAGCTTTCAGCTCTCCTAATTTCCTCCACAAAAAAAGACAGAACATTGCCTCAGAAGGTAACATGGAGCAACAGAAATAAATAAACAAAAGTCAGGGTAAAGCAGTTGTTTTCCCAAGACAACCTAAGAGGATTCCCAGGAAAGACCTGCCCTCCAGGGGCAGAGGTTTGGCCTGAATGAAGTGCAAATGCTTCCAGGCCAACTTTGTGGAATCAACAAACAAGGGCAGCTGGGGTAGTAAGGCAGTTTCAGCCTTAGAAGCTTTCATCTCACCCATATTGTGAGAGTCTGACAGCTGAGTAGGAGATGATTGAAGGACCTTCCACTGTCGAGGGATGCCAAAAACAGATGTGCTGACCAAACATGTCCTATGTTGGACTGTTGCTGCCAGGGAGAAGGCGTTGGTACACACCTGATGGGTGCAGTAGCAGATGGATGGGGACCCTGCTGGCTGTGGGCTCTTGCAAAAGAGCAGAGTTCCTCATTTCAGTTCCAGGAAAAAGAGGACAGCTGTAGTTTGCAGCCACCATGAGAGACCACAGGGAGAAAGTTCATTTGCAAGACAGCCTGACTGGGGGTTCTAGCTGTTGCTTAGGAGTGGAGGGGTTCCTCTTAACGTTAAGAAGGACCTGAGATTTGGGACATTATTCCCTATACTGTGGGTCTAGAACTTGATCATACTAATAGCTGCTAAAAATAAAACAAAAAAAATCAATTAAAAAATGAGCAAGGAAAGGAGAAAAAAAAAACCCAGTAATAGAGAGCTACTGTGGAGATAAAGAAGATCTGGGTTCATATTCAGAGGAAGATAATGAAACTAAAAAAAACCTATTCTTTTTTCAACAAGAAGCATCAAATGGTCCCAAGCACAAAAATGATTTCTTAGAAGAACTTTAAAAGGACTTTAAAAACCAAATAAGAGAGATCAAGGAAAAAATTAGAAAAAAAATAAGAGCTATCTAAGAAAATCATGAAATTGTGAAAAGAACGTCAACCAAATCAAAATAGAGAACCAAAAACTTAAGGAAGAAAATGATTCCTTAAAAACTAGAATTGGACAAAGGGAAGCTAATGGTGTTCTAAGACACAAAGAAATTACAAAACAAAATCAAAAGAAGGGAAAAAATAGAAGAGAATGTGAAACATTTTATCAGAAAAACAACTGATACCCAGTAATACCACTTCTGAGGTTATATCCCAAAAAGATCATAGAAGTGGGAAAAGGACCCATATGTACAAAAATGTTTATTGCAGTTCTCTTTGTGGTGACAAAAAACTGGAAACTTAGGGGATGCCCATCAATTGGGGAATGGCTAAACAATATATGGTATATGAATGTAATGGAATACTACTGTGCTATAAGAAATGGGGAAGAGATGGTCTTCATACTCACCTGAAGAGGCTTATACAAACTGATGCTAAGTGAGAAGAGCAGAACCAGAAAAAAAATTGTACACAATCACAGACACATCATATGTGTGATGATCATCTTTGATAAACTGGACTCTTCTTAGCAACGCACAGTTACAAGACAACTCTACAAATCTCAGGATGAAAGAAGATATCTACATTCAGAGAAAGATCTAGAAAGACCAGAGTTTAAATGGAGACTGAAACAATCTCCATGCTATTGTTCTTTTTCATGTTGGTTTTTCTTTCTTTTTTCCCTTTGTTCACTCAATTGGTTACAACCCTCCCATACAACCAGACTATTGTAAAATGTGAAGGTATTTGCAGATCCTATACTTGATTGCACACTGCCATGGTAGGGGTAGGGAGGGAAGGGAGAAAAGTTGAAATTCAGGAGATTGTGGAACTGAATCTTGTAAACTAAAAGTAAATGAACAAGTCAATAAAAAAAGAAAAACAACTGATTTGGAGAGTAGATCAAGGAAAAATAACATAAAAACAAACTGCATGAAAATTACGATAAAAAGAATATTGATAAAATGAATGTTGATACAATATTATAAGAAATTATCAAGGAAAAAATGCCCTGAAGTTCTAGAACAAAAAAGCAGAGCAGAAAGACAAGAAATCCACTGATTGCCACCTGAAGGTGATCCCAGGAGGAATACTTATAGGAATATCATAATCAAGTTTCAAAGTTTTCAGGTTAAGGAGAAAATATTGTAAGTAACATTAAAAAACCAATTTAAATATTGTGGAGCTGTACTAAGGATTATACAAAATCTAGCACCTACTACATTGAAGGACTTTTGGACTTGGAATACTTTATTTCGTAGAGCAAAAGAGCTGGGCTTATGACCAAGGATAATATAAGCAACAAAGAGAACATTTAACAGACTGAAAGATTTTCAGGTATTTGTGACAAAAACAGCAGAACTTAAGGGAAATTTTGACATATAACATCCAGGAGAAATATAAAGTCAACATTAAGGGCCAATTATAAGGGACACAATAAGGTCAAGTTGTATACTTCTTAATATTATCAGTTCTTTTGTGACTGTCATTTTTATTGAGTAGTTTGAAAGAAAGGCTTGGGCTAAGTTAAGTATGATGGAGTGATTTAAAAAACTGTGTAGGGAGAGATAAAAAGGAGTGATTGTCTCACACAAATGAGGCAGAAAAGGAAAAACTGATACAGAATAAGTCAGGTGGGGAATTGGACTGGTAGTGTGAAACCTTATTCTAATTGGGAATGGGTTAAAGAGGGAACAACATATATATTTAGAAGGGTACAAAAGTCTTCTGAATTTAGAAAGAAATAAGAGAATAAGAGGAGAGGGTGGGGAGAGAGGATAAGGGAGGGGTTCTTGGAGGGGTGAATAGGTTAAGGAATAAGAGGACAGGGAGCAGAGCCAAGATGGTGCAGTAAAAACAGGATCTTGCTTGAGCTCTTACACCAAACACCTCCAAATACCTGTAACAAGTTCTAGAGCTACAGAACCCACAAAATGACAGGGTGAATCACATTTCCAACTGAAGACAGCCTAGCAGACTGACAGGAAGGGTCTATCACCCCAGACTGGGAGCAGAATGCAGTCCAGTGTGGCCCATGCTGGCACAGATGAGACTGGAGCAGGTCTCTGGGGACTGATTCACTGGCAGCTGTGGTGATTTCAAGACTTCTCAACCCACAAACACCAAAACAAAGTAGAAAGTTAGTGGGGAAATTCTGTTGGACCTGGGTGAGAGAAGAGTGCAGTCTGGTCCAGCCCTGGGCGGGGGGGTGGGGGGCGCAAGGTGGCTGCAGCAGCAGCAACTGTTTCTGGAGCTTTAGGCCCACAGATGGTGGGGGGGATCAAGTGACTGATCATAGGGCAATTGTGGGGATCTCTTTGCTTCTACCAAAGCAGGATTCTCTTGCTTTGCCCTGCTTGGATCTGGGTCACAGTCTTTGGTGGTGGTCCTGGGGTGAGGAGGTGTGCTTGTGACAGCTATGGAGAAGGAGTCCTCATAGTTCCAAGGTAAAAAAAGTGCTTGTGGTCACTTATAGATCAGACTACAGGACAGGAGAGGAGTAAACATTTCTCCTTTGATCACATCACCTTAGAAGAACTGAAAATTTGTAGGTGCCTAGAAGTAGCTCTGTCAACAGCTGTGCAAAACCCAAGAAACTAAGGACAGAGTACTCTTCACTCTGAAAGCAGAGTCCTACCTTGGCAAAGACCTCAAAAGCTGAGTAATTGAAAGGGGAAAGGAACAAACAGAGGGAAAAAATCAGAACACAGAATTTTATTTTGATGACAAAGAAGATAAAAACATACAACCAGAAGAAGACAACAAAGTCAAAACTCCTGCATTAAAAGTCTACAAGAAAAATATGGATTGATCACTGGCCATGGAAAGGTTAAAAAAGAATTTTGAAAATCAAGTAAGAGAAATAGAGGAAAAATTGGTAAGAGAAATGAGAATCATCCAAGAAAATAATGAAAAACAAGTTAGCAGCTTGCTAAATGAGACCAAAAAATACTGAAGAAAATAACGCCTTAAAAAATAAAGTAGGGGCAGCTAGATGATGCAGTGAATAGAGCACCAGCCCTGGAGTCAGAAGGACCTGAGTTCAAATCTGACCTTAGACACTTAACACTTCCTGGCTGTGTGACCTTGTGACCTTGGGCAAGTCACTTAACTCAAATTGCCTTGTCTTTCCCCCTCAAAAAAATAAACTAACCCAAATGGCAAAAGAGTTTTAAAAAGTCAATGAGGAGAAGAATGCCTTAAAAAGCAGAACTGGACAAATGGAAAGGAAGATAAAAAAACTCACTGAAGAAAATAGTTCCTTTAAAATTAGAATGGAGTAAATGGAAACTAATGACTTCATGAGAAATCAAGATATTATAAAACAAAACCAAAAGAATGAACAAAAGAAGACAGTGTGAAATATCTCATTGGAAAAACCATTGACCTGGAAAATGGATCCAGGACAGATAATTTAAAAATTATTAGACTACCTAAAAGATATGATCAAAAAAAGAGCCTAGACATCATCTTTCAAGAACTTATCTAGGAAAATGCCCTGATGTTCTAGTAAAATAAATAAAATGCCCTGATGTAAAATACAAATGGAAAGAATCCACCAATCACCTCTTGAAAAAGATCCTAAAAAGAACACTCCTAGGAATATTGTAGCTAAATCCCAGAGTTTCCAGGTTAAGGAGAAAATATTACAGGCTGTTAGAAAGAAACAATTCAAATATTGTGGAAACACAATAAGGATAACACAAGATCTATCAGCTTCTACATTTAGGAACTGAAGGGCTTAGAATATGATATTCTGGAGGTCAAAGGAGCTAGGGTTAAAACCAAGAATCACTTACCCAGCAAACTGAGTATAATACTTCAGGAGAAAAAAAATGGATATTCAATGAAATAGAGAACTATCAAGCGTTTGTGATGAAAAGACAAGAGCTGAACAGAAAATTTGACTTTCAAATACAAGACACAAGAGAAGTATGACAAGGTAAATAGGAAAGAGAAATAATAAAAGTTGAACTGTTTATATTCCTACATGGCAAGACTATATTTGTAACACATGAGAGTTTTCTCAGTATTAAGTTAGTTGAAGGGAATATGTATATGTATATATATATGTATGTGTATGTGTATGTGTATGTGTATGTGTATGTGTATGTGTATATGTATATGTATGTGCATATGTATATGTATATGTATATGTGTGTATATGTGTGTATATGTGTGTATATGTGTGTATATGTGTGTATGTGTGTATGTGTGTATATGTATGTGTATGTGTACATGTATGTGTCTGTGTCTGTGTATGTGTATGCATGTGTATATACATATGTATGTATGTGTATATGTATGTGTATGTATATTCAGAGGGCACAGGGTGAGTTGAATATGAAGGGATGATACCTAAAAAATAAAATTAAGGGGCAAGAGAGGAACATATTGGTAGAAGCAGAAAGGGGAAGATAGAATAGGGTAAATTATCTCGCAAGAGTGGGGAGGTGAAAGGGAATGAGTTGACCTTACTCTCATTGGATTTGGCTTAAGGAGGGAATAATATACACACTCCATTGGGTATCTTGCCTTCCAGGAAAGTGGGAGGGGATCATAGAAGGGGGGGAAATTAGGGGAGGGGATAGTCAGAAGTAAACACTTTTGAAAAGGGACAAAGGAGACAAAAGGTCAAAGGAGAAAATAGAATAAATGGGGGGTGAGATAGAATGGAGGGAAATATAGTTAGTCTTTCACAATATGCCTACTATTGAAATATTATGCATAACTACACATGTATAGCCTATATTGAATTGCTTGTCTTCTCAATGTGGGTGGATGATGAAGGAAGAAGAGAGAGAATCTGGAGCTCAGTTTTAAAAACAAATGCTAAAAAATTTTTTTACTTGCAACTGGGACAATAAGATAACAGACAATGGGTTCTGGAAATGTATCTCACCCTATAAGAAAGTAAGGGGGAAGGTAAGAATTGGGGGGTAGAAGGGAGGGCAGAATATGCAAGTCATCTTGGGGTGGGGGTAGGGGAAAGATGGGGAGAAAATTTGGAACTCAAAATCTTGTGGAAATGAATGTTGAAACTAAAAGTAAATAAATAAATTCTGGAAGGAAGTAATAGAAAGACAAGGGAGCAGACAGAGATAAAGCGGAGGAGTGAGGAGGGATAGGAATAGGGTGAGAAGGATAATGAGAAGTAGAAGGGAGGAAAAAACCCCAAGTAATTATAGCTTAGAATGTGAATGGGATGAATTTACCCACAAAATGAAAACTGATAGCTTAAAATTTTGAATTCAATAATATGTTGCTTTCAGGAAATGCTATAAAAATGAGAGATACACACAAACATAAAATAAAGGTCAAAAGTAGAATTTATTATAAAAAAACAGAGTAGTAATTACGTTTTCAGAGAAAGTTAAAGCTAAAATGGATTTAATCAAAAGAGAAAAATAGGGAAACTACACCATTAGCCATATTAATCAATATTGTTTTAGACTATTTAAAATAACTAAATGGTCTAAAATACCTGAAAGTGTACTTGCCAAAATGGACACAGGAACTATATAAATACAAACATAAAATACTATTATACAAATAAAGTTCAACCTAAATAACTGAAGTAATATTTATTGTTCATGGATAGGTAAATCTGATATAAATGACAATTTTGCATAACTAATCTATTTATGTAATGCCATCCCAATTAAATTACTAAAAAATTATCTCATTGAGTTAGAAAAAATAATAACAAAGTTTATTTAGATGTTCCCAAAACAGGCAGTACCACCCCCCCCCCCCCCGTGCCGAAACAATCCGGGGTGGCAGTAGTAGCCTCAGGTGCAATTGAGGAGAGTTTAATAAAAATAAGGGGGCAGTGGAAGGATAATGAAAGAAGGGAAGAAATTTTTTTTAAAAAGCTGTTCATACATATTTGATCTGTTGCATAACAGAGTTAACATCATAGTGATTACATTATCTGCCAAATAAACACACAAAATGTAAGTTATAACTGATCAGTGGTCAAGTCTTCCAGCAGGTCTTAACAAGAAAGTGTTGGTAGAGAAGTGTGTTGCAGAATTTTGGGAAGTCCAGCATGTATCAGCAGGAATATGTGCCAGTTGTCACTTGCTTACAATACAATACTATGTGGTTATATGACACAATATTGTATCATCAAAATTTCAATGCAGGAAATAATTCACAAATTTACAAATAATAAGTGACACAATTACAAAACAACCTTCAAAGGGTTAAAGAAAATAGATTTCCAGGGGGTCACTAAGTAATTTTTTTAAAAAGAGGGCAGTAGGCCAAATAAGTTTGGGAACCTTTTATTTATTTTTTATTGTTTTGCTTTTTTTTTTTTGGAGGACAGTTGGGGTTAAGTGACTTGCCCAAAGTCAAACGGCTAGTTAGTGTGTCAAGTGTCTGAGGCTGGATTTGAACTGAGGTCCTCCTGACTCCAGGGCCGGTGCTCTGCTCACTGTGCCACCTAGCCACCCCAGGAACCTTTCATTTAGAAGAAGAAAAGGTCAGAAACTTCAAAGAAGCCAGGGGAAAAAATATGTAAATGAAACAGACTCAGTAGTATCAGATCTTAAACTATATTATAAGGTTAAAACATTGTTTTTGTTTTTTATTTTTTTGCTTTTTGGAGTGAGGAAGGTAGGGAAATTGGGGTTAAGTGACTTGCCCAAGGTCACACGACTAGTTTTGTGTGTTTGAGGCCGTATTTGAATTCAGGTCCCCCTGACTCCAGGGCCTTTGCTCTATTCACTGCACCACCTAGCCGCCCCAAGTGAGAACATTGTTGAAGGGTAAAATGGACAATTTTGATCATTTCAAATAAAAAATTTCTTGTATAAATAAGACCCATGCAGCCAAGAATAGAAGGAATGTAGAAAACTGGGGGAAAAACTTTCATAGACAATCTCTCAGACAGAATGCAATTGAGTTGGAATATTGCTATCATGTAGGAAAAGATTAGGTGGTTGATTTAGAAAAACATGGAAAGACTTGGACTTTGAAAGGTGTTATCCACCTTCAGGGAAATAGATGACAAATATACATAAGCATAGTAGGGTCTTTTATAAGTGTGTATATATCTGAGTGTATATATGTATATATTTATAGATATCTATGCATGTGCATATAGGTATATATATGTATATATATATGTGTGTGTGTGTGTATATATATATATCCCAGTCAATTGCTTGCACATATATACATATATATGTATATATGTATACACATACATGCTTCATTGCAGCCTTCTTGGGGGGGGGAACAAAGTAAAAAGTGCACAGCAGAGAACAAAAGAAAGCCTACAAATAAGCAAAGAAAATAAAACATGTAGTATTTATTCCATAGCTTTTCTTGAAATGGACATTTATTGCTTTATATTGAATCCTCTCTTAGGTTCTGTTGTGTACATGATACAGTTTTTTTCCTTTTCTTATTTTATACTTAAGTTTAAAATAATTAAAAAAAAATAAAAACCAAGGCAGTTTGAACTGGATCCAGCATGTCCCCTCAGGTGATATATTGGAGATGCAAAGAAAGATTGAAATAAGTTTTTGGCCTTAGGGAGCTTATATTCTATTGAGGGAGGTGTATATAGATACAGGGATACATTCATGATATAAGCATCTCCAACAGGAGTTTAAGTTTAGTGCAGAAGCAGTGAATGTTCGATTCAGGTATGTTGTAGGGGGACAGGCTCCAAGAACCTGTAGCAAGCTCCAAGAACCTTGGTCTATGGGTTAAACCAGGTTGAGGGTAACTGAAGGACTTCACATACATTGGTGAATTATATGGATGTCTATTTCAAGCTTGTGAAGACTTTCCCAAGTGGATGAAAACCATTTGTTCACATGCCATCAAGGCAGTTGAAGCATGTGCTATGGAACACTTAGAGCCCAGTCAGACATCAAAGACGCCAAGGTCAAGAATTGCATCCTGGGCCATTGCCAGTCATCCTCCTGACCTTTGTTCAGACACTGGACTTTACAGACATTGGAAGAGAGAAAAAGACTGATTATTTTGTGTAACTCTGCCTCACTTCAATTCAAATCCACCTGTTGTTGTTCCTCTTCTGAAACAAAGGACAATGAGACAAGCAAGACAATCAAAGAAATCACTAGAATTACACGAGAATCACAACAAGGGAGTTAAGAATGACAGAGATAAGCAGCCAGGCAAAACCAGTTACCAAGAGAAAGGCGTGAGAGGGCTTCAGTTGGGATACAGCAATTCCTCACTTAAGAATGGGATTTTTCTTGGAAGTGATCTCTACACTACAGTGTATAGGAGCCTGAAGGAAGTGTGTGCGTGTGTGCGTGTGTGTGTGTATGTGTGTGTGTGGTGTACTAGGGGAGGCCCGAGCATTATTTTACTATTATATTTCTCCTTTTAAAAACTTTGATATTCTGCTTTGTTAATTGATTTATTGTTCCTTATCTATTCATATCAAAAGGATTGGGGGCTTCAGGCAGGGTGGCTTAGTTATAATTACTCCATACACTCCCCATTGAACTTGGGAAAGCAAGGGGTTCCAGGGTCAAGCTCCAATTTACCTTCTGTTCTTAATTTGCAATATTCCCTTTGACAAACTCTAAAGTTCAGCTGAAGTCATCTTCTTATTAAATTCCTCATACATTACACTTCATCTCCCACCTCCATGTCTTTGCACTGGCTGCCTGCAATGCACTTTCTCTTAACCTCCGTATCTTAGATTCCCTAGATTTTTCAACACTTAGCTCAAGTGCCATCTTTCACCTAAAGTCTTTCCAGATCCCCCTCCCCCCATCAATCCTTCAAAATGACATTCATTGTTTTTCAGTTGTGTCTGACTCTTTGAGACCTCATTTGTAGTTTCTTGGCAAAGATATTCGAGTAAATTTCTATTTTCTTCTCTATCTTATTTTACAGTAAGTGCTTAATGTTCAAATATATATTTACACAATACATATTGTCTCTCCTGATTAATTGGAGTTACGTTTCTTGGGGGGGGCATTGACTTTCATTTTTGTCTTTATATTCCCATCACCTAACTTAGTGCCTGGCACATAGTAGGTACTTAGGAAATAATTACGGACAAATTGATTGATGTTACACCTAGAACCTATATGAGAATGAGGCTTATCAACAGCAAATGGTAACATCAGAGCTAACATCTTGCCCCAGACAGACAGACATGAAAAAAGCAGAAATGAAAGCCAGACAGCTCGAGGGACTTCATCATGGCTCTCTCATAAACAACTTTCCAGTGTCCTCCACATGGAAAACAAATAAGCTGCTGGAGTCAGAGCTGTTACATATACATTATAAATGGAAGCTAATTCCAGAGGAAGGGTTCTAGCTGTTCCAAGGGGTCCAGTAAAGGACCCCATAGCAGGTTGAGTTGAGTCTAAAAGGCAGAAAGGGAAGCCAAGCCATGACGATCAAGGGGAGAATCTTCCACTCCTGAGGGACAGCCAGTGAGTAGCACTGATCTGAAAAATGGAGTGTCCTGTGCCAAGAACAGCAGGGAGGCAGTGTTTGCTACATCACAGAATCTGTGGAGGGGAGTAAAGTGTTAGAAAAATGGAAAGGTAGAAAGGGGCCGGGTTATGGAGGTCTTTGTTTGAACACCCAATAGAAGATTTTATATTTGATCCTGGAGATGATAGAGAGCCCCTAGAGTTGATTGAGGAGGAGAGTGACATGGTCAGATCTCTGCTTTAGGAAGATTCCTTTTGGCAGGTGAGTGGAGGATGAACCAGGGTGAGGAGAGGCTTACAGCAGGCAGATCTGCCAGCAGGCTACCACAGCAGTCCAGCTGTGAGGTAATAAGAGCTTACAGCAGGGTGGTGATTGTTTGAGTGGAAAGGGAGGCATACAAGAGATGCCATGAAAGTTGAAGCAACAAACATGTCAACATATTGGCTATATGGGGTGAGTGTGAATGCAAGTGAGGAATCTAGGGTGATGGTGAGGTTGTGAACCTCGGTGACTGGGAAGATGGTGGTGCCTTTGATAGAAATAGGGCATTATGGAAGTGGGGAAGAAAAGAGAAGGAAAGGGGGGAATGAGCGCTTATATAGGGTCTTTTATGTGCCAAGTACTTAAAAAACACACATAGTATATCATTTGATTCTCACAACAACCTTACAGGGTAGGTTATGCTATTATTTCCCTTTTACAGGTAGGATAACTGAGGCAAGTAGAGGCTAAGCTTAAAGTCATGCAGCTAGTAAGTGTCTGAAGCTGGATTTGACTCCAGGTCTTCTGAACTCCAGGCTTAGTGCTCTATTCACTGTGCCACCAGCTGCTTCTAAAAAGAGGAGGGTTTTAGGGGAAAGCTAATGAATTCTGTTTTGGACCTGTTGTTTTTAAGATGCCTTTGGGCCATGCAATTCAAGTTGTCTAAAAGTCAGTTTGTCAATGTGAAACTGGAACTCAAGAGAGATAAGGGCTGGATTAAACAGCTCAAAGGAAACACAGGGTGCACAGATTTGGAGAATCCACCCCAAATCACATGATCATTTGTGCCCAACCTGAGTTCATATTGATCTGATCAGCCACAGTCAAACATATTGAAACTTGACTCTAGCACAGTGATGTCATTTCAGTCCTCCTCAAGAACAAAGGACAACAAGCAACCAACCAATAGATCTGGGAATCATTTGAGTAGACATGACAACTGAACCCATAGATACTGATCATTACCCCAAATAAGATAATCTAGGGAAGAAGAGAAAAGACCCCAGGATAAAGCCTTGGGTGATACCCAGTGAGGTCTGGATAAACATACAGGAGACTGAGAAGTCACAGTCAGATATGTAGAAAAAGAACCAGGAGAGAGCAGGGCCATAAAAAACATTAAGAGATAAAGATAGTTGGATAAACCATTTATTAAGCTCTAGATATGTGCAAGTGCTTTGCTAAACACTGGGGAGACAAACATAGGCCAGCAAGATAGTACCTGCCCTTAAAGATCTTTTATTCTAATGGGGAAAGACAATACATAAAGGGTTGCTGGAGAGTGTTGGAGGAGGAAGCATCTAAGGAAGCAGTAAGGAAAAGGCATGGAGGCCAACGAGATGAGGCAAAAGTTCATCCATCATAGCCACAGCACATCCAGGGGCAGAATCCAGGGTTTTGTGGGGAGGAAGTGGTAGAGAAAGCATGGAGAGAAGAGAGAGTATCAAAGAGAAGAGAGTGCTCAACAGTGCCAAAGGCTGCAGAGAAGTTAAAAAGGATAAGGACTGAGAAAAGTTCATCAGATTTGACAATTCAGAGATTACTATGGTTAATATGACAGAAATGAAAGTAAAAAATGTTGGACAGGAGGTGGGAAGACTGAGACACTAACACACTGTTGGTGGAATTGTGAACCGATCTAACCATTCTGGAGGACAATTTAGAACTATGGCCAAAGGGCAACTAAATTGTGCATACCCTTCAATCTAGTGATACCACTATTAGGCCTGTATCCTAAAGAGGTAAAAACAAAAAAAAGGAAACCAATATGTACAAAAATATTTATAGCAGCTCTTTTGGTGTGTGTGGTGGCAAAGAACCGGTATTTGAGGGAATGCCCATCAATTGGGGAATCACTGAACATGAGGTGGCATATAATTGCATATAAGATCTATGCAATGATACATACATATAAGAAATGATGAGTAGGATACTTTAAAAGAGACTTGAAAAGACTTGCAAGAACTGATGCAAACTGAAGTGAGCAGAACCAGGAGAACATTTACATAGAAATAGCAACATTGTAACAATGATTGACTGTGAGAAGACTTAGCTATTCCCAGCAATACAAAGACCTAAGACAATTCCAAAGGGCTCATGATGAAAAATGCTATCCACCTTCAGAGAAAGGACAGATGGAATCTGAAGGCAGATCGAAGCATTTTTTCTTGGTTTTTACTTTGTATTTTGTGTGTGTGTGTCTATGTTTTCTTTCATGACTTTCATGACTAACAAGGGAATATGTTTTTTTCATGACTGCACATGTATAACCTTTATCAAATTGCTTTTCTTCTCAATGAAAGGGGAAGGGAGGAGAGAGGGTGGGAAGAGAATTTGCAATTCCAAACTGTAAAAAAGAAAGGCAAAAAATTATTTTTACGTGTAATTTGGAAAAACAAAATATTCAAATAAACAATAAAAAGGCACTAGAAGAAAAGAGATCACTGGTAACTTTGGAGAGAGAAGTTTCAGATAAATCATGAGGTTAGAAGCCAAACTGAGGAGAGTTTAGAAATGAGAGAAGTGGAGACACCCATTGTAAATCCTTTAGGAGTTCTGGGGCAGCTAGGTGGTGCAGTGGATAGAATGCTTGACTCATCTTCGTAAGTTCAAACCTAACCTCAGACACTTTCTAGCTTTGAGACCCTGGGCAAGTCACTTAACCCTGTTTACCTCAGTTTCCTCATCTGTAAATTGAGTTCGAGAAGGAAATGGCAAAACTCTGCAATATTTTTGCCAAAAAAAACCCCAAAGGGGGTCAGGAAGAATCAGATATGACTGAAATGACAGCTTAAGGAATTCAGCTACAAACTAGTAGAGATATAGAGTGATAGCCAGAGAGAATGGACAGATTTAGTTAAGTATTTTTTTTAGAGGGGGGAAGGCAGAGCAATTGGGGTTAAGTGACTTTTCCAAGGTCACATGGTTAGTAAGCGTTAAGTAAGGGTAGGAGGCTGAATTTGGACTCAGGTCCTCCTGACTCCAGGGCCAGTGCTCTATTCACTGCGCCACCTAGCAGTCTAGTGAATTTTCTTTCTTTCTTTCTTTCTTTCTTTCTTTCTTTCTTTCTTTCTTTCTTTCTTTCTTTCTTTCTTTCTTTCTTTCTTTCTTTCTTTCTTTCTTTCTTTCTTCCTTCCTTCCTTCCTTCCTTCCTTCCTTTCTTTCTTTCTTTCTTTCTTTCTTTCTTTCTTTCTTTCTTTCTTTCTTTTCTTTCTTTCTTTCTGACTATTGGAGACATAGGTACATTTTCAGGAGGCAGGAAAAAAGTGAGCAGATAAGGAAAAAATTGAGGATTAATGAGTTATCAGGGGTGAGAAAAAGGGCCACCTCCTGGGGAAGACAGAATGGAATGGGATCAAAGGTTTGCTTTGGCAAGAGAAATGCCACCTCTTTATGGGAGATGGGAGCAAAGGAAGAGATAGTGGGAACTTAATCTTAACCTGAGAGCATGTGGTCTGGCTTTCATTAACTGGATTTTTTGACTCAGCTTTGGGCTGGGTCTGAGAAATTGCTTCTACCCATAACACAAAAGATGGTTTCTAGTCATTCCAGTCTAGATCCCTGGATCTGAGATGACTGGCACGTGGTTTTGAAGGGATAAATCTCAGAAACTGGCAGCAAGTATGAGGAAAATGACTAGAGATGCTCTGTGAGAGATACTTGATAGCCAGTGGATGCCCATCTGAGACCTGCTGCTCCACAAAGCCCACAATGCCCATGTACAGGTTCAGCAAAGATCTAAGTGATGATCTTTCCAGAAGATATAGAGACCTCCACAGTGGTGGCAGCATATGTTGCCCTGGCACATGTCCCCTACATGTACCCTCGCATATGTTTCCACTTTCCCCAATGATACGAGGCAGATTTATGGGAGACTGCCCCCAGGTTTGTGGAGAGAATTTCCCATAACTGTTTTTCTAATCATTCTACTCTATCAAATTCCTTTGCCTAATTACAACAAAGTTATTACTTTAGGGGTTTGGGAGTTATGTCTTAAGTTGGTGCAGACTTTAAGAGTGTCTTGGAGCTGGGGTAGGTTTTCTGAGAGCCTTATGTAGGAAAGGATGTGGGGACAATGACTTGGGACGTAACCAGGACAGGAAGACGTGGGCTTTTCCCCCAGGTCCCTGACATCTGATGGAGGCACCTGAAACATGAGACTCAATCTCCTTTTCCTGGGTCTGCCTTCTTTCTTGTAGTCCCCACCACCATGCCTGCCTTTCATCTCTCTCCACCACACTTCTAAAGGGTCATTTGCTATTACTGCATCCAACAGGGCTGGAATGTCCCCTTGTCCTCTACTTTTCCTGTCAATCCTGATTAACATTAGAAAAATAGATTTCAATTGATTCTCTATTCTGTTTAGCTGAATTTGCCTCATGGCATTGGAGTTATTATTTATACTTCTACCTGGACATTAGAACATAGAACCATGAGTGCTTTGGAATTGACTGTTGAGGAGCCCGGGAGACTTAAGAATGGATGAATGTGACAGATCAGATTTTAGGGAATAATTCCTCAGACTGGCATAAAGTCAGGTGAGGTGAAAAGTGTATTTTGAGAGGTATGTAGTCCTAGTAAGCACAACTAGATGGTACACTGGCTTTGGAAACAGGAAGACTCATCTTCCTAAGTTCAAATCCAGCTTCAGACCCTTAATAACTGGGTGATCCTGGATAAATCACTTAACCTTGTTTACCTCAGTTTCCTCATCTGTAAAATGAGCTGGAGAAGGAAACAGCAAACCACTTCAGTAGCTTTGTTAAGAAAACCTCAAATGGGGTGATAAAGAGTGATAAAGAGACTAAAATAACCAAACAAAGTTGGTTGGATTCTTATCTGAGACCATGAGAAAGCTAAAAGTCCTTGTTCATCTTAGAGGGACTGGATCTGGATTGAGTATGAAGAAAAAAGGTCAGGGGCTACTTAGTTGAGGCACTGTGATATTTTTCTTTTTAATTGCCTCCTCACTCTGAACCACTCTTGTGGTCTTTCTGAATGTGTAGATTCTCTTCATTCAGCCCTTGTAGGTGGTGGTAGCCATAGAAGAAGAGGGGAGATGACAAGCTAGAGGGCATCCAATTTTTGAGCTCACAGCCAAACAAGCTCAAAAGCTGGACAGTTCAGAATGCTCAAAGGCCAGGGAGAGGTTTCAGGGATGTGGCAAGATAGAAGGTAGTAGTACTAGAAGGTAGTTCTGGTGCTGACGATACAGGACCATGGACAGTGCTAAGGAAAGTCAAAGCTGAAAACCCAGGGCTGGATTCTTCTGTGAAGCCCAGGAAATGCCTAATGAAGTGGTTGTTGGACATGCTCCCCCTTGTGTATTCTGCCTGATTTTCTAGTTCTGACTCTATTTCTGTGTCTGCTTCTGCCATGGACTGTGTTCAAGTGTGTTTCTAGCTCAGTCTCTTTCTTTGTGTCTCTGTTGTATGAAGATGCATTGAAGGAACTGGGCATATGTAGCCTGGAGAAGAGAAGACTCAGAAGGTCTTCACAGGCTACCTTCAAGTGTGTCCCTGAAAGGCTGTTGTAGCGGGGAGGGATCAGTCTTGTTCTTTTTGACCCTTGAGTGCAGTAGCAGCAGTAAAGGATGGACCCTGCACAAATTTCAGAAAACCTTCCCAATAATGAAAGCCATCCCAAAGTAGAATGGGCAACCTTGAGGAGAGGGTGGGCTTCCTTTCCTTGGAGAATATTAGACAGATGCTGGGCAACCACTTGGGTTCCACCGTGAGGGCTTTTTGGCCAGAAGTTGGACCAGAGAATCACCAAGGGCCCTTTTAGCTCTCAAATTCTATGATTCAAAGATCTCTGAATATCTCTGTCTAGATAGCACATGTGAGCACGCTTTAAAAAAATGGAACTTATGACTTTGTTACTATAGGGACTTTTCCCATGAGGAGACCTCTACAAATATGAACTTTCTTTAGGGACACTGGCTAAGCAATTTGACCAGTGTCTCCCAGCCATTGTGTGGGAAATGGGAGCTCTCCATCCCCTGTCCCATGCGGCACCCTTCATTTACCTTGGCAGATCTCTGTCTCTGTGACTCTTTAGGAGTTTCTGTTCCTAGCTCTGAGACTCACTCTCCAGTTAGTGTGTTAGTGAGTGTCTGAAGGTTATGAGTTAGTGAGTGTTTGAAGGATGTAAGGGGGTTAGTTTCATACTGATTCCCTGACTTCTCCTCCCGGGCCTCCATGGGCCTTCATTCCTGGGCCCCTGCCTCAAATCCGTGGTCTGGGGACTTCCAGGTGCTTACCAGCCTTCTCTGACCCAGGTCCCACCCTGATCCCACAAACTCTATCTCTTGGACACCTGCTCAGAAATAGACTGTTTATTCTCAGCCAAAGGTGCAGCCTTGCTGGGAGACCAAACTCAACTGCCTGGTGCCTTTGAAGCTGCTGTAGTAAGGGAGACCAGCACAAGGCCCAGTACTTGGGGTGGGGATAGGGAGGGAGAGGTGAAGGATAGAGGGAAAAATCATGGGGGCTCAGAGCAGGGCAAGGGCCTGATCTAGTTCATGGCAGACTGGGGTCCAAGCTTTTGTGCCCTGATCAGGCTGCAGGGAGCCATGGTCTAGGATGTTGGGGCAGGGGTCAGAATGGGAGAGAAGTTTAGGGACAGGGAGGAGAAATGTCAGACAAACAGGGGGAAATCAAGGGACAGAGAGGAGGAAGACTGAAAAGCAGAGATGGGGAAACTGAGGGAGAGAGGGGCAGGGAAAACTGAAGCAATGAAGAGATTAAGGGTGAGAGGGATGGAGGAGAGTGATGGGGGAGATCTTGAGAAAGAAAAGGACAGAGATGGGGGGAATAAGGGAGAGAGGGTAGGGAGACAGGGAGGGGGTGGAAGAGGCTGAGGGAGAGAGGTGTGTGGGGAAATGAAGGACAGAGGGAGGAGAGATGGAAGGATGGAGGCAGAAACTGAAGGACAAAGAGGAGGAAGAATAAACATGTGAAAGCTAAGTGAAGGAGGGTGGAAAGATAAGGACAGAGTGAAAGCAGTTAGAGGACAGTGGAGGTAGACAGGCACTGAGAGAAGGGGAGACAGAGAGAGGGAAGATGATTAAAACAAAGAGGGTAGGAAGACTAAGTGAGAGGGTGTGAGGGGTCTGAAGAATAGAGGCTACATGCTGAGAGACAGAGAGGGTGGGGGTCTAAGGCACACAGAGAGGACAACTTGAAGAGAATGGGAAGACTCAAAGAGAGGGTTATCAGAAACCTGAGGGACATAAATGGGGAAGCCTGAAGAAGAGAAAGATGGAGAGAATGAGGGAGAGATGGAGAAGACTGAAAAACAGCAAACTGAAGGAACAATGGAGAGATAAGAGAGAGGGAGACAGTGGAGAAAGAGGGAAATGCTGCAGGAGAGTGGGAAGTTAACACGGAGAGCAGAGAGAGAGGCAAACTGAGGGTGGTTTGAGGAGGCTTCGATGGGCACCTAGTTCTACCTGAAAAAAGGATGCCATCTGTCTGAGTCAGCTAGGGAGCGCAACTGATAGAATGTTGGCCCTGGAAGCAGGAAGACCTGAATTCAAATTCAGTCTCAGATCCTTACTAGTTGTGTGACTGAGCAAATTACTCCATTGCTGTCTGCCCCTAGTTCCTCGCTGTAAAATGAGGATGATAATTGCACCTAGCTCCTGAGGCTGTAGTGAGGATACATGAGATAATATGTGTAAAATGCTTAGGACAGTGCTTGGCACAGAGCCATTGACTGCACACTCCTTTTCCAGAGTTTCTCCAATCCACTCGCTAAGTGGTGGCCCCTCTGCCCATCCTTGAAGACCTCCATCCAGGAGCTAGAGGCAGCCCATTTCCCTTGGTGGACAGCTCTAGCTGGGAGGAACTTTTCCTGGCATCAGATAGAAATTGACTTCTCTGCAATAAGTACAGGTTACTCAGAGTTCTGCCCCCAGGGCCAATCGGAACAAGTCCAATCCTTCTATCACAAGGCAAATGCTATCTTGTTCCCCCTAAGCCTTCTCTGCTCCTGGCTCAATATGGGAAATTGCTATCAAAATGGATCAATATGGCATCATCCCAAGGCCCTCTCCTGCCTTGGCTGCCCTTCTTTGGAACTCTCCAGCTGCTTATTTTTGGTCAGGGCTTGTGATTTCATCCCCCTTGGGAGAAAACTCTCTTTAGTAGGGCAGATCAGCACCTGCTTTTTGTCTTACGATCTTTAGAGAGTTGACTGGGGGCCACTGAAAGGTAAAATAACGTGCCTAGGGTCAGAAGGCCAGTATGCGTAGAAGGAAGGTTAGAGAAGGTGGGGGGAGGGAGAGAGAGAAAGAGAGCAACTGAAAGCAGAGGTTCATAGAAAGGGTGAACACAAAAGGAGGAGACAGACAAAATTGTTGGGGAAACCTGGAGAGTGTAGGAGGGAGAACTGAGGGAGAATCAAGGGAGGGTTAATGAGGGGGATGAGAAGAGAGTCAGTGGCGTCTGGCCAATGAGTGGGCTGAGCTGAGTGCCAGCCTGGGCTCATCGGGGCAGCATTTGGAGCTGATAGGGTCTAGGCACATTGCCCAGGCCAGAGCTGAGGGGAGTCACATCAATTTCCTCCAGGGGACACAGGGGCTGTAGTGTGAAGTTCTGCAGAATGCCAGTCAGGTAAAGGAACAGCTCCATCCGAGCCAAGGGTTCCCCTAGGCACAGGCGTCGTCCTGCAGAGAGGGAGAAGCTGTAGGTAGTTGGGATCATGGGTAGTCACAGAGTGAGAAAGAGAAGAGACTTCCAACCCCCTCATTTTTATAGATGAAGGAACCGAGCCTGCCAAAGGGAAGGGACTTCCTGGAGGCCACACAGGCTGTAACTGGACTCTGACTCAAGCACTTTCTGCAATTTACCATGGTGGCTTTGGGGAACTTGGAGGCTGAGATGTTGAGTGAGACACTTACCAGCAGAGAAGGGCATGAAGGCTGGGTTCTTCTTGAAGTCTTGCTTGGGGTCCAGGAAGTGGGCAGGGTTGAACTCATTGGGTGTCTGGAACTGACTGGGGTCATAGTGAACGGTGTTGAGGAGGGTGATGATATCAGTGCCCTGGAAGATGGGGGGAAGGGCTGGGAATTGGAACACGGGTTCCTCTCCATGGGAATGGGAACAGTGCAGGTCTGGAGCTAGTTGAGGTTTAGGTAAGACCGAAAGGATTGGGGGATGGGAGGGTCGGGGCCAGGTTTTCATGTTTTATTGGCATCCCCAGTGCTGGGCACTGGGTCAAGCAGTAGTAAGCAAGAAACTGCTTAATAAATGCTTGCTACTCGACTGAGTGGCAGGCTCCAGAAAGCTGGGGGCCTGGGGTTGGCATTGCCAGGCTTTCAATCCTGGGCTGAGGGTGATAGGCTGGGAGTTCATTTAGGGTTTTAGGGCAAAATGACCGGGATCTGGGTTTTAGATTTAGGGGGAAAGAGCGTACCCACAGACGGGCTCAAGAAGTCTTGTCCCTTCAAGCCGGAGCAGAAATAAAGATTGGGGAGGAGAAAAGATGGCAAGAGGAGAGGAGGGAAAAGTGAGGGGGTCAGGACTGGATTCTCGAACTCCTGGGTCCCACAGAGGTCCGCGGCTGGGGCTCCAAGCAGGCAGCAAGAAGTTGCGAAAGGAAGGAGAAAGCAGTGATGCCCTGGGTCCCGCGGGGATCCGCGACTGGGGTCCCACCTCGGGTAGGAGGAAGCCGCGAAAGGCCGTGTCGCGGGTGACTCGATGCGGCAAGTTCATGGGGATGACGTCTGCGAAGCGCTGTACCTCGTGGAGGACGGCGTCAGTATAGGGCATGGCGGAGCGGTCCTCCAGCATCGGCCGCCGTCCACGCCCCACCACGCGGTCGATCTCCTCCTGTACCCGGGCTGTGGGAGGCACGGTCGACGCGCCAGTGAGCCATGGCCCCTTCCCTCTCTCCCCCCTCCATTGTCCCCTCTCCTCTTCCCTCTTCTCTTGGTCTAGGGCCAGAGGCAGGCGACTGGGGCTGGCTTGGTGCACGGACGGAGCGGAGGGTGTCTGGGAGGCACGGGGACAGGAGCATAGCCAGTGGGCAGGAGAGCGAGGGATTGCCTGAGAAGGTTTGGAGACCTAGCGCTGCAGGCGGCACGAGGCCCAGGGACACTGACAGGGGGTAGGAGCGTACCCTGAATGTGCGGATACTTCATGAGAAGTAAGAAGCCGTGGCGCAGCGTGGTGCCCACGGTCTCCGTGCCACCAAAAATGAGGTTGTGGGTTGTCTTCACCAGCGTCTCCATGTGGAAGTGACTGTCCGGATTCTGGGCTTCCTGGGGACAGAGAAAGGCTGATTCCTGCTTCTCCCCCCAACCCTCTGCCCTCCTCCCCCTCCCCAAGGCAGAAATTGTAATCCTGACATTTGGGGCAGATGGGGATGGTGGGAGGAGATTGGTGGGGGTGAGGGGACCACTAATAAAGTCATCCCGGAATCTAGCCTGTACTTATTCGGCTGGGGAGAGGCCCAGGATTCATATCCCTTTCCTTTCCTTCTCCACCTCCAGAGTCATTGATTTGCTCCTTCCCCCACCCCAGTAGTCCAGTGGCACGGAGACAAGGGAACCCCATTCCTTCTTCCAGCTGGGATGGGGGTGGAGGCAGATGTGGGAGTCTGAGACAAAGTTCTGCGGGGGTGAACCGTTCAGTTCCTTCCTACTCCCTTTTTCTCTGCTTTAGTTTCTGTTTTTGTACCTCTCTCTGTGTCTCTCTCCACCTCCCTGGCCCTGGCTGCAGAAATTTCATGCTTGACATCCCCTCCCATCCCTCCCCTCCCTAGTCTTTGCCAGACATGTCAGGCAAACTGTCTAAGCTACCTCACGCTTTCAACACCCTTTCAACACCCTTTTAACACCCTTTCAGCTGGAATGAGAACCACTCTGCTCCGCTTTCCCCAGGCCCCTCAGACACAGCACTGAGTCCTGGGTCAGCCAGTCCTTTCCTGTCTGGCCCAACTAGGCTTCAGAAAGTCCTTTGAAGGGCTGGAGGGTGGTAATAGGAGCATGGCTGGTATATGAAGCAGCTCCAAGGCAGACAGACCCCAGAGGAAGAGGAAGCTGCCACTGGGTTAAGTGGAGAAATAAGGAAAATGGGTTGATTTATGTTCATGAATTAACTTCAAGTGCCTTTGCACTGAAACTGTCTGTCTGCAGTTTGTCTGCCTGGGGTGCTCTTCCTTCTCACCCCTTCCTCCTAGACCCTAGCTCCTGCCTTCAATGCTGAGCTCCAGGGAACCTCCAAGGAGACCTTTCCTAATTTCTCCAGTTAATTAATGCTCCCCCTATCTGGCACTCACTTTATATAGGCTCAATTGTCTGTTCAGACCCCAAACAATTGGTAAAGAAAATCAGATAAGACACCATATGCCAATGGCGTTGATGCCTCCTCCTTGAAGACAGGGATGGTTCAGTTTTTGATTTGCCTCTTACTATTCTGGGCACATGATAGGCATTTAATATGTTGTTTAATTAAATTGAATTGAGTCAGAGGACTTGGGTTTGAATTCTAACTACTTACTGCCCTTGTGACCTTGGACAGGTCACTTCCCTTCCTCTGGGTTTCTGTTTCCTTATGTAAGAAATGAGGGAGTTGTACTAGTTGAACTCAAAAGTCTCTTTCAGTGATAAATCCTATGAACTAAATGTTTAATGATGTCTAAGTTTCATATCACTATCAACTAGGGAGTGGTCGGGGCTCTCTGGGCTCCTTCTGCTTTAGGACCAGCCAGTCTCTGCTCCTCTCATTCCATCATCATGATGACTTTACTGCCTGATTCTCCTCCTCTGCTGGCTCTATGTCCCCTCTTTCCTATACCCAAGCCATCCCTACTTATTTCTGAATCACAGGTTTGGTGATTCTCTGATGGACTTGACAAATGGCAGAACTAGAAGGAATCTTAGAAACTGAATCCCATCCCTCATTTTAGAAATGAGTAAATGAAGGCATTGCATTTTGGGATGGAAAGTACTGAATGGAAGGAAGGGACAGGTAGAGAACTGGTATACTTCCCTGATTCTGGGAGAAAATCTCCTAGGAACTTACAGGTTTCTGGAATAACAGAGATTTCTGGATGGTGGTGGTTGTTGTTCAGTCCTGTCTGAGTCTTTGTGACCCCATTTGGACTTTTCTTGGAAGGGATACTGGAGTGGTTTGCGGTTTCCTTCTCCAACTCATTTTACAGATGAGGAAATTGAAGCAAACAGGGTGAAGTGACTTACCCAGGGTCACACAGCTAGGAAATTTTCTGAGGGCGAACTTGAGCTCAGGTTTTCCTGACTCTAAGCCCAGTGCCACCTAGCTGCCCAGTGGGGTGGTAGGTTCTCAGAATTAACAGAATTTGAAACTCTTTGAGCTTATAGAAACTTGGACCTATTGAACCTTACACTTCTAGAGTCTTAAAATGATAGAATGCTAGACTTTTCCAATCTTTCATTCTTAGAAGCAGAAAAACACAGAAACAGACTCAGGATGTTACTAGGGTATGGTGACTGGAGCTTTTCTTTAGAGTGGGGCATTTAGAGGGTTCCTCATACCTGCAACCTTTTAGCAGCGTGGAAACAACAGTGTTTAGTGCTTAGCAAGAAAAATTAAACTAACAAGCGATTGGGTAGCTTGCTAGCATGAGTTTCTCTTTAGCCACTCCAATCCACCCCACCAAAAATGCCATGCTTCTTGCCCTTACAAGTGGCTTGTGCCATAGGTGGAAACATTCCTCCTTACAACTCTGCTCTGAATCATATAATATTAAGATCTTAAAATGAGGAATTTTGAGACTCTTAGGCAACTGAATCATAGAGAATAGGAGCATTTGAATCTCTTAGAGATCAGAATCATAGATTCCTCAGATGCCAGATGTGGGAAGACCTTGGAAGTTCCATTGGGGAACCTGGAGGGGATCTGGAGAAGGTCCTACCGTGGACATCTTGATAAGAAAGCAGTCGATAAAATCCAAGGGACAGCTAGAGTCCAGCCTGGCCTGGTGCTCTTGGATACTGTGGTCGATGAGGGCCTTCATGCACCCATAGTTCTGAAAGAGGCGGTGGTGGGGGCCCGGGATCCATTTCAGGAGGCCAGGGAAGATGTTGTACATCTGATATGGGGTGAAGAGGGAGAATGAATACTCCATTTCACAGAGGAGTCCCCCCATCCTCCCTGTCCCTCTCTCCCATGGATCCCCTAGGAATCCTCTATGGCCTCTGCAGGCTCCATCGTCTCCACCCCCTACCAGCTGTGTCTGCCCAGGCACACCTCCCCCCAGGGGCTGCTCATGATCTTAAAATTGTCATTGATGAGCTGAATTATCTTGAGCAGTCGCTCATCTTCATAGTCAAAGCGGCTGCCAAAGATGACTGAGCAGATGATGTTGGACACGGAACGGCTGAGCACAAAGGTGGGATCAAAGGGAGCACCTGGGGGCCAGAAATACCTGAAAGTTAGCAGGGCTGCTGGCACAGGGTGACTCATGTGACATTCTGGGTCCTCACATTCCTCCCAGCTCTGATATGCCATAGTCTCAGGCCCTTCTCAGTTTGAATATTCCATGTTCTAAGGGCCCTTTCTTCTTTAAGAGTCTGTCCTAAGGACCCTCCCAGCTCTGATATCCTCCGTTCTAAGTTCCATTCTGTAAATGTGTACTTTTATTGTCTTTCTTTAAAATGCATGGAGAGGCTTTGAACTGCCCCCTGTGGTTCTGAAGAAGTTATGAGAAGCTAGGTAGAACAAGAGGGCAATACATCTTTGGAGAGCAATGTTTGGGGGAGGTTAAAAGTCAGAGAGCTATTGGAGATGTGGTGATGGGAGCTGGAGGAACTGTAGCAGCCAAGTGAAAGAAGTTGGGGGTTGCCCTTAGGTCTCTGCCTATTGTCCATTGGGTGATTTCCTGGTATTCCCCTCCACTCTCTGTCACACAGCAAGATGTGGCATATCAGGTACAATAATTTATCAGAGCACAACAGGCCACTAAGTTGATGCAACCCAACACCACCCTAGATGAGGAGTCACAGCATAAAATAATGCAACAGACTACTGCTCCATACAACAGCACAATCTAACTGCAACGTGCCACCTGATAGCAAGTCTTGTCCCAAAACATAGTAGATACCATCAAGTAAGAATATGAGGATGGGAACATTTCGCAATATAACAGAAGAGACAGAAGTACCAATAAGATACAAGATAATTGTAGGTAGGCAAAAATGAACCTTAAACCACAGAACAACAGGCTGCTAAGCAACATGGAACCCTCACAGAATGCAAGTTTCTTGAGAGTAGGGATTTTTTTGGTTACATCTATATCCCCAGCACCTAGGAGAGTGCATGGCACATAGTAGGTGTTTCATAAATGCTTATCAGTTGACTGATTGTTCATCTCTGGCAACAGCAATCACTATTCCCCACTATCCCTAAGAAAGAACCTGACAACCAGTGAAACACACACACACACACACACATACATAAACAGCTCTGAAAACCCAACTGTACAGTATTTCCCTCAAAAATATAACCATATAGTAACAAGTACAGTGACCACATATGTTGGCAAATAACAGTAGCCCATGGAACATCAGAATGTTCTCATTAGATGACCCCATTCTAACACAGACAGGCTGTCCCAGAGCAGGCAGGAAGATGGGGAAGGGACTTGGTTAGTGCCAGGCTGAGTCCTATACCCCTCTAGGGTGTGTGCGTGCACGTGTGTGTGTGGGGTCATCTACCTTCAGTTTTTTTTAGTTCCTCCAGAAGGAAGGCTTCCTCTTCCAGGATGCGCTCCTCAATGCTTTTCTTTCCCATCCCGAAATTTCGAAGGATCTGGATGGAAAATCGCCTCAAGACCTTCCACTTTTCCCCATTGGAGAAGACAATGCCTGTGAAGGGGGATGAGGCTTGACTCAGCTAGCTCCCAGTCCTGAGGACTCTTAAGGAAGGGGAGGTCTGAAACTGGAGGGAAGATTAGGGTTCAGTGAGGGGCAGGGGAGGGAACCTCACCATTGCCCTTTGTGAAGTCATTAAAAACTGGATACTCTCCACGTCCTGAAAATTCTTCTGCCCTGTCCACCAGAGCCTCCTTGACTGTCTCATATCCACTCAGGACAACCACAGGCCGAGTACCCAGGTGCACAGTGAATATAGGACCATACTCCTGACTCAGCTGGGGGAAGTAGAAACAGAAGTTCAATGGGGGCAGAGACTCAAGTGTCTTTGCTCATTCCCAGCCTCTCTGGGCTCCTTGGTATCCTCCCTCTCTTCCATCCCATCCTCTCTGTCTTGTCCCTCCAATCCCCCCTTTTCCCAACCTTGACCCTGACCTTGGTAAGTGAGGCCAGCATGTCTCTAGATCTGAGCTGCAATAAGTTACCCAGCAGGGGCAGAGGTCTGGGTCCTGGAGGCAGGCGACCTTTGGTTTTGTAGGTTCCCTTGGCCAGTAGCAGGCAGGTGATGCTTAGCAGCAGCAGCAGCAGCACTGTCCCTATCCAGTCCATGTTGAATGTTCCTGTTCATATCAGAGGGCAGAGGCAGAGGCTCCAGTGTCACTGGCCAGATAACCTCATGCCCAGACCTTTTCTTTCCCTTCCCAAGGGCTGCCTGAGCCTCCAGGCACAGAGTCCTAGAGAGCCAGAGCCTGGAAACATACGCAGAAAGAGGCAGACAGAATAGGGAGTAAGATCCTGAAAAACAGAGGCAGACTGACAGAATAGGGAATAAGATCCTGAGAAACAGAGATAGCTGGACAGATGGAGACATGCTGTAAGGAACTGAGAAACATTCACCCAGGGAGGTAGTGAATAAGGGAGGCAGAAAGGCAGAGGGGAAAAGAGAGAGATAGACACAGAAGGGCAGACTAGTAGGGAGAGACAGACACCCAAGGAGAGACAGATATAGAGTGAAATGGAAAGTTGGATAGATGGAGTTTGGGAATGGAAGAAAAAAGAGACAGAGAGAGAAAAAGACTGGGAGACACAGGGGAAGAGAAATGAGTATATTGAGAGAGACAAAGAAGAGAGAGATGAACATAGAGCAGAGATATGGAGAGAGGGAAGGGAAAGAGAGAAAGAGAGAGAGAGGGAGGAAGGGAGGGAGGGAAGGAGGGAGAGAAAGAGAGAGAGTGAGAGAGAGAGAGAAGAGAGAGGGGAGAGAGAGAGGAGACAAAGATAGAGATGGAGAGAGATAAGAGGAATCAAGAATTAAGAGAAACAGACTTGGAGAGAAGAGAAAGAGGGAGACAAGAGAGATGAAATGGGAAAGAAAGAAGGAGGGTCAGAAAGAGACAGGGACAGAAACAATCAGGGACATGGGAGGGGACACAGACAGGGACAGGGACAGAAGGAGATAGACTGGTAGCAAAAGAGACTGAAAAGAACAGGAGCAGGTAAAGGCTGGAGGAGAAACAGAAAATGGGAGAGATAGACATAAAGAGAGAGGGAGAGGAGAGGAACGAGACAGAGGAAGGAGGAGAAGAAAAGGAGAAGATGAAAAAGAACGAAGAAAGGAAAAGAAAAAATGAGAGGATGGAGAGGAAACAGGAAGAGGCTACAGAGAGAGAGACAGAGAGAGGAAGAGAGAGAGAGAGACAGAGAGAGACACAGAGAGAGAGACAGAGAGAAACAGAAAGAGAGAGAGACAGAGAGAGACAGAAAGAGAGAGAGAGACAGAGACAGAGAGACAGAGACAGAGACAGGGACAGAGTCCACAAGATAGACAGACAGAGGGTAACTCAGAGAAAGAGAAAAAAAAACCAGGAGGGACAGAGAGGACTCAAAAGCACCAAGAGACCCAGTCTTCATTAAGCTTCAGGGGTTGCTGAACTGCTGTGTAGTTCAGGACCAAGACACACGCAGAGGCAAAAGAATGATACAAGGAGCAAAGAAAACAGGAGAAGATTCAAAGAGCAGAGACAGAAAGTCAGGAAGAGAGAGACCAAGTGATATTCTTCCTCCTTCACCACCAACCCTACCCAGCCCTTGCCCCCCCAGTCCCAGGTACCTGCTGGGCTGAACTGGGGGAAGACGGAGCTGAGGTGTGTTTGGGCCAAGCTGTCTGGTCTCTTATGTGGGGCTCAGCCCTTCTGGGGTGTGGCTCCAGGAGGCCGCCCTTTTTAAGGCCAGCCTCCCCTCTTCCCTGTCTCCTTTTATCTATTTTGATGCTGACCTTTAGTCCCACCTTGAACTGCCTTAAGCCCTTGTAGCTTGCCCTGGGGGCTTGGGCCCTCAACCAGTTGTTGGACTCAGTGCCCAGTTCCTGGCCCCTTGGTCCTTGAGCTTTCTCTGATTTCTGTTTTACCCCTCCCTGTACCCCTTCCATCAACCCTACTTGGAAGGCTTGCCTGTGGTCTAACCTTGGGCCTGCTTGCTTTAGCTGCTAATACAATGTCAGGGGCATCAGGGAGACCCCCTCCTTCCTGACTTCTTTTGGGGTAGGACAGAAGGAAGAAAGGAAAGAAGGAGAAGGCTCCACGGGGCGACTGAGGGCTTATAATGCTTTTTTCCCCTTTCTTTTTTAAAATTAAATTTTAAAAATGTATTTTCAGTTCCAAATTCTCTCCTGCCCTTTAGTCCCGTCCCCATCCATCAAGAAGGCAAAGAAATGTGATACTCATTACACTTGTGAAGCGGTACAAAAACATTTTCACATTAGGGCTTATAATGTGACACTGAAGACTGGAGAAATAAGGGTAAGGAGAGGCTTGGGAGTAGCAGGGGAGGGAGGAGAAGGCATTGTGCAAGCTTTGGTTTGTCTAGCTTTGGTGGGAATTCAGGAATCTTGGATTCTAAGGAGGCTCTGCCTCCTCACTCACTCTGCGTCTTTGCTAAGATCCTACCCCTTTGTGGCCTTCAGTTTCCCCTCTTAAAGGGGAGGTCTTGATTGTCTCCAAGGGTCTCTCCAGCTCTGACTGTATGGTTCATGCTTCTTGGATGAACCCTTTCTCTGCCGTTAAGTAGTGGAGGGTACTCCTTCTCACTAGGGACTGAAAATGGAATCATCTTTGCTTTCTTCTTCTTCTTCTTCTTCTTCTTCTTCTTCTTCTTCTTCTTCTTCTTCTTCTTCTTCTTCTTCTTCTTCCTCTTCCTCTGCTTCTCCTCCTTCTCCTCCTCCTCCTTCTCCATCTCTGCCTTTTCCTTCAGTCTGTCTCTGTTTCTCTGTGTCTCTCTCCCAATTTCACTGTCTCTCCCTGTGTCTCTCTTTGTCTCTTAGCCCCACTCTGTCACTCCCTGGAATTCTTTCCTTGCCTCTCTGTCTCTGTTATTCAATCCCAGTCTGTCTCTCCAGGTGCATATGTCTCTGCCTCTGTCTTTGTCACTCTCTCAGTCTCACATTGTCTCTGCATATCTCTGTCTCTCACTCTCTCTCTATGTCTCTAGAAGGGTTCCTCTCTCTAAACCTTACTCTGTCTCTTTCCATATGTGCCTCTCTCTGTCTGTCACTCTGTCTCTCCACTTTGTCGCTCAACTTCACTCTGTCTTTCTGCTTCTCCCAATTGGATCCTAGATGCCCTTTGAGCACTTTCAGTAAGATTCAAGGCAGTTGGGAGTGGGAATAAGGGAGGGGGACTAGATGATCTACAACCCCTCGTTAGAGAGACACTAAGGCAGGAGGAGGGATGTGGATGAATTCTTGGCCTGTGCCAAAGCTTTCTTATGAAACAAAGCACTTGGATACATGCAGAACATAAGGATTTTCATTTTTGCACAAGCAAGAATTGCCACTGACCCACACCAGACTTCTGTTACCTCCGTCACAGCTGGATCTTGTCTTTGACTGAAGCCCTGAGGCCAGAATTTTGGGGATGCATAGATACCAACACTCAGAGGTTGAGGGGTCTGGAGTCCAAGGAGTGGAGGGAAGGCACCTGGAGGTCTGAAGACCAAGGGGAGGAAGGATGGCAGTTTGAAGTCTGGGGTCCAGGTGGCCAAGGGAGGGAGTCAGTCTTGGCAGGGAGGTTTGGGGGTGGGGAGGAAGACGTAAAAGGGTAAAAAAGCTATACTGTTCCTGGAGCAGACACTCTGAAGCTGGGTCATTGCCTACACTGGTTGGTTGAACCTCCATTCCCAGGATCAGATAGAAAGGATGGATGTGTGTGTGTGTGTGTGTGTGTGTGTGTGTGTGTGTGTGTGTGTGTGTGTGGTGGGGGTGGGAGTGGGGGTGGGTGAGGTGTTTGAACAATAAATGTGTCCTTGCCAATCCCCAGAGAGTCCAGGTACCTCCTCTGCCTTTCTCTTCTCTAAGATATGGGTTCTTTGGACAGCAGCCTGAGTTGGAGGGTCATGTGGCTCTTAGGAGGAATTCCTTTCTATTGTCAGACTGCAGGGGGCAGATACTGGGAAAAGGGGTACATATCATAAAAGGAATATCCTTGAAGTGGGGTGGGGCTGGGTGTTCCCCTCAAATCTCTTGACGGGATACAGGGCGGGGCAGGATCATTAGACTGAGTATCTCAGATCTACCTCTGGCAGGGCAGTGGGAGTGGAACTTGATGAGGAGGAGCTGCTAGGGCTGGACTGGAAGTTTCTTGAGTCTTCTGAGCCTTCTTCACTTCACTGTGATTTTAATAGCATTTATTTATTTTTTTATTTTACTAGTCGATTGCCTCATTTAAAAGACGATGACTTATGTATCTAAATGCAAATTTATTGCAATGAAATTTTAAGATGCAGTCAGACCAGTCTTTTTTTTTTTTTAATCAAGATACAAATGCAGCCACTGAGATAGGCCCCAGCACTTCCAACTGGGACCAGTTCTTGGCTTGTGGTAGTATGTGGATTTGGGCTGGCTGTTCATCCACCTTGTGTAAGTGCCAACTTACAAACTGGTATACAAGTCAGGGCGAGAATCCTGAAGAGAAGAGCACTTTATATTTGGGAGAAGACATGGCTTTCTGATGCCCTTATCAGTTTTCCCTGATTCTAGCATCTCTCCCAAGATGGGACAAGGAGGGGCTGGATTTCCATTTATAAAGTAATTCTGTTTTCAGAGCACTGGACCCCCATGTCTTGAAGGAGACATTCATATTCCCATTGGGCTGGGAAAGTGGAGAGGATTCTCCAAATGGTCCTCTTCGCTAACTTTCATGGAGATGTTGAAGGATACTTGTTCCGATATACTTTTAAGGCCCACCCCCTGCAATATTCCAGACCACCCCCATCAATCAGCAAACATAGGATCAAGACCTAGTTTTTCCAGAAATTAAGTTTTTCTAGAAAGATTGGCAAAAGGCAAGGTCAGGGAAAATGCAACACTAAGGAAAAAAGGCACAGTTTGAGCAATTTAAAAAAATCTTTGTCATTCTCTGGGACTTTTGATTCCCATCCCCTCAGTCTTGTAGGATTTATACTTTAAACCATGTTGAAAACAATGGATAAACAATCTACACAGGCCTTGTCCAACGCTGGGATGCCTTAAGAATTTTAAATATGAGATCACTCACATCTGTGAGACAGACATATATAGAGGCTGGGAGGCCAAGTAAGCTCTGTTACATTAGGGGACTGGGAGGGAGAAGAAAAGGGGGCTAGTGAAAGCATAGGGATGAGGGAGAAACACACAGGAGCTTCAGAGAGAAGACTCTCACCCCAGGAAACCAGGACCTAGCAGGACCTGTGGCAGCGTCTCTGCTCCCCAGAAGGAGCTCATGACCCTCCAGTTGCCATTGATCAAGGCCATTATTTCCAGGATTTTAAGGTCATCATACAAAAAGCATTCCCCAAAGACCAATGAAGAGATGATGTTGGAGCCAGCATGGCTAAAGAAGGGGAGGCCAAAGGGGGCACCTTTTGGGATGGAGAAATTCCAGGGAATAGGGAAAGTCTTTTGGTAAGTGGTGATCTCTAAGCCCTTAAGTACCCTTTCCCTCTGGAGGATTTTTAATTACCCATTGAATTCTCCTTAGAGGACTCTATGTACTTCCTAGCCCTTCCTAGGGATAGAGATAAGTGTAGAACACAACCTTGATGAGTTTCTTAGGGATGCTGAGAAGTCGGAGAACTTAGATATGGCCACATGGCTAGTACAGGGTTGGAGGTCAGACTGGAAGTTAGGACTTCTGGATTCCAAAGCAGGCCCCTACCCAGGGTGCCACAGGCCTTTTGTCTTATCATACATAGTGTGGTGTAGTAGACAGCAAGAGAACCTTGAAGTCAAGAAGATTGGAGTTTGAGGCCTGCCTCTGATACATCCTTATGACTCTGGGCAACCCTCCAAGACTTTAATTTGAAGAGAAGGTGGCATCCTGCTTTGCCCAAGGGAATCTCCTCATCTCGAAATTTTCCCAAACCCATCTTTTTGTTCTGTTGCTTTTCAGTTGGGTTTGACTCTGTGACCCCATTCGGGTTTTCTTGGCAGAGATACTGGCATGGTTTGACATTTCCTTCTCTAGCTCGTTAGACAGATGAGGAAACCGAGGTAAACAGGGTGAAGTGACTTGCCCAGGGTCACACAGCTAGGAAGTGTCTGAGGCCAGATTTGAACTCAGGAAGATGAGCCTTCCTGACCTCAGGCCCATCCCCCCATCCACTTTGTCACCTGGGTGCCTCTGTCCCTTAATCATTGTTGTCCTGAATGCAAATGTATACGGTTGGATAGAAAGTGGTTTGGAGTCAGAGTCCCTGGGTTCAAATCCTGCCTGACTTTGCCCCGTAAAGCCAGGAGGGCCTTGGAGTAAATCCCTTCATCTCTCATCCCTGTGATCCCTCACCCTTAAAACCAGGGGTTTGGACTAGATGGCGACTGAGGGTCCTCTCAGCTCCAAATCCATAATTTGACAATTTAATTACAGGGGAGACATTCGCCTCCCCTGAGAAGGAGTGCTAAGCACCCACGTATCCCTTTTCCGGGGATCTCAAGGCTGGGTCTCACCCCCCGTTTTCCTGAATTCCTTACACAGGTGCTCAGCTTCTTCCCGGATAAGCTCCTCCAGGCTGCGCTTCCCCATGACAAAATTCTTCAGGGTGGAGATGGCAAATCCCCGGAGCTGCCTCTATCGTTCTACTTTGTCATACACAATCCCTAAGGCGGGGAGGGTGATAGACAAAGAGGCCCAGCTTCATTTCTGCCTCCAAGTATCACTCCGCCTCTCCTAACGTGGAGACCTTTACAGAGAGAGCCATGACTCGGGGAGGGAGGAGAGCTTCGGCTCAGGACTGCGGCATAGGGAAGGCGCTGCCAGCAAATGGACCGAACTGAGCACCTCCTCGCAAGAATAATTCGAGCCTCTTGTGAGGTCTTTCCTGGCCTGGCTGCACCCTGTTCTCTCTGCAGCAGGTGCCCATTACCTCTACTGTCCCCACAAACTGAGCGTGTCTGTGGTCTCTCTCCTCACTCCTCTCTCCTCTCCTTCTTTTCCTCTCTTCCTTTCCAGATGTTTTTGCCCTCCTTGCCCTCTGGACACCAAAACTGTTAGCTAGACCTTTAGGCCATTCCCCTCACCCATTCCAGGAAACCTTTTTGCCTGAGTCACAGTGACACTCCAGCAATGGGATGTCATCCAACCTGGAGGGTTTTCAGTCAGTTTCCTTTATGGAGGGGAGGGCCTCATTTCTCCAGCCAGACAAGAAGTTTCCTTGCTGAGGGTCTGGCTTAAGGCTGCCCCTACTCTCACCGTTGGAAGTTATCCCTGGCTAGGTACAGAGCTGGGCATCGTGAAGGATGAGGGAGGGTCCATTGATGGATTGTTCGTTTTCCCCTAATGGGAATTTCAAAGTATCTAACTCACTCAAAAAACTGACTCATCAACTGCATAGCTCCACATTTGCATGGCAGGGAACTCTCCACAGCCCCCAAATTCCTCAGCCTGGTCAATGAGTGTCTCCTCCAGGGCCTGACATGCAGCAATCACCACACATGGGCGGGAACCCAGATGAAAAGTGTAGACAGGGCCATATTTGACACTGAGCTGTTGGGGTTGGGGGCGGGGACAGAAAGATATGGTTCAGAGATACTGTCTTTGCCTTCTCTAACTTCTTCGATCCTGGTTCAGACTTCCCCCAGTCCCTCGAAGTCCAGTCAAAGAAGAGAGGACTCTTACCCTCTAAATATAAATACGATGGGTTTTAAAAATATTGACCTGGACAAGTAATTTCATTGCAACAGGAAATGCCCTCCATTAAAGGTTGAAAGTTGTTTTGCAATTTATAGTCTTAGAGAGTTGCCCAGAGACCCTGAGAAATTAAATTACTTCCTCAGAGTAATAGTCATAATGTGTCTGGGGCAGGACTAGAACCCCCATCTTCTTGATTCCAAGGTCTAAACCTCACCTTTCAAGTTTCCTAAATCATGAACTCAGGGTCATACTTGATTCTCCCTTCTTCCCCACCCCCTACACCAGTGGTTCTCAACCTGTGGGTCACAACCCCTTTGGGGGTGTAACAACCCTTTCACAGGGATCACAGGGGTCCCCTAAGACAACCGGAAAACACACATTTCTGATGGTCTTAGGAACGGAGACACTGCTCCTCTATCCCTCTCCAGGCGGGTCCCCCCACATGCAGACATGCCCACATACAAATATTAAAGGATCACTGCATTAGGAAGGTTGAGAACCACTGCCCTACACCCAATCAGCTGCCAAGTACTGCTAATTCTACCTCTCCAACATCTCTGGCTCTGTTCCCTTTCCTTCATTCACAAATCACTAACCTAGTTCAATCCTTGCTCAGCTGGATCATTGCAATGGCCCTCTAATAGGCTGCCCTGCCTCTAGTCCCTCCCCTCTCTAATTCACCTTCCATTTAACTGCCAAAGGGATTTCTGTTTTTGCTGTAGATCTGACCATGATAACACTCTCTTCCTCTTCCCATGATCTTCAACTAATTTATTTCTTTTCATGTTCTCTTTCTCCATAGAATATAAGCTACCTGAGCAAGTGGACTGATTTTATTTTTTCCCTCGTCCTCCTCTCCACTAGCACAATGCTTGGCACATAGTAGGTGCTTATTGATGTGAACTACATGCTTCCCCCCAACCCTTCAGAATGTGTTAATGCCTCTCTGTGATAAAATTTTAAATCCTTAGGCTGGCCAGTAAAGTCTCCTGTGAGCAGACTTCTGCCAGCATCTCCAGTCAATTCCTATTACCACACTTCCCACATTCTCCATTCCAGTCTATCAAATCTACCAGTTAGCTCTATATTCAATATTCCCTTTCTGACTTTTGCGACTTTGACTAGACTGTCCTTCCTGTCTGCATGCCCTCCCTCTTCACCTTCACTTCTTAGAATCCTTAGCTTCCTTCAGAGCAAAGCTCAGGTGCCACTCACTGCCTTCCCTGACTCCCTCCCTTAATAGTCATCAATCCTTCCCTCTTGAAATGAATTTGTATATAGTCTGTTTGACTGACTCTACAATGACCCCAACATTAGCTGCTGTGAGTGTTAAGCAAACTGCACTGTGCATTTTCTAGCATATCTAGGTTGTGGTGACCTGCCTGGAAATCTGCCTGGGTTAGAGGGAACGAATGAACGAATGAACGAACGAACGAACGAATGAATGAATGTGAGACCCTATAGGTCCACAGTCACGGATGTTTTAACATACATTATTTTATTGCTTTCATTAATTCCATGTCAAGAGTCGACTGCCATATATAGATAGTAACAAAGTATTCCTGTCTATTCCTGTGGGGAGTTAGCTTCATTATGCCAAGGTGAAGTGACCTGTGCTTGGTAACATCATCCTAATAGTCACAAATGCCTGCTCTGTGTTAGGTGTGCGAGGAGACATAATGAGAAAAATTAACTAGTACCTGCCCTCAAGGAACTTGCATTCTATGTTAAATATAAATTACACACAAAGTAATTTGCAAGAGGAAGGAACTAGGAACAGGATGGAAGGGCAAGTGAGAGCCGAATGAGGCTAGGCTTCTTAGAGGGGGTGATGTCGGAGCTGAGCTTTGAAGGAAGCTAGGACTCATTTGTTTAAAAATTAATTAACTACTTTTGACAAGAGTTTATTATCTGTCCCTCACCACTGTTGAACAGTAAAAAGAACAAATTGCATAATTTGCCCCCACCCCAATCTCCACTTTAGTCGTGTCTAAGAATGTATCCCACGTTCTATATTAAATACATTGCCTCTATGCCAGGATGGAATGACTTAATTGTCTTTTGTTCTCTGGTTCCCTCCGACATAACTCAGAGTGCTGAAGTCTTTCAAAGTTTTTTGTTCCCCCCTCCCCCCTTTTATAGTGCTATTGTCATTGTACAAATTGTTTTCCTAGTTCTTAAAGTCAAGGGGTATTGAGGAGAGGGTGGCGTAGCATGGAGGTGATTCTGACCAGGTAAATCCACACTAATTATGTCTGTTAGACTTAGACAATCATCGAAGTCACCCACAGAGAACTGGAGCTGGGGGATAGAATATCATTTACTCTCTGAGAACCATAGGAAGCTTGTCACTTTCCTAACATGCTCCAGCCTCACCCTACTCTGCCCAGGCAGAGCACAGAACCACAAATATTGGGATTAGCATAGAATTAGCTCAACATTCGAGCCTTCCCACTGAACTAGATCAAATTACTGGGTAGCAGTACCACCTGGGGGTTAAATTTGTATGACCTTGAGGTATAATTTGTATGACCAATGGATGATTGCTTAATAAATGCATGTTGTCTGTTGAACTGATTTAGCAACTTAGTGCTAAATGTGGACATGGCACTAAATCTATTTAAATCTAAATCTATTTAAGTTTCTTTGAAGAAACTTTTAAAGACTATTTCAAGGGATCCAGGAAGGCAGTAATGAGTGAATTGAGTCTTGTCCAGGGTTGGTGATGGTAGTAGTATGGTTTTGCCCCAAAGGTCCTACTGCAGGGGAAGAATGTAAATCTCCCTCCCCTCCTACAGAGCCTTTTTTTAATAACAGGACATTAAAAGAAAAATTTACAAGAGGAAGAAAAGAAAAAATCAACAAACCAATCAATATATCAAACAATTTGAAAATATATGCAACGTTCCACTCCTCCTGCCCTCCCCTCCTCTGCCATCTCTGCAGGGTTAGAGCACCTTCTCATACCACTTGTTTGGGGCCATGGTTAATCTTTGTAACTTGCAAGTCACTTAATTTTGCCTCAATTTCCTCATCTGTAAAATGAGTTAGAGAAGGAAATGAAAAACCATCCCAGTATCTTTGCCAAGAAAACCCCAAATGGGGTCACGGAGACTCAGACACGATTGAAGCATCTGAAAAACAACAATTGATGGGCATCTACTCTGTTTCCGTTGAGTTGCTGCCACCAAAAGTGCCGCTATAAAAATTTTGCTCTGTGTGGGGAATCTTCTTTTTGTCACTGACTCCCTTAGAAAAGTCATTCCAGTATGGGATGTCTGGATCAGAGGATTGAGACCTTCTCAATCACTTTGGCTCTGAAGTCAGAGGAGCTTCGTTCAAACACTAATTCTGAGTGTTATTGGACAAGTTATTCAACCCTCCTGAGCCTCAGTCTTCTCACCTGTGAAATGAAGGGTTTGAACTAGGTGGCTCTCAAGGTCCCCTCCAACTCCTTGTCTATGAACCTATAACCTTTAAAAGTGAGAACACAAAACTTCTTGAGTTAGCTCATTTTCCTTGTGGATAGTTCTCACCGTTGGGAAATTTTCCCAAAACATCAAGTTGAAATTTATTTCTTCATCTGAGGCCAAATAGAAGGAATCTAACCCCTCTTCCATCAGCCAGTCCTTTAAACACTTGAAAATGGCTATTGTATTTCACTGCTCCCCCCTCCATTTTGTCTTCTTTGGGCTAAATACCCTCAGTTCCTTCGACTAATTCTCATTTGGTCTGATCTCAGGGCCTTCCAGGTCTTTCATGGAATGTGGCCCCCAAACTCACCTCCTTCAGGAGGTCTACCACATCTGCCCCCAGCATATTTCCCAAGATGGGCCAAGGGGCTGGACCAGGGGGCAGCCCAGGGAATTGATGGTGCCATATGCTGAGCAGGAGGTAGGCAGTGATGACCAGGGTCAGCACTGGCACCAGGCCCCTTCCCAGCTCTATTGCCAGGGAACCCTGGCTCTGGCCCTGTATGTCCTGGTGTCACCCTTTATCTCTCTCCTAGCCTCTTACGTCAGGCTTGGGTGGGTGTGCAGGTCAGCCAATCCCTACTGGTGCCTGGGGGTGGCCCAGCCAGATTCAGATCCACTGATACGCTTCCTACTGGATCACTGTCCTTTGTGTGTATATATGCATGTTCCCTGGGACCATGCTTCACCCTCTCATCTTGCTGTTTCTGCCCGTGATTGTTGGAAGCCTGTCTCCTCTCCTTTCTCTGCATCCTGTCCACAGATCCTCTGCTTTTCTCGAGCATTAGCCCCAGAGCTGAAAGTATTGGTTGATTCTTGTTTAGATTACTTTTTAAAGAAAAGCACGCCAGCATCTGCTCTACATGAAGAAATAATGATTCCTGTGCTGCTGGAGGCCGTAGGGGTTAGTTAGCTTACCTACCTGGTGCTGAGCTGGGGTCCTAGTGATGGTGTCTGACATGGGTCAGGCCCAGTGGGGTGTTTCTGCAGTTCCCCAGAGCCTAGCCCCTGGAGGTCTGGCTGCTGGAGGATGCCTGTTTACCCTGGGCTACACTGAAGCTCGTGGTGGTTCTTGGAGCTGGAGTTTGCCTGTTCCCCTGGCTATGCTAAGGCACGCAGGGGGTCCTGGTGTTGGTGTTTGCCTGCTCCACCACGCTGGGGCTCAGGATCTCCAACTGGTTTGCTGAGGTGGGGCTTGCTGCTGGCTTGTTGGGATGATTCCTGCCCTGGAATTTGCTCCCTCTTAACTGAGACTGACCGTTATTGCCAATCTTCCAATTTCTTGGGTAAAAAGATTATTTCACTCCAGCTTCTTGCTGATTCTGCTGTTCCAGATTTGTTTTAGGTCATTATTTTATGGCTGCTTGGAGGTGAATATGGGAGAATTGTAACAATTTACTGCTAACTCCACCATCTCGGCTCCTGAAAGAAAAAAAACCAAAGATAAAAATTTTTAAGAGTCAAGATACTTGTCTGATGATGCCAACAAGGTCAACAGGGTGATTCAAGGGAGCTACTCCATAGTTAGCAGTTTTAATGAGGCAGCTTTACTGTGTCCCACTTCAGGGTGTGGGGTAACTTCATCTACTACACAGACAGTATTTTAAGTTTGCAGTCTAGGGACGACAGGGATACCCTTGTAAGGCCTGTTCTGACAATAATGATTGTGCCATGTGGACAGTACATTTATACCCTCCTCCCCTAATTAATTTTCTTAGGTCCTGGAGACCATCTATCATTCTGTATCTTCACAGACACTCCATCTCTTGGCTCTGGGCATTCTTTCTGGCCATCCTCTCTCCCTTCTCCTGATCTCTCCGACGTTCTTTAAGTTCCAGTGAGAATCCCGCCTCCTACTGGAAGCTTTCCTCCATCCCTCTTAATCCTAGTGCCTTTATGCCATTAATTATTTCCTATTTGTCCTGTGTATAACTTGTTTTGCATATATTTGTATATATTTGCATATATTTGTATATTCTCCCTACCCCCACCCCTAGATTGTAAGCTCCTTGAAGACAGGGGTTGTCTGCTTCCTTCTGTATCCCTGGCACTTAGCATCGTGGCCAGCATGTAGTAGGCCCTTCATAAAAGTTTCTTAATTGACTGACTGATTGAAAACTTCATTTTATAAGATGTTCACTCCCCCTGGGATTCTGGAAAGAACAGCACACTCCTGGGACCAGAGTCAGCCTGGAGATCTGGTGTTGCCACAGGCTGAGCAGAAGGTAGGAAGCAAAGACTGGGCCCGTTGCCAGGCAGCTGTGACCTTGTATGCCCTGCCCTAGTCCTAGTCCTAACTGCATCAGGCTTGGGGAGGTCTCCAGACCTTGGCCCTGAGCATGGGCCAGTCAGATTAAACCCCATCCTAGTGTGCAGAAGTGTTTTCCATGAAAAGAAAAATGAGTAGCTTTTGACAAATAAGGAAAAGGACATTGTCAAGGCACGCTGAATGTAAGCTCTTAGAGAAAAGAGCTTATAGGGATAGAGTCATTTGGACAGTTCCTCAGAATGCCTGCTAAAGGAGAAGTTAATTAGTTCACAGCTGTATCTAGTTTAAGGCTTTCTGTTGAGCCCTTCAGCAATTTTGTTTTGTTTGAGTTTCATGTCTAGGAGTCTCATCACATTCAACTACAAATTAAAATGTTGGATTCACAAGAAGCATGCCACTATCCCTCTACGTGCAGGCAGAAGGATCAGAGTTATCTCCCCATGCATGGGGAGACTACATCATCTGTTAAGAGTTTAAGGACATTCAAGGAACGACTGGGAAGGGCCTGAGATCAGATCAGATGAGAATCGCTGAAGCAACTGTGGCTGTTTAGCTTGGAGAAAAGAAGATTAGGGAGAGGGGGACAATGTGATATCCCAGCCCTACTTTAAGGGAAAATGTGAAATGTTTTGCTGTGGAAATCCTTTAGTATTTCAAGGTTCAGTCTTATTGTGCTGTTGTTCTGGAGTCCTTCCGTCTTGAGGCCCAGCAGGCCTTGTGACTTTCTTTGGCCTAGCTCTCAGGGGATAATCAACAGCAGCTGGATTTGTGACATCACTGACTACCGCTCCCACTATGTCAGGCTTTTCCTGCGCATAGCTTCATGTCTGTCTTTGCATCATATTTATTCATCTTCTGGGAACTCTGAGCCATCAGTGAATGGAGCCATCACCATGATCATAGCTATTAATCCAGGGGATGCTTTTCCCACTCATTCAGATCTTTTTCTCAGCCTGTATCCAATGGGGGGATGGTGACATTGGAAGTCTTATATAATGCCCAAACTCTGATTTATCCAGCAAGAATAGATTGCATTATGGAAACAGACAGCTCTGAGTGGATATCTGCTCTATCCCTCTGAACAAACAGGATTTCTTTGAACCCTGAAGGTTATGAACATTTCTCTTTTCCCCTACAGGCATATTCCCTAATAGGATGGCCTTCCTCCCCTTCTGCAGGTACTGAGACTACTGCCTTCTTTTATTTGGCTTGTCTGTTCCCCTACATATGAGGCAGGAATTGTTAGTAATTAATAATTGTCTCTCCTTGGAGGATTCCACGTGACCTTTGAGTTGAACCTCTTACAAAAGGGCCAGCATTTATGGTTCCTTTCTCTATCATTGCAGTAATGGTGCTGCTGACCTTTTGGGCCACCATCCAAGTCATTAAATATGGCCTGGAAACTCTCTGATGTCAATCCCATGATGGACTCCTGAGGCTGATGGAGCACATCCTCTCAGATGAGGACCCAGAAAGCTCCTCTGGGTCAACAGTGATGCTGCTTTGCCAAGAGCTCTGTCCAGAACTTCACACTTCAGAGTCAAAATCTGCTGATGAGTAAGTACTGTATTTGCCTCACTTCATCACTTAATAAATATCTCATAGACTTTTGCCAGTTAAGAATAGCTTGTTAGCCTTGGGACCATCCATAGTCATGTCAGGGTAGTTTTTTTGGGCAGGCTGGTAATAGGCTTTCTTGACCTCTGGCAGCTGGGGGTAGAGTGGCACTCTCAATATCCGGTAATAATTGTTTTTGGCTGAGAAAAGAGTGCTTGTTGAAATGAAGCCTGCTAGTGGATAGAGCACTGAACCTGGAGTCAGGAAGACCTGAGTTCAAATCCTACCTCAGCTACTTACCAGCTATGTGATGAGGGTCCCTTAACCTCTGCCTGCCTCAACTTCCTCAACTATAAAATGGGTTGTTGTGAGGATCAAATGAGGTAATATTTGGTCTTAGAACAATGTCTGGCACATTGAAGGAGATTAAGAAAGATTTGTTTCCTTCACTTCCTAGGGAAGAAAAGAAAAAGGCATTAAGAGTTGAGCTGGAAAGGATCCTGCCCATGCCAGGCTCTTGGGAGATGGTCCAGGCGCCATCCCTCTTCTGGAGGACTCCCTCGGAATCCCATCATTTCAAAACTGGGAGGGACACCGGTGTGCCCGAACAAGAGTGCTCCCTATCCCAAGCCAGGGCCGCTTAGTTTTTCCTTGAACACTTGTACTGAAATGACAGCTGTGATCCTTCGGAAGATTTTCCTCACACCAAGCATAAATCTGCCTGCCTATTAGTCACTTCCACCCATTGGTCAGGCACTAACTCTGGAGGACTCTAGTCCCTTGTCCAAATGGCAGCTCCTCAAATACTTGGATCAGTGCTGTGCCTCAAGAGGCCCTGGATACAAATCTCAGCTCTCTCCCTTATTACCCATGTAACCTTAGTTAAGTCACTTTACTACTCTTGTCCTCAGTTTCCCCATCTTCAAAATGAGTGGGATTTCAAGGGGTCTATATATTTGTTTTTTAAAAATATATTTTCATATGGAATTCAATATAATTGATCTCTTTTGTAATTATATGTATTTTCTGCTTTTAAAACATGATTTTATGAAGGGGTCCATAGGCTTCACCAGGTTGTCCAAGGAATCCAGGACACAAAAATGGCCAAGTCCTGGCTTAGGTGACCTCATAATTGCCTTTCACCTCTAGATCTATGAGCATAAAAATTGCCACGGCCCTCATCCCTTCTCTTTTCCAAGCTAAATATCCCCCATTCCTTCATGGGCTGCATTCCCCCACAACTCTCACCGCCCTCTCCAGCCTAACAATATTTTTTATAACTGGGAGATCCTTTTGGATTGCTGATCTCCCTGTGGAGGTTGTGGGCATCTCCACTGACAGACAGCCTAGCTGAGAGGTCTGGGGCTATCTACTGGAGCCTGCCAGTAATATCTTAGTCTGGCTCAGCTCGGTGTGGATCAGAACTCTCACTTCTTTGTGCCGAGACCCTACAAAAAAGGTTTTGTGCTGACTTGCCTCTTCTCATTTCTATTTTTTTGAGCAGAGAACAGCATAACTAAGAACTGACATGGGTCTGTATTGGAGGGAGAGTGGAATGGGAAGGAGAATCCTGTTCTGTAAAGAAGCTGCCTTGGTATAGACGGATTCTTTATCTTGTATGTTGCTCGTTTGCACAGATTTGTTTGCTTATAGTCTAACCTGTTGGATTGTGAACTCCTTGGGAGTTGGGAGCAGGTTCTATTTTTTGCCCCTTTTTCACCTCCAGTGCTTGGCACAATGCCTGTCACATGATACGCACTTAATAAATATAAATTGACTGACTGACTGAGGTACATGACAGTTGCATATATTCTCATACCCAGATATGGAAGCCTAGGAGAAGGGACCCCCACATTCATGTAGTGAGAATTACTGAGCCCAGACCTATAGAGAGAGAAGAGGAAATCCTGAACACCACTGGAAACTCTTTAGCAATGTATAGTTTGAGAGCACCAAGATTTACCCTCCTGGAGGGAGGAGTGAGAATATCTTGTAGCCTCTGGGAGAGGAGAGGAGAATCACTGTGGTAGATCTGGTAGGTTGTAAAAGCCCAAAGGGCAAAGCCATGACATAGGGGCTGGTCTTTAACCTCTGCTATTCTTCCAGCTCAGTCAGCATAAGATCAAGGGAGGGCATTTACTTTTCTCACAACTTCAAGCTCTTTTGTATCCTTGGATGAGTCAAAGCCTTTAGGGTAATTCTATAAGGCTAGAGGTCTATAAACACCTTTGGGGTACAAATGGGGCTCGCTGGAATGTTAGGAGGAATTGCTACTAAATTCATTTCCCTTTCAAGGGAGTTCAAACCACAAGATAGTGCTCTGAATCTGGAGAACTCTGAGGGGCAGGTAGGACTTATTACACAGGGTAAAAAGTTGTCTTGATTATTTAGGGGCTAATGTGGATCCTTTCTGGTTTTTATACATGATAAGAAGTGAAATAAATGTTTTCTATGCAGGCTATGTATTTTTACCTTGAGTGCTTGTATAGGGTCTAGGAGGGGGTATCTCTAGTTCTGTTATATATCTTGTCATTAGACTGAGATGACGCTAGACCAGAAAGGGAGGCTGGTGACTTTGTACTGCCCTCCCTTACATAAATCCAATTCACTTGCAAGTTGTGGCATCATCTTCCTGATGTCATGGTCCTTTTTAAGAATGAAGGACAAGCAACAAGAGACTGAGAACCTTTTACCCATAATTATGAGCTCTATAGATGCTATAGTCTATGATTTCCAAAAGAAATTCTTACTCACGCAAGTCTGATTGTGACCCCATTTGGGATTTTCTTGACTAAAACACTAGAGTGGTTTGTCATTTCCTTTTCCAGTTCATTTTACAGATTAGGAAACTAAGGCAAAAAGGTGAAGTGACTTGCCTAGGGTCACACAGCTAATAATTGTCTGAGGTCAGATTTGAACTCAGGAAGATTAGTCTTCCTGGTTCCAGCCCCAGTACTCCATCCACTTTGTTATCTGGCTGCCCCTATCCCTGTAGTGGTAGGCTCCTAATCATTCTTTGTTATATTGAATGAAATTGTATGTGGTTTGATGGAAAGTGGATTTGGTTTGGAGTCAGAGTCCCTGGGTTCAAATTCATTGCTCTGACTAAAGAAACTCCAGGTGGTGGCAAAATGAGTCACAGAGATAACTTTTTATCCAAAGATTGGACTCAGTCAGTATGAGTCCAGAGTTTGTAATGCTGGACTACAAGTTATATTTTAAAACTATAATTCCAAGAAGTAAACACAATGCTCTAGGTGCAGTCTGACTAGAGCAGGGAAATAACTATCTCCACCCTCATTCTGGACATTCTGTCATTGTTAATCCTATTTAGTCCTAATCAGCTTCTTTGGGGTTGTTGTGACACCTTGCTGACTCATCTGGAACTTGAACTAGCCCACTCAGATCTTTTCCACATGAACTGTTTTGTCAGCCCTATTCTGTATTTTTTTTTTTACGACAAAAGTTCAGAACATAATATTTCGCCCCCATTAAATCTTATCATCATAGATTCCTCCTAACATTTCAGCTAGTCAAGACTTTTTGAATCCCAACTCTGCTATCCAACTGGTTAGCTCTCTATCCCCAATTTGTGCGTTCTCAAAACCTGAGAAGGTCTTCATCCAAGTCACTGATAAACATGATGAATAGTACAGTGTCAGTAACATAACTCCAGGACACGGTTACTGTTAGACTGTTACACTGTTGGAGGTAGACTTCCCTCCAAGTTGACTTGTACCTACTAATGACTATTCTTTGGGTCCAAGCATTCAAAGGGTCACAGGTCATAGATTTAGAGCTGGAGGGGACCTCTGAGGTCATTGAATCCAACCCTGTTCTTTTACAGATGAGAAGACTGAGACCCAGAGAAGGGAAGTGAGTCACTCAGAGATGGATAGCTAGAAAACATTGAAGGGAGCATTCCAACTCTGGTCTTCCTGACTCCAAACCGTATGCTTGAACTTGCTTCTAACCCAGAGCTGAGTCTACCTGACTGTTCTCTCATCTAGCCCACACCTCCCTTTACTCATATTTTCCCCTACCTAGAATCATCCCTGCATCCTCCTTGCTGCTGTATACAAGCTGACTGCCCCCTTTGTTGTTGTTCAGTGGTATCTGACTCTTGATGACCCTATTTGGTGTTTTATTTATTTATTAATGGCTTTGCCATTTCCTTCTCCAGTTCATTTTATAGATGAGGAATTGAGGCAAACAGGGTAAAGTGACTTGCCCAGGGTCACACAGCTAGTAAGTGTCTGAGGCTGGATTTGAACTCAGGAAAATGAGCCTTCAGGTCTGGTATACTATCCACTATGCCACCCACCTGCCCACTAGGACCTTAAGTAAATCCCTTCCCCTCTCTTGGCCTTACTTTTTCCATCTGGTATAGAAGAGATTGGTCATTTTTTTTGATTGATCAGATGTTTGTTGATAAACACTTATCACCTAAATCTTCCTCCCAAAGGAGAGGAGAGCTAGAGAGATACACACAGAGATACAGGAAGAGAGACAGAGACATAATCATAGAGAGGCAGATATAGGGAAAGAGAGAGACAAAGAAAGAGGCAGAAGCAGAGACACATTCTTGGATAGTGAGACACAGACACAGAGGAAAGAGCCAGGGGAGACAGACAGACTGCAGAGGCAGACAGAAAGAGATAAAAAGAGACAGAGACGAAGGTAGGATTAGCCACAAGTGGGTGGTATGATGCAAGGCAAAATTCTCATTGGTAATTTAAGAGACTTCCAGTCTCAGTTTTTTTCTTGACTCTCTGTATGACCTGGAACAAGTCACTTCCCCGCAGATACCTCATCTGTTATACAGTGATTGTATACAGTGAATGTACAGTTATACAGGGATTGTATACAGTGAAGTCTATGCTGTGTTTCAGCTTCCAGGATCCAAACAGAGTAACAGAGAGAGCTGCCTGGGGGCTCAGACTTTATTAATACATCCAAACCCATCTCACCCAGGAGTCCCACAGGTTCCTCCTGGTTCTGCTGTGGCTGCCTGGGCTCAGCCTCATCCCCGAGGCAGGAATGAGATGGTGTAGCTGCGGGGGATGGTGGCAAAGCCCACCATCTTGGGGGAGATATCGATGGCCTCTTTCGGGAGTGGAGACTGGAAGCGAAAGTTCTGCAGGATGGTGGTGAGGAAGAGGAACAGCTCCATTCTGGCCAAGCCTTCACCAAAACAGTAGCGTTTGCCTGAGGAGCCAGAGTCAGAGCTGGTCAAGGTGGGGAAGGCCCTTAGAATGGGGACTGTCAGAGCTAGGAGGGCCCTTGAAAGACAGAATCAGACAGAACCAGGCTCTCCCAGGGCTAAAGACTCTTCCTTAGATGACAGAATGTCAGAGCTGGGAGGAAACTTGAAGGCACAATGGAGAGTTGACTGGTAGCAAATTAGATATTGACTAGCTGTGTGACTTTGGGTAAGTTACTTTCCCTCTCTTAGCCTCAAAATTAGAAGTTTGAACTCTATGGCCCCTAAAGTCACTTCCAGCCTTAAGTCTACAGTTCCTTCGGACAAAAAAAGTGGCAGACCTGGAAGCAACTGTAAAGCACAGAAAAATCATAGCTGGGAGAGATCTTAGGATAGAGAATGTCAGCACAGTTAACTTAGAAAAAGACAAGTAGCACAGAGCATGTTTGGGTCTTGTGCCACAAAAGACTTCTGGAGGCAACCATCTGTAGCAAGTAAAGATTCTGGAAACTTCCTACTTTGCCTAATGCTTCTTGGTAATTAGCTGCTATGATTTTTTTAAGCTCATGAAGAACCACAAGTGCTATAAATATCTACTAAATTTTGATACTCAATATCTACTAAAATTTGATGCTCACTAAATTTTGATGCCCCATTGCCATGCCCTAGGTATGGGTGTATCTAGACCATAGGATGTCAGAGGTAGAAGGACCCTTGTAGTATGGAGTTGCTCTTTTTCCTTGACCTTCCTTCACCTCCTTCTCAGCAGAGTACTTTGCCTCCTTTGAAGAGACAATGCAAGGCATCCCTTGTGAGATCCCTTTTCTAACCTATGAAACACTTCAAAAGCTGTCTATACTATCATCTACTCTCTGTCTTTGCTCCGTGGTCTGTCAAAGCAGTGGCTCTCCTCCTTCCTGTTCCCTTGATTCCATCCCTCCTAAACTCACAGAATTTCCCATCTGGATTTCTACATTCCAAACAAATTGGCATATTGGCTGTTGGCTAAATTGATCATTCCATTTTCACCAGAGAAGCTTCTAAACTGGAGTGTCCTCTGTCCTCTCCCCTGCTTTTAGACTCTTTAACTTCCTTCAAAGTAAGCTTTGGTGCCACCTCTTACAGGAAGCCTTTCCTGATGCTTCTAGTGCTCAGTGCTCTCCTTTTGCAAATCATCTCATAGTTATCTCTCTTATCTACCCAAACTTGGCCCCTTCCTGTAGAATGTAAATTCTTTGAGGGCAGGGACTATTTTTCCTAGTCTTTGCCCCCACCTCACAAGTATTTATTGGACTCAGTGTTAGAATTGAGAAGATCCTTAAATGTCATCTAGTCCAAACTCCTCATTTTACAAATGAAGAAATTGAGGCTCAGAGAAGGGAAGGAACATAACCAAAATACAGACTCATAGAGTCCTAAGATGATAGATGCTGAACTGGAATGGGCCTCAGACACCCCTGAGTCCGAGGCCTGAATTTCACAGATGAGGAGACTGGGGCCTAGGAAGAGGAAGTGATTTCCCCAAGGTCACCCAGGAAGGAAGCTTTAGAGATGGGGCTTGACCAAGGGCCTCTGACTCTAGGGTGTTTACTTCTTCCTTAAAGAAGGAGGGACACTGTTGAGATTTGGGGATATACTTTCTGGAACCCTTGGCCCCTCTCTGGGGCCTCTCTGGAACCATCCCACTCCCACTTAAGAGGTTTGGTCAACTGAAATTTCCCTGAGGGGTAGCAGGATGAATTTAGAGTAGAGTGAAGGAAAGGAAGGATTCACCTGGCTCAGGCCACACTGGTTGGTACTGGGTATGAGAGTGGGGGTCATGGAGGGGAAGAGAAAAGGCTTTCTTGCTCACCAATGGAGAAGGGGACAAAGGCATCACTCTTCTTGAACTGGCCTTTTTCATCCAGAAAATGTTGGGGGTTGAAGGTTTCAGGGCAGGCAAAGAAGTTACGGTCCCTCAGTACTGAGCCCAGCATGGGATAAACTTCAGTACCCTAGAGTTGGGAGTGAGAGAGGACAACAAAGGAAATGAGGGGTGAATTGGAGAGAGTAGGGCAGAAAGAGATGAGACAAAGACAGGGACATTGAGAAAAAGACAGTAGAGAAGCTGGGGGGAAGAGGAGGAGGAGGAGAGAGAGAGAGATAGAGACAGAGACTGACAGACAGAGAGACAGAGAGATGGACAGTGGGAGACAGAGATAGAGAGACAGAGACATAGACACACAGAGAGACAGAGACAGACACAGAGAGACAGATGGATTCAGAAACAGAGACAGACAGAGAAAGATACAGAGACAAAGAGAGACAGAGAGACAGAGACACAGAAAGATTCAGAGACAGAGAGACAGACAGGGACATAGGGAGGGAGAGAGAGAGACAGAGAGACAGAGCAGAGAAGGTGCCAACCTGAATTAGCAGAGCAAGTCACCTGTATCAACAAAATCATAAGTTCACTCCCTTGTATTTTCCATCCAATTATACAGGCACATGTTATTTGCCCTGATAGAACATGAGCTTCTCAAGGGCAGGGACTATTTCATCTTTGTCTTTGTATTCCCATCATCAAATTCCAGCTCCTTGTTCTTAGTAAACCCATAATAAATGTTAGTGATTGAATTGTTAATTGATAGAGAGAATGAATAATAATTGAATTATATCAATGATAATAATGATAAGTGTAGTGGAAAGGGGTGTTGGTCGGAACACCCCTGATCAATGGGTTTCCCCTTTCCCCAGTGCATTTGCACCAGAAGGAGCAAGTCCCAAAGACAACAAGGCTTTTCACTTTGTTACTCCTTTAAGTGTGAAAATATTGTCTGGATTTTTTTTTAGGGGGGGGGGAGGGCAGCTTGCCTTTGACTGACAGAAAAGCAACATGCCCTTGGTGGCCTGTAAAAATAGAACTCTGTTCTGGACACATCAGAAAAAGGAATCTTCAAGGAGAGTGACCTCTGGTGGTCATGCAGAGAGACAGCAATGAAGAAGTAACCAAGCTATTAAGAATCTTTGCTTTTACAATTTCACTTCTACCAGAGGGTAAGAGGCAAGGGAAGGAGGGGAGAGGGAATATCTTTCTCTTCCCTAGCACCCCATTGGTAATATTGATTTTCATCAGAACTAATTACTGAGTCCGAGGCTGGGAGCAGAGAGGATTAGAATGAACCTTCAAAGGTGAGAGCTGAGTCAAGCTTCAGAGACAAACCAGTCCAAAGACTCAGTTAGGAGACCTCCTCAGTAGACTCTGTGCCCAGGGGGAGCAGCATGAGGACACCACAAGAAGAGAAAGGACACTGGAGTCCTGGAGCCCCAGAAGTGTAACTTGTCTTGGTCACATATATTCCCTAAGCTTGGCATCTCTCCAAATGTACTCTAATTATGTGGCTATTCTTTCCAGTTACAGCCAGGTGTAGTTGTGGGAGAGTGTGCCCCAGGTTTATAGGGGGTGGGGAATGTTTTATTACTATTGTTTTTATGATATTATTTCAGTAAACATTTTTGCTTTGAGTTGTCTACTGACAGATTATTAAAAATAAGTGTCCCAGTGGGGGCTTGTGAACTCTAATTTTAGGAGTGTGGACTTACAAAGTATCTTGAACCCTTGGGTATTAGCTGCTCTCTGGAGACCCAACCTATTAGTTCAAGTTGGAGGGGCAGACCCAAAAGGGAGCTAAAGGCTAATAAATTCTGTCCTTTGAACCTTACAACAAGTGCTATTGTCACCTTCATTTTTCAGTCACCAGGTGACTTTTCATTCAAACATCCTTCCTCTTCATTTAGATATCTTTTGCTATCCTGGGTTCTTTCCAAACTCATAGTTTATTTACACTTATAATATTTTAGATTTATTACCTCTTGGGGTAAGAAAGTTTGTGTTACTATATCCTGAAATTGTCCCTTTGGAGACAGGCTAAGTTTACTATATAAAAAATGCAATGAACAAAACTTAAAATGTATCTTGTTTGACAATCAATCAGTATGACTTGGAAAGCAATATCATTCCCGGGCAACTAATTCTTCTTCAATTACAGCAAAGACCCTTTCAGGATAAATATAATTCATGACCACACACATTTTGACTTGGCAGCACTGATGTTTGTGCTTTAATTTTTTCTTTTGCTAATTCTGAAAAGGGGAATATTTCAGAATTTTGGAGGAAGCTAGATGGTACATTGGGTCAGGAAGACTCAAGTTCAAATTCGACTTCAGGCTACTTATAAGTTGTGTGACCCTAGATGAGTTGCTTAGTCTTACTCTGTCTCAATTTCCTGCAGGATTGTTGTGAGAATCAAATGAGTTATTTGCAAAGAGCTTAGCATAGTGACTGGCACATAGTAGGTACTTATTAAATAATTGTTCCCTTCCTTCTTTTCAAATGAGGAAATTAAGTCATTGAATTTAAGTATACAAAATGATTTGACTGAGAGAGAAGTTATTTGAGGGTCTATTAGAGAGAAGTGTGGCCCACAAAAATCCAATCTGCAATGAAGGGAAACTGAGGCAAAGTTCTGAGCATGTATCAATCCATTAGGGAAACTTGTTGTCCTTAATGGATTAGATCCAAGACTCTGCTTCAAGGTCGAAAATATTTACAGGAGATGAGACAGCATTAAAATTAGAAGAGGGTGGTATAATTCTTCCACTGGTCAGTTCCAAAGGGGAAAGTCTAAATGAGAAAAGGGAACTGTCTGTCAATCACCAAAGTGTAGTCATTAGACTCTGTGTACACCATCAATCAGGACTTTTTAGTCCAAGGATCCGGCTGTTTGGCTGAATCCAAACTTCACAGAACAACAAAAGGATTTGTTCTGTAGAACTTGGACTCAGTCAAAAAGTCACACCTGAGGACTTAGAGGGCCACACGTGGCCTCAAGGCCACAGGCTCCTCACTAAACAACAGGATTCTGGGGACTTCTCACCAACATATTTTGAACATTAGGTGCTAAAGAACAAAGTAAAATGGAGAATTTATGTTTTCGGGTATATAGCTGCTCTTAGAGAATATTGGATGGGATGGGGGTGGATGAGGTGTGATACAAGTCTCAATCCAATCCTAAAATGGGTTAATATAGACCTAAAGAACAAACTATAAATCTTTATTGTTTTGATATTTTTGCTATATCACTATATTTGATATATTGATAGTTTTATATCACATTGGTTGTATAAATCTACCCACTAAAAGCAATATAATCATCAATTTCTAATGGGTTAATTCACTCCAACTTACATAACTCTTACACTACAAATTAAACTTAATTCTATCGTATTTATCTTACTTATAGACAATCACTGATACCCATAAATCACAAAGAACTGAGCAAATACTGATCAAATGGAGCAGGGATATTAAAATTATTCTCAGATGAGTAGGGAGGACTGGGAATCAGAGGAACACAGATGGATGCACGTTCTAATTTAGGGCATTAGGCAGGTTCCAGGAGGCACAAGGCAGGATGAGGAGATACTCAGTGAAAGAGAATGAGGGCACTCTCAGATGTCATTAGGGCGTTTAGAGGATGACCAGGATGGAGCTGGTTCTGGAGTAGAAGGATGGAGGTGTTGAGCTGGGAGAGCTACGAGTGAGAGACTCCTACCTTGGGAATAAGGTAGCCCCGGAATCTGGTGTCCTTCGTGACTCTCCGGGCCAGACCCATGGGAATCATATCTCCAAACCTTTGAATCTCATGGATGACGGCCTCTGTGTATGGCATCTTGGCTTTGTCCTCAAACTTGGGCGATCGGTTCCGCCCAATCACCCTATCAATTTCCTCGTGGATTTTGGCTGTGATTGGTGGGGTGAAGAAACAGGATGCAGGAGTGTCAGAAAGATCCAAGGGAGCACATGGAGTGTGGAAGTTGGGTATACCCTGAGGGGGGGTGGGGAACCTGTGGCCTTGAGGCCACATGTGGCTTTCTAGGTCCTTGGGTGCAATCTTTTGACTGGGTCCAAATTTTACAGAACAAATTCTTTTATTAAGGAGTCACTTTATTAAGGCCATGTTTGAGGACCTTGAGGTCACAGGTTCCCCATCCCTGCAAGGTGAGGATGCTGGGATTAGGAGTGAGGGGGATAATCTGAGTTCTAGGGGTGATAATGATGATGAAATGTGCCAGTGCATATGTGTGCATCTGTATGTAAGATGTTCTGGGCAGCTCCCAGGGCACCAAAGGACTTCTAAGGGAGCTAGGGGAGGGAGTCTCACCTTCCACCTCTGGATGCTTCATCAGCAGAAGGAAACCATAGCGCAGGGTTGTGCTAACAGTCTCAGTGCCCGCAAAAAACAGGTTTAGGGTGGTCATGGTCAAGTTCCTCATGTAGAATTCTGTGTTGGGATTTTTCTTTTCCTGGGAAGAAAAGGTGGACAGGGCTCAGGGCTCCCCACCCCCACATACACACACTTACTGTACTTCTAGACTTTTTAGCTTCAAGACCTCCTTTCCCCCATGTCAGCTCGATTTCCTTGAGTCCCATCAATGTGCAGGGATAGAGGCACCTGAGTAAGCTGGGATATCTCAGTTCAAAGGGATAGAAACACATCTCTTTTCCTCAGAATGTAAACACAGATTTAGTGCAGAAACAGTTCTTAGAATTTTCCTATTCAACCACTCTCCTCAGGAAGTTAAGGCACAGAGAGGCCGAGACCTGTTCAGGGGAACGTAGCGAGTAAGTGTTTGAAGTGAGATTTGAACCCGCGAATGTGTGACTCCTGAGTCTACAGTCTTATCCAATATAGTATGCTGCCTCCCAGAATCCCAGGATGGCAGAGCTGGGAGGGACCTCAGCAGCCATAGACACCCTCACATTGAGCTTCCTGATGAGTGGTAGTCCAGCCTCTGCTTGAAGACCTCCAAAGAGGGGGAACCTGTTAATTCTCCAGGGAGACCATTGTACTTTTGAACAGTTCGCACTGTTAGGAAGTCTTTTTTCCATGACATCAAACCTAAATTCCTCCCTGATTTCTCCTACTGCTCCTTGTTCTGCCCTCAAGGAGAGACAACAAATCTAATACCCTCCATCCTATATTTTGTAGATGAAGGGACAGAGACCCAGGGAGAGGAAAGGACTTCCCAAGGTCTTATGGAGAGAGGCAAGACTGCTGGGACTAGATTGTTGCATTCCTCATCACCCTAGCCCTTATACCCTACTTGTGAATGTCTGAAGGGGCAGGGAACATGGAGAAAGGGGAACATCTGTTTGGGTCTCTTTGTGTTGGCCTTGTCTTCCTCCCTCCCACTCTCTCCCTCCCTTTCTCCTCCCCCCTCTCCCTCACTGTCCCTCCCTTCCTCCCTCCCTTTCTCTCTTTCTCTCTCTCTCTCTCTCTCTCTCTCTCTCTCTCTCTCTCTCTCTCTCTCTCTCTCTCTGAGAAGGGAAGGCAAGGCAGTTGAGGTTAAGTGATTTGTCCAAGGTCACATAGCTAGTAAGTGTGTCAAGTGCCTGAGGTCAAATTTGAACTCATGTCCTCCTGACTTCAGGGCCAGTGCTCTATTCACAGTGCTACCTAACTGCCCCTCCTCTACTTTATTTTTAACCACTACCTTGCCCTCCTATGACTTGCTTACCCCTCTCCAAGGATCTGTTCCCTATCCTCCCATTCCCATAAATCTAAACACCCTTCTATACCCCTATTTACCTATTCTGTTACCCTCCCCTCTAAAGATTCCTCCTTGTCCTCTCCCCGCTCCATATGCCCCTACCATTTGATTTTTTTCTGAATTTAGAAAACTTTTTAGAATTTAGAAGACTTCTTTTAAATATGTGTGTGTGTGTTTGTGTGTGTATTGTTCCCTCTTACACCCATTCCTAATGAAGCAGGTTAGCAGAACTACCAGCCCTCCTCTCCCATCTAATTCCTATGTATCAATTCTTCCTCTGTTACCTGGTTTATATAAAATAATTACTCCTTTTAGCTGTTCCTAAATGGTTTTACTTTTTAAATTCATACCATGCCCAGGTTCTTCCCAATCTTTCTTATGAACTATCCAATTATTAATAAGAATCTAAGACATAAATTTTACATTAAAAAGTAAACAGTCTGTTCTCATGGATTCCTTATGATCAGTCTTTATTATGCACCTTATATTTATACTGGTTCTTGTATGTTGAATCATCTATTAGGTTCAGGTTATTTTTAACAAGGTCTTGAAAATCTGAGAGCTTATCAAATGTCCATTTTTTCATTTAAGATAATAGTTAACTTTGCAGGGTAGGATATTTTTGGCCAGAGCCCCAGTTCATTAGCTCTTTGTGCTAGGTCTTGTGTAATTCTAATTGTGGCACCATCATAACTGAATTATTTTAATCTTGATGCTTTTAATAGTTCTTCCTTGAGCTGGGGATTTCAGAATTTGACTATGATATTCCTATGAGTTTTCCTCATAGGATCTCTTTTAAGTGGTGATTGACGGATTTTTTTTCCCTTTTCTACTTCCCCCCTTGTTCTAATACTTCAGAACAACTTTCTTTAATTATTTCTTGTATTATTGTATCAAGATTCTTTTTTTGATCATAACTTTTGGTTAGTCCAATTATTTTTATATTTTCTCTTCTTGATCTATTCTCCAAATCTGTTGGTTTCTTTTTTAAATAAAATGTTTCATTTCTCTTCTATTTTTTCATTATTCATATTTTGTTTAATTATTTCTTGATCTCTCATAATTTCACTGGCTTCACTTTGCCCAATTCTAATTTTGAAGGTGTCTCCCTTTTTCTGCCTCTCTCTGCTTCTGTTATTCTGTGCCCCCCATCTCTGTATCTCACTTTCTCCATTTATCATTCTGTCTTTAGCACTCTTTATTATGTTACCCCTGAGTTGGCAAAGACCTTCAGAAGTGCTCTGGGTTACTGCTGACCCAGGATTGTTTGTGAACCTACCTTCTGACATGTGCCACTGGGTACCTTTGAGCCTTGCCTCTGGAAGGCTGAGACTTGCCACCTAATGTCTACTAAGTGCCACCTGCTCACCTCTGAGAGCTGCTGCCTTCTGTCTGTGAAGCCCACTTCCCAATGTCTGGGGTTTCCCTCAGAGATCTTTAGCACCCTTGGTCTGAGATCTCAGCCTATCCCCTCCATTTTCACCTGCCCACTGAGTCATTACCTCCTGCATCTTGATCAGGAAGGAGTCAATGAAGTTCCGGGGGGAGTTAGGGTCCAGGGTGGCTTGATTCTGCCGGACCTTCTCAGTGATGAAATCATCCAGTCCTTGCAGTTCCTTGAATGCTTGCTGCTGAGGCCCTGGCAGGTGCTTCATCACTCCAGAGAACATCTCATATAGCTGGGGGAAGGCACAAGACAAATCATGGGGCATAGGCCCTAGGGAAGGTGCCTGAGGGGTTTTGGGAGAATGGGGGAAATCATCATGAAAGATGACAGTTTAGGATGGGGAATGGGGGTCATGATAGAGAATGGTCAGGACAGGGTACAGTATCAGATTGGGTGTGGGGAGCCAAGGAAGCCTGATCTAGGACTCAGATAAAAATCTTGACAATGTGCTCTATAGAAGGTCCTTCACTAGGCGGCTTTTTGTTAAATTTGCTCCTTGAGTGTTTTTGATATGGGCTACACTTAAGAGGATTTTACTTGAGATTTTGGGATCAAAGGCTTTACCCCAAGACTTTAGGCACCAAGATAACATATTCCTCATCAAATTATGTATTCTGTGCTACTTCCAGGATATAACAGGCTAAGATAATAGTAACAAAAACTTGAGTCCTTTTTTCCTTTTGTCTTATTTGCTCTATAAAAACCTTGTCCTAAGAATCAATAAATGGAGTTCATGCTTCTTCCTTGAACTCCCCCCATGGTCTTGTTGTGTCTTATTCACATCTTTGATCATGCTTAAGTGCTGGACACTGAGCAGCCCATGGCAATTGGGAACAGTCAGAATGAGGAATAGAGAACAGGAGGTAGAGGAAAGAAAAGAAGCTGAGGATTAAGGGGTGAAGGTGACTCAAGACCCAAGTGGGTGGGACAGAAGTTCTTGGGGCTCACCTGTCCCATGGATGTGGCAGTGAACTGAAAGCTCCCCAGCATCATACGCAACAGGGACAGGAACTGTTTGTCCTCATATTCAAATCTATCACCAAAGACGATGGAGCTGATGACATTGGAGACCGTACGGCTCAGGAAGAAGGTGGGGTCAATGGCAGCTCCTGTAGCCCAACCAGGTCAAAAGAGATACAGAGATAAGGAAGCACAGAGGAAGAATGGTAAGGAAAGAGGACAAAAGTAGAGAGATTGCGAGGGGTAAAGAGGAAGGAGAGGCAAAAAGGAATAGAGACACACATGGAGGTAAAGAGGCCAAGAGACACACCGAGGTAGTGTTTGAGAGAGACAGAGTTGAAGTTGAAAAAGAGAGGTGGTGGTGTGTGTTTGTGGGGAGGGGGATTCATAGAGGATGGATAGAGATAGAGGAGGGAAGGAGGCACAGGAGAAAGAGACAGAGGGGGGGAGAAAGACAGAGAGAGACAGAAAGAGAGAGAGAGAGACAGAGAGAGAGAGACAGAGAGAGACAGAAAGACAGACAGACAGAGACAGAGAGAGAGAGAAACAGAGAGAGAGAGAAACAGAGAGACACACACACACACACACAGACACTCAGTTTCTGGCTCTTACATCTTCCTCCAAAGGAAAGTCATTGACCCCAGCCTCAAATCCCACAGAGCAGGGAGATTAGATGCTAGAGGTGTAGTTGCCTCCCCTCCTCTCCTTTCCCCCCTCTCTCTCTCCTCTCTCTCTCTCTCTCTCTCTCTCTCTCTCTCTCTCTCTCTCTCTTTCCCTCCCCCCCCCTCACACACACACACACATCTCTTATCTTTCCTACCCCTCCTTGGACTGTAGGACTTGCCTTTAAACCCAAAAAGAAATAAAACTGAGCCCCTGACAGAGAAGATAACCTGCTCAAGTAACAATTTGTAGAGTTGGAATCCATGTCCAGGTCTCCTGATTCTAAGTACTGCGCCCTTTTCATGACCCCAGGCTGAGGTCTTATCTAGCATGTCAGTCGGAAGAGACCTTCATGGCCATCTAGTCCAAAACATTTTTTATTTTATTTTTTTTTGTGGATAGGAAAACACAGACCAAGGTCACCTATTCAGTGATTAGGAATGTAGAACAGCATAAAGAAAGACTAATGACCTGAATTTCAGTCATGTTGGATGCTTCATGGCCCCATTTGTGGTTTTCTTGGCAGAGACACTGGACTAGTTTGTCATTTCCTTCTCTAGCTCATTTTACAGATGTGGAAACTGAGGCAAACAAGATGAAGTAACTTGCCCAGAGTCACACAGCTAGGAAGTGTCTGAGGGTGCATTTGAACTCATGACTATGAGTTTTCCTGATACCAAGTCCAGTGCTCTATCCACTGTACCACCAGCTACTCTACTTAAGTCATGGAGACCTGAGCCCAAATCTGACCTCAGACACTGACTAACAATGTAACCAGGGGCAAGTTATGTCACCTCCTCCTCAGTTTCCTCATCTTTAAAATGGGGGTAATAATAGTATACACTTCTCTAGAGTTCTTGTGAAAATCAAATGAAAAAATATAAAGTACTTCAGAATCCTTAATGAGTTCTATAAATACTTCCCATCATCAGTATTATTAGTAGTATTAAAAATCTAATTCCTCTCCTTTTAGAGGGAAGAAAAATCTCAAAGTCAAGATGAGGAAGGGACTTGTCCAAGATCACACAGTGAGTGAGAGACTCTAATCTGACTGTCCTGGATTAGGGAGAGGGTCAGTCACTGAACCCAGACACCCAGAACCATAGAATAACAGATTTAGACATGGAAGGGAACCTAGAGGCCACCATAGAGTCCATCCTTCTCATTTTACTGAAAAGGAAACCAAGGTTCAGAGACGTGAGGTCACCTACTCAAAATCACAAGCAATTCAGTGGAGGTGCTCAAATAACGATGTTCAGGACTTTTCACCACACCAGGATGTGGGAATCAACTAGTGTTAGATGCAAGGGAGAAGTAAATCACAGGACACAGAGGAAGGTTCTTGGGGGGTCAGAGATGACAGCAGCCAGTTTTAGGGGGCATGGGAGGAGACAATATAGTTGCTGGCAGCTAGATGGTGCAGTGGATAGAGCACTGGGTTTGGAACTAGGAAGACTCATCTTCATGAGTTCCAATCTGGCTGCAAGCACTTACTCACTGTGTGACCCCTTGGGCAAGTCTTGAACTTGTAACCCTGGTTGCCTCAGTTTCCTCATCTGTAAGATGAGCTAGAGAAGGAAATGACAACCAACTTCAGCTTCTCTGCCAAGAAATCCCCAAATGGGGCCACAAAGAGGTGGACATGATTGAAATGACTGAACAACAAGAACAACAATATAATTGGTGTTGACCTGGCCCAAGGCTCTGGGATATGCTTAGGGTCCACTCACCTTTTGTGCCTCGGAAAGCCTCGATGAGGAAGCCAGCTTCTTCTTGGATGCGTTCCTCAATGCCTCTCTTGCCCATGCCAAAGTCCCTGAGGGTGGTGATGGAGAATCGCCGGAGCTGCCGGGCCCTTTCTCCATTGCTGAAGGCCACACCTGGTGATTGGTAAGAAGGAAAGAAGGAGCTCAGGGAAAACTGGAGATCCTGCAGGATCCTAGGTCCTAGTATGGGATCAGAGGTGAATATCCAGGGAGAAACCAGGAGAGAGAGAGTGAAAATGAGGAAAGGTATGGAGACAGGGAAGAGCAAAGAGATGGACAGATGGGGAAGTAAGAACACAAGTGGAGGTGTGGAGACAGAGGGACATCGGGAGAGACAGAGGGACATCGGGAGAGACAGAGAAATGGAGACATGTGGGAGGTGGGGAGACAAGAACAGTAAGAATGGAGAAGATAAAGAAAGGAGAGAATTGGGGAGAAAGGGAGGGACAGAGAGATGGAAAGAGGGAGAAATGGAAAGACAGTTAGAGAAAGACAGAGATGTCTTTCCAAAAGATAAAGCTAGAGAGATGAGGGAAGTGAGAAGACAAGCAAAGGAAGAGAAATATGGAAGGATGGGGAAATAGAAAGATCAATCAGGAGATATATGGAAGATCTGGGGAGAAAGGGAGGGAAATGGAAAGGCAGACAAATGGAGAAATCTGGAAATATAGACAAGAAAGATAGAGGGAGAAATGGAGAGGGATAGAGACAGAGAGAAAGATGGGGAAATGGAGAGAGAGATGGAGGTAGTGAAAAGGAGGGATAGTGAAAGAGAGTTAGAAGATGGAGAAAGGTGAAGGAAGGAGAAAGAATGTGTGGAGAGGAGAGACAAGGGAAAGATGGAAAAATGCAGGGAAAGGGTACAAGAATAGCCAAAGAGATGGAGAGATATTGAAAGATAAAGAAAGATGAAGAGACAAAGCAATGGAGAGAGATGGAAAAACAGGGAGACAGATGGGAAAACAGAAATGGAGAAACAGAGAAAGAAAGTAAGAGTAACAGGGAAGAGCAGGTGGTTGAGAGTCAGAGGAGGGTGGGGAAGGGGCAGAAAATGTAGGAAACCTGACCAGCAGCCTGGAGGAGGCCACATTGGCCTGGGGAGGGATGTAGGGGGTGGGTGAAGGGTGTGTTTGTGTGTATGAGAGGTGTGTGTGTGTGTGGTTTGTGTATGTGTGTGTGTGTGTGTGTGTGTGTGGTTTGTGTATGTGTGTGTGTGTGAGGGGTGTGCATGTGTGGTGTGTGTGTCCCTTCCCAGACACTCACCAAATCCCTTAAAGAGCCAGTCGAAGGTGGCCTGCTCCCCCCGACCAGAGAACTCCTCTGCTTGGTCCACCAGCGCCTCCTTCACGGCCTCATACCCAGTCAGGACCACTACAGCCCTCTGTCCCAGGTGCACTGTAAACACGGGCCCGTATTTTTCCCCAATCTGGAGGGTGTGGAAGAGTCAGAATAAGCAGAGTGCTGCCTCTGAGCCCGGATATTCTCCTTCTTAGTTCTGCCCCTGAATGATAATCTCTCAACCATCATCTTTCAGCAGCTTTCAAAAAAATTTCTAATTGTGACCAGGACATTACCAATGTTTCAGCATACAGAGGAGGAAAGGGATTGTGAATCCTTGTAAACAGGTAGTTTATTTTAGAATATGTGTGTATGGGTAAATACACATTACATATGTTTGTACAGTACCTATCTATATATACATTTTTTTTGAGACACGGCATGGTGAGACTTAGGTTCAAATCCTTCCTCAGATACTTACTAGCTGTGTGACCCTGAGCAAGTCACTTCACTATCTGTAAAATGAAGGGTTTGGACTCAGTGGACTCTCATGTTCTTTCTAGTTCTGGATCTATGAACCCAGGATCCTCTAACAAGATAGTAACAAAAATTCTTGTTTTTCCTCCTTTCCCCATTTTTTTTCTGTGACAAGTCAAGGCAATAAGCATTTATTAAAAACCTACTGTGTACTAGGCATTGCAGATAGAAAGATAAAGACAGTCCTAGCCCTCAAGGAGCTCACAGTTTAATGGGGCATATCTACTCCAAACCCTTAACCTTAAACAATTCTGCAAAGTTATGAGGAACTAATGAATCCCAGGACCAGGGCAGAGAGAGCACGTCTGATGCTACACCTCTAGTCCCCATATTTGCCAAGAGATCTCTCTGGGCTCTCATGTCTCCACCTCCCACCCTCTCCCTTGGGTCCTCTGAGGCCCTCAGGCTGGCTCTCCAGCTCTCCTGGCCTCTTCTTCATCATTCCTCCAAATCCTTCTCTGTCCCAGCTCTGTCCATCCCTCCCCATGAAGAGATTCTGTACTTTTCTTGGAGCCTCTTTCCCATAAGATCATAAAACAGCCCTTGGAGACCATCTAACCCAATCTGCATATGTTGCAGAGAGGGAAACTGAGGAAAAGAGAGCAGAAAGGACCTTCCTCCAGTCAGTAGTGAGAAGTAGATACTTTTCAGTCTCCATCTTTCTCTCTTTCTCCATGTCTCCTTCTCTCTGACCCTCCTAGCGCCTCCCTCCAGCCATGAACCCACTTATACACATGAGAGACATCTCTCTGTGCCTGTCTCTTTGGTACTTGTGTTTCGCTGTCTTTCTCCATGTCTCTGAGTCCATCTCTCGGTGTTTCCTAGTACCCGTTTCAGTCTCTTCCTCTGTTGCTTTCTCCCTTTCTGTCTCCTCTGTGCATCACACCTTCTCTGCCACCCTCAGTCACTGTCTAGTTCAGTCTCTGACTTCATGGCTTTCCCTCTCTGTGTGGCTGAGCTTCTGTCTCCTCCCCACCCAGTCTCTCCATCTCTTGTCCTTGTCCCTCTCTCTGTCTCTCTGTTTTTCTGTTTCAGTGTCTCTTCATTCTCCCTCTTGTTCTCCCTCCCGCCCCATTCCCAGCCTCAGTACCTTCATGAGGGAGTCATACATCTGCTGGGTATTCAGTTGTAGGTAATTGCCAATGAAAGGCAAGGGGGTGGGTCCAGGGGGAAGGCTGCTGCGGACTTTCCTCTGTTTCCATACAGAGAGCACCACCAGGGCTGAGAGGCAGAAGAATAGGGCTGCTAGTAGCAGCCCGGAGGCCAGCATGGTGGAGGTGGGAGAGGCCTCACTGTAGTGTTGTCTGGGGATTGGCAGGTGCCTAGCCAGGAGTATGGTTCAGATGGTGCTGCCCCTGCCTTTTATGCCTGGGGATGGGGTTGTCACCTGGCACTGGTCCCAGCTTTCTTATGTAACATACTCAATCCTAATGCATTCCTTCCCTGGGCCCCAGGGCTGTAGCCAGATCTTAAGGTCAAAGGGGAAAGGGAAGTGGGAGTAGAGTCAGGTGGGATGTCAGAAACTGAGGATCCCATTGCAGAAGTAAACTGGAGAGTCAAGTTCCGGAGATGAAGGTTCAGAAAACCCTAGTGTCTAGAGATGTAAGTTTTAGCAGACCTCTGTCCTGGCGGCAATAGCCTCAGGGCTCAGTTGTGTGGGTTGAAGAGTGTCTCAAGGGTTCAGAGGGCCTGAGAGTGCAGAAGAAGAAGGTCTCAAAGCCCAGAAATGGGCTGCAGGAGGCTCTCAGGATCCAGAAATGGAGTTAAGCAATTTAGGGTCCAGTGATGGGAGTTGGAGGGAGCACTCTATGCTCAGGTTGTCTCAAAGCCTAGAGATTGTTAGGAAGGATTTCAGCAGAGATGAAGATTTAGGCAGTCTCCAAGAACAGAGATGGGATTAGGGAGTTCAATGTTTAGTAACAGGGCCTGTGGGAGGGCATATCAAAGCTTGAACATGGGTCTGTAGGGGGTTCCAGGGCCCAGAACTGATGAGGAGTCTCCAGCTTTGTCTCTTCTTTTACTGGATGTGACTTTTTCTCTGGTCCACTCAATTCCCCCCTTTGTTTGAGAAGGGAGTGCGTCAGATGAAGCCCAAGAACCCTGCCTCTTTTGCTATTTTATGTGCTTTTAACACATGAGATCATATATGTGTTGTTGTTCAGTCATCCAATGAACTACTTGGTATTGGGAGATGGAGTATTTTGTCTGAAAAATAGCAAGGTGGCCAGTGTCACTGAATCACAGAGCACATGAGGATTGGGGGTGTAGAATTTGGTTCTGGAGGCTATAGAGAACACTTGGAATTTGTTAAGTATGAGGTGGCAGGGTCAGAACTGCGCTTTAGGAAAATAACTTTGGTGGCTAAATGGTGGCTGGATTGGACTGGGGGAGAAACTCAAAGCAGGCAGCCCCACCAGAAGGGTATTACCACAATCCAGGTGCAAGGTGATGGGGGTCCGTACCAGAGAGGTGGCAGTGTTACAGGACAAAATGGGCCATGTTTGGGAAATGTTGCAAAGGTGAAATTGACAGGTTTTGATTTCAGATTGGATATTGGCAAGGGAGAGGGGAGAGAGAATGGGGAGAGTAGGATGCTTTTTGGTTGTGAATCTGAGGGACTGGGCGAATGGCATCACCCTCTACAGGGAAGTTTGGGAAGGGAGAGGACTGAAGGAGAATGTAAATGAGTTTGGGTTTGGACAAGTTGAGTTTAAGGTGTCTGAAAGGCAGCTGGAGATGTGAGACTGGAGGTCGGAAGAGAGATACTGGGGCCAGATAAGTGTACCTAGAACTAACAACATCGAGCAGATAATGGAATCCATGGAAAACAATGAGACAACCAGCAAAATAGTATATCAGAAGAGAAAAGGGTTAACACAGAGCCTTCTGGACACCCACAGCTAGTGGGGAGTGACTTGCATGAAGCTGCAGTAAAGGGGACTGAGAAGGAGCAGTCTGATAGGTAGGTAGAGAACCAGGAGAGAGGATTATAAAGAAAATCCATAGAGAAGAGAGTCAAGAAGAGGACAATCCACAGTGTCAAAGACTGCAGAGACATCGAGAAAGTTGAGGACTGGGAAAAGGCCATTGGATTTGGCAGATAAGGGATTATTAGTAACTTTGGAGAGAGCAGTATTGGTTGAAGGATGAGAGTGGAAGCCAGACTGTAAGAGGCAAGAAGAGACTGAGAGGAAAGAAAGTGGGAACACATTATAGATGGCCTTATCCAGGAGTTTAGCCACAAAAGGGAGAAGAGCTATGGGACAATAGGTAGCAGGAGTGGATGGATAAAGTGACTGTTTTTGAAGATGGGGAAGACATGGGCATGTTGTAGGATCCTGGGTTCATAGATTCAGAGCTAGAAAGAACATGAGAGGCCACTGAATCCAAACCCTTCATTTTACAGATAGTGAAGTGACTTGGTCAGGGTCACACAGCTAAGTTAAGTCACAAGGAATGACTGAAGATAAGTAAGAGAACTGGGTTGATAAATATGGAAGTCTGCTAGAGAAGACTGAATGGAATAGGATCTAAGCAGCAGAGTTAACTTTTCTTGTGAGAAAGGGGTGGAGGAGATAAAGCCACAGAAGACATCTAGGTGATGTTAGATTAGGAGGAGGAGAGACAAAGAAGCTCTCAGTGAAAATATGAGGCAAGAATCTTAGCTGAAAGAATGAGGGCAGGGGAGACAAGGGAGGGTTGAGGAGGCATCAAGAGGTTTGGAAGAACCTCTATGCTGAGTAGTGCTGGGAGTTAGTTAGGGAGATATTACAAGACTGCCTTGTAGCAGTGAGGGATCAGTTGGAGCTATGTAAACTAATTTTTTTTTTTAGTTAGGGGTCAGCTAGGTGGTTCAGTGGGTAGAGCACTGGGGTTAGGAAGATCTGAGTTCAAATTCAGACACTTATTAGTTGTGTGATCCTGGTCAAGTCACTTAACCCCTATTTGCTCCAGTTACTCATCTGTAAAATGGGGACACATTAGGAAAGGAAATGGCAAAACACTCCAGTATCTTTGCCAAGACATTCCATGGACTTTGTCCAATTATTTGTCCGTGGGGCTGTGTAGAATCAGACATAATTGAACAACAGCAAATAACAATAATAATGATAATAATAATTTAAAAAATATATAGTGGGTCCAGTCATCAGGGTTTTAAGATTTTCTCCAGTTTTGTTCAGCAGCAGGAATGTAGGAGTTAAAGTAGCAGATGGTAGGAGTTATCCAGCTAAGGCTTGGCAAGACGAGATGAGCAATACAATAAAAGAAAAGGACCGGAGAAGGACGTTGTAGAGCTGAAATGGTCCACCAAGGGGTTGATATGGAGAAGGGAGACATGGGATCATATGTGTGTTGTTCAGTCATTCAATGAAATACTTGGTATTGGGAGATGGAGTGTTTTGTCTACTTGCTTTGTCTGCCTCAAGCAGAGGTGATGGCTTGGGAAAGAACCGAGAGGTCAAGGGATTGGAAATCTGGGTGTAGATGAAGAACAGGATTTGGGGTTGTAAGAGGGAGAGGTAGAACAGGCTATGATCCTCTAAGAGGATTTCCAAAGTCTTAAACATGCTGAGATTTTAGATGGGATTTGAATGCAGCTGAGGGAGCCAAAGGTAGAAGTGAAGAGAAAGAGGATAAATAAATTAGATAGAGATAAATAAATCTCTAACCCAAACTCCTACAAATGAGTCATTTCTACTTTGATCTATTGGGACAGAGGGTGGATGGAGGCCATTATAAGATCTAAGTGACCGCTTCATTTTTGTTGTTTTTTTCTTTGAAAGTTCCAATTTTGAAAAATCATGAACTTAATAATTATCAACAGATATGAACATTTCCAACCTCTTTGTTTTGTGAATGAGCAAAGTAGAGCACAGCAAGGTGATCATCCGTGTCAGAGCAGAGATTTGAACCCAGTTTCTCTGATTCTGTACCTGAGAGAGTAGTCATGTGAGGTATCCCCAGAAGGGCTATCTGCCAAGTGTTATTCTGGGCAGCTGATCTGGGCAGGAGGGAGGGAGCAGAAGGAAGTTGGTTGTGTTTTTTTAGTGGAGGGGGGGGGGAGAGGAGTGGTGGTTTAGGTAAGAGTGGGGAACTAATCCGGATTGCCAATTGTTTGCACCTGGTCTGGCCCAGGTCCCAGTGGCCCTTACTCTCTTTTCCTTCCAGTGGTAGCTCCCCACCTCTAAGGTCATGGTACTGGGGGACACAGGTCAGGGAGGAGGCTCAGAAATCAGGACAATTTTCCTCATATCTATCATTGGCAAGAGGAGACCAGGGTAGGTGTGGGTTGTTGAAGAGGAACTGATTGGAGAAAGAAGGTTATGTGGATGTGGATGGACTTTGGAGTCAGTGACCCCAGAAAGAAAAGCTTTGAAGTCAGAATCTGAAATTAATCAGAAATCCAGCAGAGTTCTGAGGCATAGATTTTGAGCCAGTCAGATCTAAGGCTATCTTGTGAGTCAGTGACGAACAGTCATTCCAGCCCCTGATCCCCATTTTGCCCGTGACCTCAGGGAAACACATTCAAATCAAAGGGTCTGGACTCACAGTCACCTAAATCTGTTGCTATATCAGAGACTGCCTGCGTAACACAAGAGCCCCATACCTAAGGCAACACTGGGCAATGGAAAGAGTGATGAACTTGGTCAGAGTTCCAGGGCCCTGAGTTTGAATTCTACTTTCATCACAATCTTAAGAAATCATACGATTATCTCTGGGCCTCAATTTTCTTATCTGTAAAATGGGTAGTTGGACTGGGTAATCTCTAATCAAGTCTCCCATGTAGAAATACTGGAATCAGGAAGGTGAAAATTTTGGCTTCCTACCCTTGGGAGGAGATCTCTCAACTCAAAATGTTCTGTTCCTCCCAGCTTTCCATCCTCACCCCACCCCGCACTTTTGCCTCCATTCTGGGTTATAAACAGAAGGATTATTCTTCCTCTTCAAGCTCTAAGAGGATTGGAAGGGGGAGGGAACTGGAAGAGAGTGAGGAGGGATTTGGATGTGGACAGGAGGGGAAAGGTTGGGGGATGGGGAGAAGTGAAGCTTGCCTCAGCACTGCAGACAACATGATTGAGGTAAGGGGTCTTGGCTGACATTTCATAACTGAAATCCTTTTCAGTCCAGGAAAGGACACTTATTATCCATGGGTATTAGATATCAGCGGGGCAGATCAACTGAGCTTCTCCACCCATGCTCAACCTATCAGTTTCCTCTATTGTGTTGGACCAGATGGCCTCTGAGGGCCCTTCCAACTCTCAGTCTCTGATCTTATATTATGTTTAGGCCTGCTGGTAAAATGAGACTTTCCTCCCTCAACTCTAGAAACCAACTATGTGAGACGAAAACAGGACAGGACTGTGGGGTTCACCCTTGGAGGCTGGAGGAACTTAGGAGGGGGAGAGAGATCTAGGGGTCAGCATAGGACCGAGGCCTTCCTGGCAAAAGGGGAGAGGCTCTAGCTCCAGGATGGGGAGAACTGTAAGGGAGGCAACTTGCCATAAAGGGGAAGATGCCTCTGAAGGGGACTCAAAGACCTTTGTCCTGTCACATAGTCAATGACCAACTTTTTGGATGCTCCTTCACCAAACTAAAAAGTACTCCTTAGAGATTATATCAATTATCATAAAATCATAAAATCTAGCTAGGAATGATTTTAAAGTGCAAAGCTGGGACATTCCTGAGACCTGGTCAGCCACCTTCCACTTGACCTCCACTAACAGGGAGCTCATGGAGTCCTGGACAAAGCACTGAATTTGGAATTAGGAGAGCTGGATTCATATCCTGCCTCCCTTGGGATCTGAATGACCTAGGGGACAAATTATTTACACTCTGAGCTTTAATTTTGTAATCTGTAAAATAGGGAGTGAAAAGATCTATACCACCTACCCTAAGGGCTCTTGTTAGGTTCAAATAATATATGTAAATCTCTTCTCAAATTTTGAACTTCAAAGTTTCTCCACAGTTCTTATTTTTCACTTCATATGCTTGAAAGTCCTGTTGCTGTTCAATTGTTTTAGTCATATCCAATGCTTGGTGACCCCTTTTGAGGTTTTCTTGGCAAAGATTCTGGAGCAGTTTGCCATTTCCTGCTCCAGATTTTTACAGATGAGGAAACAGAGGTAGAGAGAGTTAAGTGACTTGCCCGGTATTACTCTACACAGCTAGTAAATGTATTAGGTATGATTTGAACTCCTGTCTTCCTGGCTCCAGGTTGGTGCACGCTCCACTGCACTACCTAGCTGCTCCACTTGGAAATTCTTCATTTTCATTGAAAGTCAGTCTCACCCTCCGGATTATGCTCATTTTGCTGGATAAATTATTCTTGGCTATAAGCCCACATCCTTTGTCTCCTTGAATATTATATTCCAAGTTCTCTGCTTCTTTATAGTATGTAAATTATGTGATCTTGACTCTGGCTTCTCAAGGTTTGAATTCTTTCTTTCTCAATGCTTGTATCATTTTTTCTTTGACCTGGAAATTAAATTTTGACTGCTATGTTCCTGGGAGTTTTCATTTGGGGCTTTCTATCAGGAGGTGACTGGTGGATTCTTTCTATCTCCAATTTTCCTTCTGGTTCTAAGAGACCTGGGAAGTTTTCTTTTTATATTTCTTGCAATGTCTAGGCTCTTTTTATGGTCAGAATGATTGATCATAAAATATTTGTTGCACGGGCAAGGTTTTGTATCCCCGTTGCATCCTAAGACCTTGATTACCTTTCCATAATGTTTATTTCTTTTCCATTGTTTTCCCTGTAACATTCTCATTTAATTTATAAAAATATTTTAAACACTTTAAAAATACTCTTGCTTTTTCTCTTCTAGAAAGTCTAGCTGAATTTGTTCCCAGACTGTGTATATTGTCAGTCTGGGAACAGGTCTAGTAGCAGTCTTGATTGCTCTCCCTCTCATGCATTACTTCCTCCATCTTGAGTAGTTGATGGAGTCCTGAGGATGGGCTGGGTTCAAAAAGTTCTGGTTTTGAATTGCTGGATTGTTGACAAAGGCCTCAAGTTTCAGGCACTTGCAGAAAATTTGCCAGTATGGCCCCAGGAGAAAGCTCATGATCTTTGGCTATGAGGAGAATCTGAGGGGTAGAGAGAAAAATGGGGTTAAGGAGAGAGAGAGAGAGAGAGAGAGAGAGAGGTCAAGGAGCTGAGAGAAAAGTGAGAAAGAATATAGTGATCTGGGAAGAAAAAGAGGAGTGGTTTTCCTGAAAATCTCTTTTAATTAGGCATATTTTTACTTTTGCTTTGTCTGAGATCGTGATTGCTACCTCTGCCCTTTTTACTTTAGATGAAACATAATAGATTCTGCTCCAGCCCCTTATTATAGCTCTGTGTGTATCTTTTTGTTTCAAGTGTTTCTCTTGTAAACAACACATTGTGGAGTCTGGTTTCCAATCGATTTTGCTCTTCTCTTCTGATTTTTTCTTCACCCCTGTTGTGAGTTCATCCCATTTATATTCACAGTTATGATGGCTAACTGTGCATTTCCTCCAGATTATTCTCTCTGTCTCTGTCTCTCTCTCTGTGTCTCTCCCTGTTCCTTCCTCAAAAATCTGTTTAATTTTTGATCACTGCCTCCCTTAATCTAATCTCCCTCTTACCACCCCCCTTTCTTTTATTCCATTTCCTTCCTACTTCAATGTTAGGTAAAATTCCTATACCCAAATCTCTCTCTTTCTCTCTCTCTCTCTCTCTCTCTCTCTCTCTCTCTCTCTCTCTCTCTCTCTCTGTCTCTCTCTGTCTCTCTGTCTCTCTCTCTCTCTCTTTCTCTCTTCCACTCTCTCGCTGTCTGTTTCTCTCTGTCTCCCTCTCTGTCTCTCTGTCTCTCTGATGGGGTGCTGGGGTGCCTTTGTAATATTGTTTTAACTTCAGTCTGTAATGTCTCACTTGTGTTCAGGTACCTATGTTTGTAATATCAGCCTGTGAAGCCAAGTTGTAAAGTTACACTTACCCCAGCCATAAAAGCATTAACTCTGCCTCTCCCCTCCCCAGCCTAAAAGCCTTTTCCCTGAAACCATTAACTCTGCCCAGCTGTAACTATCTCTGCTTGGTATAATAACAAGTTATACCTAATGAATCCTTTAAAAGCGTTTCATAAACAAACCCTTAGTTTAGAGAAATGTAAAGTCCTTTGTTCTAGTGGCCAGCTGCAAACTATGAATCTTTCAATGCACTATCAGGAAGATAACTCCTCACAATCAGACACATACTGAATCTCCAATTAGCCTAGCTTCCCAACATCTATCTTGTCAAAACACAACTTTGATGGCTGACAGATGGGACACCTCTCAGTCAGAATTGACTACTAGCTGACTTAGTGATGTTTCAAGGCAAAAACCACACCTCCTGGTAGCCCCCCCCCCATGGGCTTTCTCCCAATGGATTATGGGCAATCCACTGGTACAGTTGATATAAAAAGTGCATGTCCCTTTAAGCACTGACCACTCCTTAACTCCTCCCTAGTCCCTCCCTTACTCACCTAGTTAGCATAATTGATACCTGATTTATGGATTTATGGCTTTAAAACCTGTGTCTTTAATTCCTGCCCTTTTGCAGGTCCCTCTACCTCTCTGTAAAGCCAATCAACAGTAGATTCCTGAGAGAATGCTACAGTGAACAGCTTTTAAGATTCGGATTACACAGTATTAGTGAACACTCTGTTTATTCCATTACAAAATCAAGATTCAGTACAATATTCATAGCATCAACAATTTGCAATATTATATACAATATTTAGAACAAGGAAAGTACAGAAAGTAACAAGAAACAAGAGAAGAATCACTTGGTTTCCCTAAGGGGGGAACCAGCTTCACATTTTTAGATTCAATCAATCCAGCTAAAGATTCAATCAAT
>CM053596.1:16850121-16866169 GCA_028646575.1 Pseudocheirus occidentalis | reverse complement strand
ATCTATTGTTTAAAGTGTTGTTTTCTTCAGTCAGGTTGTTGACTCTCTTTTCATGATTTTCTTGCATCATTCTCATTTCTCTTCCCAATTTTTCCTCCACTTCTCTTAATTGGTTTTCAAAGTCCTTTTTCAGTTGATGTATAGCTTCTAGGCATTCTTCAATTGTCTTGGAAGCATTTGGTGTGGGAGTTCTGACTGGGTTGCCTTCCTCCCATTCCATGCTTTCATCCTGTTTGTCCTCAAAAAAGGATTCTAGAGTTTTATTGCTGTTCTTATTTTGCTTCCTTTTCCTCAGGTTGGGCAATCAATTAATTGGTTGGGTTTTTTTTTAACTCTGTGAAACTCTGCTTCCAGGGGGGAAGGCTGTGTTCCAAATCATTGGGTTTTTTCCCAGCTGCCAGATCTATTAGGGGGGTGTTGCAAGTCCCCCCAGATTTGGCTTGCTGAAAGCACACCCCAGGGCCATTACCCAAGACCATGATCCAGATCCAGGCCGCTCAACGCAAGCGCATTTGGCCCTGATCAATTGATTCAGCCCCCCTGGGGAGTCTGCAGGCAAGCGGCTCTGAAGCAGCCCAGTGGGGGCCGCCCCTGGTTACAGCAGCTCCTGCCCTTCCCCCACTGCTTCCTTGCCCTGGGTGCAGATTGGCTGAACTACTTTTCCTCCCCCAAATTAAGTTTCAAAGTTTCACTTTGTGTCTCTGATCCTGGTTTGTTGGATTTGAAGATCCCCTCGGGTCCTTTAGATCTTCTCTGAAGTAGACTCAAGGTGCGGCTTGGGAGGCTTGACTCCTCCTGGCCGCCCTGGGGCCTGGCCGTGTTTTGGTTTTCGGGCTGGGCTGGCCTGCTGGATGAGCCCCTCCGGCTGAGCTGCCCCTCTTTAATCCCTGTTTTTCATGCCTTGGTAGATGTGGAGGTGGTGGAGGCTGTAGATATTCTCTCCTGCAGACTGGCTGCTCCACGGCTTGGCTTGGCTCAGCTCGGCTCCTTCCCACCGCTCTGGGCCTGGCCGCAGTTTCAGCTTCAGGCTGGACTGGCCTCGGTTCCCAGCCTGCCGTGATGAGCCCCTGCTGCCTTCTGGGAGAGATGTGTTTTCTGTATTTCTGTGAGTCTGAGAGTCCTATACTTTGTCTGGGGTCATATTTTATGGGTGTTTAGGGTGGTTGTGTAGGAGCTGCAGAGCCTTGCTGCTTCTACGCCGCCATCCTTCCTTGTCTATTTTAATTAGATCTATTTTTGCTTTTGCTTCATCTGAGATCATGCTTGCTAACCCTGCTTTTTAAAATTTTAGTTATATATATTCTGCTCTGGCCTTTTATCTTTACTCTGTTTGTGTCTCTGTGCTTCAAATGTGTTCCTTGTAAACAACATATTGTGGCATTCTGATTTTTAATCCACTCTGCTCTCCATTTCTATTTTATGGAAGAGTTTGTCCCATTTACATTCATAACTATCATTATTGAGTATTTCCCTCCATACCTTTTCCCCCTCTCTGTTTTTCTCTCTCTCTCCTTTCACCTCATCCCTCTTCAGCAGTGTTTTGCTTCTGACTACCATCTCCCTTAATCTGCCCTCCCTTCTATCAGCCCCCATTTTTTGTCCCCCTTCCCTTCTACTTCCATATACAGTAAGATAGATTTCTATGCTGAACCAAGCATGCCTGTTATTCCTTCAATGAGTCAAATCCAAAGAGAGTAAGGTTCAAACAATGCTCATCCCACCTCCCTTCTCTCCCTCTAGAGTCTTTCATACCTCTTCATGTGATATAATTTACTCCAGTCTGCCTTTCCCTTCTCCCAATGCAATCTTCTTTTTAGCCCCTTACTTTCTTTTTATATCATCCCATCAAAGTAAACTTATACCCATGCTATCTGTCTGTGTATGCTCCTTCTAACTGTGATAATAGAGATACAGTTCTTAAGAGTCATAAGTATCATCTTTCCCATGTAGGGATGTAAACAGCTTAACCTTATTGCATAACATGTTGTTTTCCTTCCTGTGTACTTTTTAATGCTTTTTTGAGTCCTGTATTTAAAATCAAATTTTCTATTTGGTCTGGAAAGTTTGAAAGTCCCCTATTTTATTGAATATTCATTTTCCCCTAAAAGATTATGCTCAGTTTTGATGGATAGTTGATTCTTGGTTGTGATTCTAGCTCCTTTGTCTTCTGAATATCATATTCTAAGCCCTCTTAACCTTTAACCTTTAAAGTAGAAACTGCTAAACCCTGTGTGATTCTGACTGTGATTTCTTGGTATTTGAATTATTTCTTTTCTCCACAGCTATTTCTATTTGTCTTCTACTCTCATATGTGTCTGACCATGTACATTTATAAAGAAATCTCTTAAGGGCATATTTGTTATTATTTTTCCATTATAGTTGTTGTCGTATCCCTGGTTCCTATATTTGTTTTACCTTCCTTTATTTTTGTTATCTGAGGTATTTGACAGTCAAATAATCACTTTAGATTTGGTTTTATTTCTAAGATTGTTTCAAATGCCTCTTTATTATTGAGCTTCTTTTTTTCATTGATGATTGAGGTCAGATTTACTGGATAAATCATTTTGTGCTTCATCTTGAATTCCTATGCTCTTCACAACACATTATTGCATCCCCCCTTTCTTTCTGGTTCTTGAAGTATAGTACTATATTATTCAAAGGTATTTTTCCTGATCACTTTCAGAATTTATTGTTTCACAGTGACTTGTTAAATTCAATCACTATATGTCTTAGAGTTTGAAGCCTCAGGTTTTACTTTGTTTTCCTGGAGAATTTATAGATTGTTTCAACTGATACTTTTATTTGTGCTCAGAAATTCTGGAGAGTTTGCTTATATTACTTGTTTCATTATGATGTTCTGAATTTTTTTTTAATTTGTCCTTTCGGGAAACTTAAAATTCTTAAGTTATCTTCATACATTTGGTCTTTGAGACTATTATGTTTGCTTATGTACAGAACATACCTCCTCTGGGCTTACTTCCCTCATGACATGTGTCCTATGGTAAAGACAATATTCCACATCTTTGCCTCCTTAACCTATAAAATGAAGGCAGGGAGATTCATTGTTTTAATTCTTTTTTTGGAGCATTCTCTTATTCATTGTGATAATGCAGCATTCACGTTTATTTTATTATTCTTGACATTTTCATTGCTGTTTCACTGTGTATATTGCTTCACTCTGCATCCATTCATGTAAATCTTCCCAGGCTTCTTTTAATCCTTCATATTTATAGTTTCTTATAGCAAAACAATATTCCATTACATTCATGGCCCACAACTTCCCTGGTGATTCCTCAGGGGATAAGCTATTTCTTTTGCTTCCATACAAGTACTGTTTTCAATATTTTGTAGTATATGGGAAATTTCTTTCTGTCTTTGCACTCTGTGGGACATACAACTAGTAATAGTTCTCTGGGTGAAAAAGTATGAATGTTAAAAAGCATAATTCTGAATTACTTTCCAGAATCAATCTCTTCCTTTATACAAACAAGAAAGTACAGGGAAGGGAGGCTAGATGGTGCAGTGAATAGAGCACTGGCCCTGGAGTCAGGAGGACCTGAGTTCAAATCTAGCCTCAGACACAACACTTACTAGCTATTTGACTTTGGGGCAAGTCACTTAACCCCAATTTCCTGGCCTTCTGCCCTCCAAAAAAAGAAGAAAGTACAGGGCTCAGGATGGGGAACAGGACTGAACCAAGGTCAAAGTCACATGGTGAATGAGTGTCAGGGTAGGAACTCCAGCTTAGGCCCAGTGACTCTTAACCTAATAAGGCTCTTACTCTCATGCTAAAATGTCTCCAGGAGGGAGAAGAATGATACCTTGATAGAAGAAATAAAGTCACAATGTGGGAGGGACAAATTACCTTGACTTTGACCTCTGCTATTATTGTAACCCAGTTAAAGTCCAATGGGAAGGGATTTACCTTTCTGACAACCTCAAATTCACTTTTCTTCTGTGGTGAGTCTAAGCTCTCACTGTAATTCCATAGGACTAAAGACCTATAAACATTCTTGGGTACAAGTGAAACTCACTGGAATTTCAGCAGTACCGCTCTATTGATACTAAGTTCTTTTCCTTTTCAGGGGAAGTTTAAACCATAAGGTAGTGCTGAGAGCCTGGAGGACTCTATAAGGCCCAGTGGGGGAAGTAAGACTCATTAGATATAGTGAAAAATTGGCTTGATTATTTAGGAGCTATTTTGAATCTTTTCTGTCTTCTGTATATTATTTCAAATGAAATAAATTCTATCTTTTACTAGTTATGTATTTTTACCCTAATTAGCTTGTACAGGGGCTGGGAATTCTTTCCCCACAGTCATGAGCTCTATAGAAGGTATATTCTTTTTGTTTTGTTTTTTTTTGTTTTTTTGTTTTTGTTTTGTTTTTGGAGGGCAGTTGGGGTTAAGTGACTTGCCCAAGGTCACACGGCTAGTTTTTGTGTGTGTGCGTGTTAAGTGTCTGAGGCCAGATTTGAACTCAGGTACTCCTGACTCCAAGGCCGGTGTTCTATTCACTGCACCACCTAGCCACCCCAGAAGGTATATTCTGATGTTTGCAAAAGAAACTCTAATTGGGGGCAGAATGAGTCATAGAGAGCAACTATTTTGAAGGAGTTCCCAAGATTGAACTCAGTCCATATAAGTCCAGAATCTGTAATGCTGGACCATAGGTTATGCCATTCTACTGTAAGTAAACACAATGCCTCAGCAGTACTCTGACTAGGATAGAATACAAACTCTCTCCACCCAGGTTCTGGACACTGTGGCTTTGCTATTGCTACTTGACTCCTACTTAGCTCCTTTGGAGCTGCCATGACACCCTGTTGACTTATGTGGAACTTGTGCTAATCCCTTCTGATCTTTTCCACATGAACTGTCATGTAAACCCTATTCTGTTCTTGTGGAACTATTTTTTAAAATTAAAATACAGTTAAAAGATTTAATATTTCTCCCTATTAAGTCTTATTTTGTTATAGACTTCATGATTTCAACCAGTCAAAGTTTTCTGCATCCCAACTCTGTTATCCAATTTGTTAGTTCTCCATCCAGGATTTATGTCCTCTACAAATCCAACTTCATCTAAGTTACAGATAAACATGTTGAATAGTACAGTGACAAGAACAGAACCCCAGCACAATCCAGTGCAAAACTTGCTTCAAGTTAACCTTTACCTCTGAATAGTAATTCTTTGGGTCCAACCATAGAGAGGGTCACAAGACCATGGATTTAGAGCTAGAGGGGTCCTCTGAGTTCATTGAATACAACACATGAGGAGACTGTGGTCCAGAGATGGGAAATGACTTACCCAGGTAAAATAACTAGCAAATGATGGAAGGAGCATTCCAGCTCTGGTCTTCCTGACTCCAAGCCCTATGCTCAACCCACTGCACCACCCTGCCTCTAATTCAGAGCTGAGTCTACCTGACTGCTCTCTCATGTAGCCCACATCTTCCTTTTCCCAGATTTGCGCCTACCTAGAGTCATCCCCTCATTCTTCTTGCTGCTGTATACAACCTGTCTCCCCCTTTGTTTTTGTTCAGTTGTTCAGGCATGTCCCACTCTTGGGGTTTTCTTGGCAAAGATAGGAATTTCCTTCTTCAGCTTATTTTATAGATGAGGAACTGAGGCAAAGAGGGTTAAGTGACTTGTCTAGGATCACACTCCTAGTAAGTGTCTGAAGTTGGATTTGAACACAGGAAAATGAGAGTTCAGGTCTGATACTCCATCCACTATGCTACCTAGCTGCCCACCTTGGCCTTAAATAAATCCTTTCCCCCTTCTTGGCCTCAATTTTCCTGTCTGCATATAGAAGGGATTGGTCTTTCCTTGAGTGATCAGATGTTTGTCGATAAGCATTTATGACCTAACTCTTCCTCCCAAAGAAGAGGTGAGCTAGAGAGAGACACACAGAGATACAGGAAGAGAGACAGAGAGATAATCCTAGAGAGGCAGATATAGAGAAAGAGAGAGACAGAGAAAGAGGAAGAAGCATAGAAACATTCTTGGATAGTGAGACACAGACACAGAGAAAAGAGCCAGGGGAGACAGACAGGCTGCAGAGGTAGACAGAAAGAGACAAAGGGAGATAGAGACAAAGATATGATGCAAGGTAAAACTCCCATTGGTAAGCTAGGAGACTTTCAGTCTCAGTTTTTCTCTTGACTCTATGACCTGGAACAAGTCACTTTCCCAGAGACACCTCATCTGTAACTTGAAAGGAATATATTCAAGCTGTGTTGCAGCTCTCAGGAGCCAAACAGAGTAACAGACAGAGCTACCTGGGGGTTCAGGCTTTATTAATACATTCTAACCCATCCCACCCAGAAGTCCCACAGGCTCCTCTTGCTTCTGCTGTGGCTCCTTGGACTCATCCTCATCCTCGAGGAAGGAATGAGATGGTGTAGCTGCGGGGGATGGTAGCAAAGTCCACCATCTTGCAGGAGATATCGATGGCCTCTTTCGGGAGTGGAGACTGGAAGTGAAAGTTCTGCAGGATGGTGGTGAGGAAGAGGAACAGTTCCATTCTGGCCAAGCCTTCACCAAAACAGTAGCGTTTGCCTGAGGAATCAGAGTCAGAAGTGGTCAGGGTGAGGAAGACCCTTAGAATGGGGATTGTCAGAGCTAGGAGAGGCCTTAAAAGATAGAATGTTAGTCCTGGGCTCTCCCAGGGCTCAGGACCATTCCTAAGAAAAAAGAATGTCAGAGCTGGAAGGAAACCAGAATGGAAGGAAACCAATGGAGAGTTGGCTGGAAGTACATTAGATATTGACTAACTTGTGACTTTGAGTAAGTCACTTTCTCTCATCCTCAAAATGAGAGGTTTAAACTCTATGGCCCCTAAAGTTCCAGCCTTAAACCTATAATCCCTTTGGATTAAAAAAAAGTGCCAGACTTGGAAGGTATCTTAAAACACAGAAAAATCATAGCTGGGAGGGATCTTAGGACAGAGAATGTCAGCACTGGTAGATAACTTAGAAAAAGACAACCAGTACAGAACATATTTGGGTGTTGTGCCACAAAAGACTTCCTCTAGGAGGCAACCATCTGTAGCAAGTAAAGATTGTGGAAAAGTCCTGCTTTGTCTAATTCTTCTTGGTAATTGACTGCTATTCTCTTTTTGATTTTAAGCTGAAGAAGGACCAGAAGTGCTATAAATATTACTAAATTTTGATTTCCAAAGTGGGTGGTATGATGCAAGGCAAAACTCCCATTGGAAAGCTGAGACTTTCAGAGACTAATGCCCCATTGCCATGCCCTAGGTATGGATGTGTCTAGACCATAGGATGTCAGAGGTAGAAGGACCCTTGTAGTATGGAGTTGCTCTTTTTCCTCAACCTTCCTTCACCTCCTTCTCAGCAGAGTACTTTGCCTCCTTTGAAGAGACAATGCAAGACATCCCTTGCGAGATCCCTTTTCTAAAGTATGAAACACTTCAAAAGCTGTCTATACTATCCTCTACTCTCTGTCTTTGCTCCGTGATCTGTCAAAGCAGTGGCTCTCCTCCTTCCTGTTCCCTTGATTCCATCCCTCCCAATCTCACAGAATTTCCTATCTGGATTTCTACATTCCAAACAAATTGGCATATTTGCTGTTGCCTAAACTGATCATTCCATTTTCACCAAAGAAGTTTCTAAACTGGAGTGTCCTCTGTCCTCTCCCCTGCTTTTAGACTCTTTAACTTCCTTCAAAGTAAGCCTTGGTGTCACCTCTTACAGGAAGCCTTTCCTGATGCTCCTAGTGCTCAGTGCTCTCCCTTTGCAAATCATCTCATAATTGCTTCTCTTATCTACCCAGATTTGGCCCCCTCCAGTGGAAGATAAACTCCTTGAGGTCAGGGACTGTTTTTCCTAGTCTTTGCCCCCACCTCATAAGTACTTATTGGACTCAATGTTATAATTGAGAAGATCCTTAAACATCATCTAGTCCAACCTCTTCATTTTACAAATGAAGAAATTGAGGTTCAGAGAAGGGAAGGAACTTGACCAAAATGCAGACTCATAGAGTCCTAAGTGATAGATGCTGAGCTTTAAGGGACCTCAGACACCCCTGAGTCCGAGGCCTGAATTTCACAGATGAGGAAACTGAGGCCTAGGGAGAGGAAGTGATTTGCCCAAGGGACTTGGCCAAGGGCCTCTGATTCCATGGTGTGTACTTTCTCCTTAAAGAAGGAGGGACACTGGTGAGATTTGGGGATATACTTTCTGGAACCCTTGGACCCTCTCTGGGGCCTCTCTGGAACCATCCTACTCCCACTTAAGAGGTTTGGCCAACTGAAATTGCCCTGAGGGGTAGCAGGATGAATTGAGAGTAGAGTGAAGGAAAGGAAGGATTCACCAGGCTCAGGCCATTCTGGTTGGTACTGGGGATGAGAGTGGGGGTCATGGAAGGGAAGAGAAAAGGCTTTCCTGCTCACCAATGGAGAAGGGGACAAAGGCATCACTCTTCTTGAACTGGCCCTTTTCATCCAGAAAGTGTTGGGGATTGAAGGTTTCAGGGCAGGCAAAGAAGTTACGGTCCCTCAGTACTGATCCCAGAATGGGATAAATTTCTGTACCCTAGAGTTGGGGGTGAGAGAGGACAAGAAAGGAAATGAGAGTTGAAGTGGAGAGAGGAGGGCAGAAGAAGGTGAAACAAAGACAGGGAGAGAGAGAAAAAAAAGACAGGAAGAGAAGCTATACAAGGGGAGCAGGAGAGAGACAGAGAAAGAGAGAGAGACAGAGAGATACAGAGAGGGAGACAGAGACAGAGAGACAAAGAGACAGAAATATGAGGGAGCAAAAGAGAAACAGAGAGACAGAGAATAAAAGAAAGAAAGTATTTTGCTTCAGAGAAGATAGTTATATACTGGATTGAGAGCTGGTCTCAGAGGCAAGAAAACTTGGACTTAAGTTGTCTCCAAACAAATACTGGCTATGTGACCTGGGCAAGTCACTGAACCTTAAGATTATGATTTGCAGAGAAGGTGCCAACCTGAATCAGTAGGTGCCAACCAGAAGGTGCCAATCTGATACAGTCTCCTGTATCAATGAAATCATAAATCTAGTCCTCATTCTTGTATTTTGCATCCAATTTATACAGGCACATGTTGTTTGCCCTCATAGAAATAAGCTCCTTGAGGGTGGGGACTATTTCATCTTGGTCTTTGTATTTCCATCATCAAATTTCAGTGCCTTGTTCATAGTAAGCCCTTAATAAATGTTAGTAATTGCATTGTTAATTGACTGAGAGAATTAATAATAATTGAATTATATTAATGATAATAATGATAAGTGTAGTGGGAGAAAGTGTTGATCAGAACACCCCTGATCAATGGATTTCCCCCTTCCCCAGTTCAGTTGCACCAGAAGGGGCAAGCCACAAACACAACAAGGATTTCACTTTGTTACCCCTCTAAGTGTGAAAATATTGTCTGGATTTTGGGGGGGATAGCTTGCTTTTGACTGACAGAAGAACAACAAACAGAACTTCTCTGTTCTGACACGTCAGAAAAAGGAAACTTCAAGGAGAGTGACCTCTGGTGGTCAAGCAGAGAGACAGCTATTAAGCATCTTTGCTTTTCCAATTTCACTTCTACCAGAGGGTAAGGGGCAAGGGAAGGAGGGGAGAGGGAATACCTTTCTCTTCCCTAGAACCCCATTGGTAATACTGATTTTCATCAGAACTAATGACTGAGTAGGAGGCTTGGAGCAGAGAGGATTAGAATGAACCCTCAAAAGTGGGAGCTGAGTCAAGCTTCAGAGACAAATCAGTCCAAAGACTCAGTTAGGAGACCTCCTCAGTAGACTCTGTGCCTGGGGCAGCAGCATGAGGACACCACAAGAAGGGAAAGGACACTGGGGCCCTGTAGCTTCAGAAGTGTGACTTGTCTAGGCCACATGTGTTCTCTAAGCTTGTGTATCTCTCCGAATGTACTCTAATTATATGACCATTCTTTTCAGTTACAGCCAGGTGTAGTTGTGTGAAAGTGTGCCCCAGGTTTATGGGGGAATAATTTATTACTATTGTTTTTATGATATCATTTCATTAAACATTTTTGTTTTGAGCTAACTATCTACTGGCAGATTATTAAAGGTAAGTGTCCCAGTGGGGGCTTGTGAACTCACAGCACCACCTAGCCGGTCCTTCATAATTTCTTATAGCGCAATACTATTCCATTACACCCATATACCACAACTTGTTTAGCCATTCCCCAACTGATGGGCATCCCCTTAATTTGAAATTTATTTGCCACCACAAAGAGAGGTACAATAAACATTTTTATATATATGGATCTTCCTCCTTATGATCTCTTTTGGATACAGCCCTAGAAGTAGTATTATTGGGTCAAAGGGTATGCAATTATTTTAGCCCTATAGGCATAGTTCCAGATTGCTCTCCATAATGGTTGAATCAGTTCACAACTCCACCAACAATGCATTAGTGTTCCAATTGTTCCACATCCACTCCAACATTTGTCATTTTCCTCTTTTATGATCTTAGCCAATCTGACTGGTGAGATGTGGTACCTCAGAGATGTTTTGATTTGCATTTCTCAAATCAATAGAGATTTTGTTGCCCACAGTTATGAGGCAGAAAAGAGTGCCTGTGGTCACTCACAGACCAGAAAACAGACAGTGGGAGGAGTAAACACTTCTCCTTTAATCATATCACCTTAGAATTGAAAATTCAGAGATGCCTAGAAGTAGCTCTGACAACAGCTGTTCAAAACCCCAGAAATTTAGGACAAAATATTCTCCACTCTGGAAGCAGAGTCCTATTTTGGCAAAGAGTTCAAAAGTCAAGTAATTGACTGGGAAAAGGAACAAACAGAGGGAAAAGCATTGGATTATAGAATCTTTGTTTGATGACAAAGACAAATTCTACAAACAGAAGAAGACAACAAAGTAAAAACTTCGCTATCAAAAGCCTCCAAGAAAAATATGAAATTGGTCACAGGTGATGGAGGAACTCAAAAAAGATTTTGAAAGTAAAAGAACAGAAGCAGAGGAAAAATTGGGAAGGGAAATGGGAGTGATACAAGAAAATAATGAAAAATGAGTCAACAGCTTGCTAAAAGTGATCCAAAAAATACTGAAGAAAATAAGACCTTAAAAAATGAACTAACTCGGGGCAACTAGGTGGTGCAGGTGGCAGCTAGATGGTGCAGTAAATAGAGCACCAGAACTGGGGTCAGAAGGACCTGAGTTCAAATCTAGCCTCAGACACTTGTCACTTACTACCTGTGTGACCTTGAGCAAGTAATTTAACCCTAATTGCATTGCCTTCCCCCTCCACCCCCACCTCAAAAGTTTAAAACATTAGAATAACTTAAATGGCAAATGAGGTCCAAAAAGCCAATGAGGAGAAGAATGCCCTTAAAAGCAGAATTGGTCAAATAGAAAATGAGGCTCCAAATCTCAGAAAATGAGATCCCAATATGTCCATTGTGGAGATGCTCTGTGTAACTACACATGTACAGCCTGTATTGAATCGTTTGTCTTTCCAGTGGGGGTGGATGACAAGGGAGGAAGGGAAAGGATCTAGAATTTAAAAGTCCATAATCAAATGTTAAAAAAATATATGTGTATATATTTTTATTATTATTATTATTGTTGTTGTTGTTGTTGTTGTTGTTATTATTAACTCCATGCAACTGGGAATTAAGATATACAGGCACTAGGGTAGGGAGACCCATCCTACCCTACTGGAAAGTCAGAGGGGCAACAGGGGAGGACACAGGAGAGAACAGATTGGAGCAAGGGCTATATAGAGGGATGGCTGTTTTGAGGTGGTGGGCAGGGGAAAGATGGGGGAAAAATTTGCAACTCAAAATCTTGTGGAAATGAGTGATATAAACAAGAAAATAAATAAATTTTCAATAAAAAAAGAAAAAGTAAACAAGAAAGAGAAATCATAAGGAACTTATTAAAGTTGAACTGTTTACATTACTTCATGGAAAGACAATAATTGTAACTCATAAGACTTTTGTCAGTATTAGTATCTTTTATGTGTGTGTATCTGTATCTATATGTGTGTATACATCTGTGTATGTATATATGTGTATATATGTATTATGTGCATGTGTATACATATGTATGTGTGTGTGTGTGTATATATATATACACACACACACACACAAACACATACACACACATGGAGAGAGGGCACAGGGTGAGCTGAATAGGGAGGGATGATATCTAAAAAACAAAATTAAGGAGTGAGAGAGGAATATATTGGGAGATGGAGAAATTGAAGAAGGAAGAAATTGAATAGGGTAAATTAAATCACATAAAAGAGGCAAAAGAAAGCTGTTACAATGGAGGGGAAGAGCAGGGAATGAGACAGCCTCACTCTCACTGGATATGGCATAACAAGGGAATAACATACATATTCAATTGAGTATCTTACCCTACAGGAAAATAGGGAAGAAGGGGATGGGGGGGAGGAATGATAGAAGGGAAGGCAGATTGGGGGAGAGGATAGTCAGAAGCAAACAGTTTTGAAAAAAGACAGGGTCAAAGGAGAAAATAGGATATTGGAGGCTGGGATAGGATGGACAGAAAATATAGTTAATCTTTTACAATATGACTACTGTGGAAATGTTTTGCATAACTACACATATATAACCTATATTGAATTGCTTGTCTTCTTAATGGGGTGGGGCGAGGAGGGAAGAAGTAAAAGAATCTGGAACTCAAAGTTTTAAAAACAAATGTTAAAAAATTGTTTTTACATTGAACTGGGAAATGAGATATACAGGCAGTGCATTATAGAAATCTGTCTTGCCCTACAAAAAAGTAACGGGAAAGGGGGGAACACGGTGTGTGGGGGGGATAGAAGAGAGGGCAGACTGGGGGAAGAAGTAATCAATATATTTGCCATCTCATGGTGGAGAGCAGGGGAAAGATGGGGGAAACAATTGGAACTCAAAGTCTTGTGGAAATGAATGTTGAAAACTAAAGCTAAAATAAATAAAATAAAATAAAAAATAAATTCTGGGAAAAAAACAAAATGCAGTACTCATTCCTATTAGATACCCTGGAAAGCATAGGAATAAATGGAACTTTCCTTAAAATGATAAGTAGCATCTCTCTAAAATCATCAGCAAGCATTATCAGTAACGGGGAGAAGCTAGACATGTTCCCAATATGATTAGGGGTGGTGCAAGGATGCGCTTTATCACTACAATTATTTAATACTGTTCTATAAATGCTAGCTACAGCAATAAGACAAGAAAAAGAAATGGAAGGAATTAGAACAAGCAATGAGAAAATAAAACTATCACCATTCTAGAGATTCATCTAAAAAACTGGTTGGAACAATTAACAAAATCTGTGAATTTTCAGAATGCAAAATATAACAACATGAATCATCAGCATTTCTATATATTACCAACAACATCCAGGAGCAAGATATAGAAAGAAAAATTCCATTTGAAATAGCTGAAGACAATAGAAAATACTGGGAAGTCTACCTGCCAAGACAAACACAGGAACTATATGAACACAATCACAAAACACTTTTTATGCAAAGTCTGATATAATCAATTGAAGAAATATTGATGTAATAATGTATTGAGTAAGTGTAGTCAAAATAATAAAATTGGCAATTCTACTTAAATTAATTTACTTATTTAGTTCCACGTCAATCAAACTACCAAAGATTATTTTATAGAGTTAGAAAAAAATTGTAACAAAATCTATCTGGAAGAAAAAATGTTCAAGAATTTCAAGAGAATCAATGAAAAAAATATGAAGGAAAATGACTTAGCAGTACTAGAGCTTAAACTTTATTACCAAGCAGTAATCATCAACACAATCTAGTAAAGGGTTAGACATAAAGTGGTGGATCAGTGAAATATGCAAACAATACACAGTAATAAATGACTATAGTAATCTAGTGTTTGATAGATGCAATCTATAAAGAATAAGCTTTTGGGACAAGAACTCACTATTTTGACCATAACTTCTAGGAAAACTAGAAAGCAGTTTGGTAGAAACTATGTCGAGTTTTATTTTTATTATTTATTATTACATTATCTCACACCATATACCAAGACAAGGTCAAAATGGGTTCATGACTTCTACATAAAGGGTGATACTGCAAGCAAATTAGGGGAGCATAAAATAATTTACCTGCTAGATCTATGAATAAGGGGAAAACTTAGGATAATTAAATTATTAATAATTAATAAATAACAACAACATAAATAATTCAATAATTGATTTAAATATGTATTTCTATTTACCTTTACTTAATGTGTTCTTATTGCATTATGATGTGAAAAGGATGCATTTAATATTTCTACTTTTCTACATTTGGTTGAGAGGTTTTTATGACATGAAAAATTGTCATGTTCTGTCTATATATACTCCTTCTAACTGCCCTAATAATGAGAAAGGTCTTATGAGTTACAAGTATCATCTTCCCATGTAGGAATGTAAACCATTTAACCTTAAGTCTCTTATGATTATGAAAGAAATAAAAAAAATAATATGCTTCCATCTTAATACAGTTCTTTTCATGAAGGCAGATAACATCTTTCACCATGAGTCCTTTGGGATTTTCTTAGATCACCTTATTGCTGAGAATAGCTAAGTTACTCATAATTCTTCATCATACAGTATTGTCATTATTGTGTAAAATGTTTTCTCCTGGTTTTGCTCACTTCACTTTGTATCTGCTTGTGTAAATCTTTCCAGATTTTTCTCAAATCACCTCACTTGTCATTTTTCATGGCACAATAACATTTCATTACAATCTTATAACACAGCTTTTTCAGCCATTACAAAATTGATGGTCATTCCCTCAGTTTCCAATTCTTTACTATCATAAGTTCATCTTTATCACCACAAAAAGAACTTCCATAGACACTTGTGTACATATAGATTCTTTTCCCTTTTTAATGTATCTCTTTGTAATACAGAGCTAGCAGTAGTATTATTGGTTCAAGGAGTGTGTGCAGTTTTATAACTCTTTGAGCATAGTTCCAGATTGCTCTCCAAAATGATTGGATCCGTTTGCAATTCCATCAACAATGCATCAGTGTCCCAATTTTCCCACTTCCCCTCCAACATTCATAATTTTATTTTTCTGTCAAATTAAACAATCTAATAGGTGTGAGGTAGTATTTCAGGGTTTTTTTAATTTATATTTCTCCAATCAAGAGTGATTTAGAGTATTTATTTTCATATGACTATAGATATCTTTGATATTTTTCCTGAAAATTGTCTATTCACATTGACAATCTACCAATTGGGGAATAACTTGCATTCTTATAAATTTAACTCATTTTCTTATACATTTAAGAACTGAGGCATTTGTCAGAAATACTTACTGAAACCCCCACACACTATCTTTTATGTGTGTGTACACACTTTTCTGTTTTCCTTCTAATTTTCTTTGAATAGGTTGGTTTTCTGTGCAAAGGCTTTTAAACTTTTTATAATAAAAATGTTCCATTTTCACATTTCATAATGTTCTTTATATCTTTCTAGGTCCTAAATTATTCCCTTATCCATAGGTCTGATAGGTAAACTATTTCATACTCTCATTTGCTTGTAGTATCACCTTTCATGTTTAATTCATGTACCCATCTTGACCTTATCTGGTATACAGTGTGTAATGTTACCTAGGTACTGCTTTTTAAAAAATTTTCCCAGAAGTTTTTGTCAAATAATTAATATTTGACCCCCAAAATTGGATCTTTGCATTTATCAAATACCAGATTGTGGTCATTTGCTACAATGTATTGTGTACCTAATGTATTCCAATAATACATCATTCTATTTCTTAGTCAGTACCAGATTGTTCTGATAATTATCACCTTATAATACAGTTTGAGATCTGGTACTGCTAGATCATCTTCCTTCACGTTTTTTTTTCATTGATTCCCTTGATGTTCTTATTTTTTTATTTCATTTTTTTATTTTATTTTTTATTTGTTTTCTTGTTTACATTCTTCATTTTCATTACATTTTTGAATTACAAATTTTCTCCCCGTCTTGCCCCTGCCCCAAACCTAAAACAGCAATCCCACTGTAAAGCCCCTCCCCTGCTCTGCTCTCT
>CM053596.1:16834332-16849621 GCA_028646575.1 Pseudocheirus occidentalis | reverse complement strand
AAAGGGGCGGCTAGGTGGCGCAGTGAATAGAGCACCAGCCCTGGAGTCAGGAGGACCTGAGTTCAAATCCGGCCTCAGACACTTAACACAAAAACTAGCCGTGTGACCTTGGGCAAGTCACTTAACCCCAACTGCCCTCCAAAAAGAAAAAGAAAAAAGAAAAAAAAGACATAGAGAAGAGGAAAGGAAATGGGGTGGGGGTGGGGGTGGGGGTGGGGGTGGGGGTGGGGGTGGGGGCGGGAAAAACAGAGGCAGAACTGGCCACAAGGGGGTACTATGATGCAAGACATGTCTTTTCATTTGTGAGCCACGAGTCTGCAGAGCCAGCTCTAGCTTTTCCCTTGACTGCCTATGTGTCCTGAGAGAAGTAGTGGGGAAAGAATCAGAATGAGAATAAAGGGGTCTGGACATAGAAGGGAGCTCAAAGGCCATCTAACAAATCCTAACATGATTCCAATAAAGAGAGGGGAAGTGATTTTCCCAAAGTCACACAGCTAATAAGTGTCAGAAGCAAGATTCAAACCCAGGTCCTCTGCCTCCAAAGCCTGAACTTTTTCCATTTTGTCTCATCACAGTAAAGCCAGGCTCTACTACTGCCTCTCTTTGTGATCTGGGGACTGGTCTCTTCCCCTCTGGGAATTTCAGTCACCTCATGTGTTACCTAAAGAGGTTGGAATCAATGACTCAGAAATACCCAAAATTTATTAATAGATCTGACACCCCACCCAAGAGTCCCACAGGCTCCTCCTGCTTCAGCTGTGGCTATCTGGGCTTAGGCTCAGCCTCATCCACGAGGAAGGAATGAGATGGTGTAGCTGCGTGGGATGGTGGCAAAGCCCACCATCTGAGGGGAGATATCGATGGCCTCTTCTGGGAGTGGAGACTGGAAGCAAAAGTTCTGCGGGATGGTGGTGAGGAAGAGGAACAGCTCCATTCTGGCCGAGCGTTCACCAAAACAATAGCGTTTGCCTGAAAAACCAGAGTCAGAGATGGTCAGGGTAGGGAAGGCCTTTAGAGCAGGAAATGTCAGAGCTGAGAAGAACCTTAGAACAGGGATTGTCGGTCCTAAGAGGGTCCCTGGAACAGAGTATGTCCAGGTTGGGAGGAAGCTAGATGGCAAAAGGAAATGATAGCTTGATGGGCTTGGAGTCTAGAAGACCTGAGTTCAAAAGCTGCTTAGACATTGAAATATCTTTGTCTTTCTGGGGAAGTCATTTAACCTCTCCAAGCTTTTGTTTGCTCATCTACAAAATAAAGGTGTTGAACCTTATGGTCCAAAAGATCCCTTCCTGCTTTAAATCTGTCATTCCTTAGGACATAAAATGTCAGATTTGGGAGAGAATTTAGAAAAAAAAAAGTAGCACGGAACATATTTGGGTCTTGTGCCAGAAAAGACTTTGTCCAGGAAGTACTCATTTGTATCAAGGGCAGATTTTGGAAACTTCTTTTTTAATTTAATTTTCTTGTTAATCAGCTAGTATACTTTTGTTGCTTTTAGACTCATAAAGGATCATAAGTGTTATCAATAGCTACTCAATTTTATGCCTTAGGTCATTGCCCCATTGCCTCATCCTAGGTATGGGTCTGTCCAGATGATGGGACACCAGAAGTAGAAAGGCCTTTACAGCAGAAGGGGCAATTTTTCCTCAACTCTCCTGGACATTCTTCTCAACAGAAGCCCTTACTTCCTTTGAGGAGAAAATGGAAACCATCCCAGAGTCAAGCCTCCTGAACCTTCCCCTACTGTCCCTGTCTTTGCTCCATAGTGTGTCAAAGAGGTGGCTCTTCTCTTCCCTGCTCCCTTGACCCCCTCCCTCCCAATCTCACAGAATTCCCCATCTGGATTTCTACATTCTAACCATACTGACCTATTTGCTGTTGCCCAAATTGATCATTCCATCTCCAGCATCCCTGCCTTTGAAGAAGTTTCTTGACTGGAAAGTCCTCCCTCCTCACCTCTGCTTCTTAGGCTCCTTAAGTTCCTTCAAAGTTACCTTTGGTGCCACCTCCTACAGGAGCCTTTCCTGATTCTCATAGTTGTCAGTGCTCTCGGTCCAAAATTTATCTGGTTTTTACTTATCTACCTTCTTATAACTTGATCCCCCTCCAATAGAAAGTAAACTGCTTGAGGGCAGGGACTGTTTTTCCTTATCTTTACTCCACCCAACCCCTACCTCAGAAGTAATTACTGGATTGAATGTTAAAATAGAGAAGGACCTAAAACATCATCTAGTCCAACCTGCTCATTTTACAAATGAGGAAACTGAGGCCCAGCAAAGGGAAGGTACTTGACCAAAATTACAGACTCATAGAGTCCTAAGTCATAGATGCTGAACTGGAAGGGGCCTCAGACACCCCTGAGTCTGAGGCCTGAATTTCACAGATGAGGAGACTGAGGGCTAGGAAGAGGAAGTGATTTCCCCAAGGTCACCCAGGCAGGAAGCTTTAGAGATGAGACTTGACTAAGGGCCTCTGACTCTAGGGTGTGTACTTCTTCCTTAAAGGAGGGACACTGGTGAGATTTGGGGATACACTTTCTGGAACCCTTGACCCCTCTCTGGGGCCTGCCTCTCTGAACCATCCCACTCCCACTTAAGAGGTTTGGTCAACTGAAATTGCCCTGAGGGGTAGCAGGATGAATTGAGAGTAGAGTGAAGGAAAGGAAGGATTCACCAGGCTCAGGCCATGCTGGTTGGTACTGGGGATGAGAGTGGGGGTCATGGAGAAGGGGACAAAAGCATCGTTATTTTTGAACTGGCCCTTTTCATCCAGGAAGTGTTGGGGATTGAAGGCTTCTGGGGAGGCAAAGAAGTTGGGATCCCTCAGCAGTGATCCCAGAATGGGATAAATTTCTGTGCCCTAGAGTTGGTGGTGAGAAAGAACAGAGGAAATCAAGGATGAAATGGAGAGATGAAGGTAGGAGGAAGGGAGACAGACAGGGAGGGAAAACAGAAGAGACAAGAAGAAGAGAGGGAGAGAGCCAGAGAGAAACACAGACAGAATATTTTACTTCTGAGAAAGCAAGGTTATATAGTGACTTAAGAACTAGTCACAGAAGCAGGAAAGAAAATTGTCTCTAACATATACTGGCTATGTGACCCTGGGAGAGTCAGTAAGCCTTGAGGCTATAATTGGCAGAGAAGTTGCCAACCTGCATCAGCAGAGGTGGCTCCCTATATCAAAGAAATAATAGGTTCGGTTCTTATCCTTGTATTTTGTATCCAATTATATGGGCACATGTTGTTTTCCTTAATAGAATGTAAGATATTTGAGGGCAGGTGCTGTTTTATCTTTGTGTTTGAAATCCTAGTGCCTAGGAAGCCCATAATTAATGTTAGTGATTGGTTGACAGAGAATTAATAAGTGAATTATTGTTATATTGTATCATTAATATATGATTAATTATACATCATAATACATATGTTATTGATGTATTATTTATTGTATTGTATAATTATAACATATTGTATTAATAATAATTGTAATAAACTGTATTGGGAGGAGTTGTTCAGAAGATCCCTAATCAATGGGTTTCCTTCCTCCCCAGTTCAGTTGATGAAATGATAGAAGGAACAAATCACAAAGACAACAAGGTGTTCATGTCTTTAAAAAGTTTAAAGAAGGATTTTTCACTTTGTTTACCCTTTAGGTGTAAAAATACTCTCTGGTTTTATTTGAGAGGCCACTTGCCTTTGATGGAAGAACAGCTATGCCCTTGGTAGCCTATTAAATGGAGCTTATCTCTTCTGGGCCACACTGGAAAATAGAAAGCAAAGTCAAGGAATGTGACTTCTGGCAGTCTAGAAGAGAGCCAGCAATGAAAGAAGAAGCCAGTTGTTGAGGGAGAATATTTGCTTGTCCACTTTTCCCCCTGCCAGAGTATAAGGTGGGAGGAGGAAAGTGAGAAGGAATTGCTTTCTCCTCCCTACAGTCCTATTGGGTCATAATGGTTTGCATCAGGACTAATGACTGACTAGGAGACTGGAAGCAGAGAGAATAAAAATGAATCTTCAGAGATGAGAACTTAGTCAAGCTTCAGAGACAAGCAAGTGCAGGGACACTATTAAGAGGCTTGCTCAGTGTAATCTTTGCTCAGGAAGTGCAGATTGAGGACTTCACAAGAAGAGAAAGGATATTGGGAACTTGTAGCCCGAGGTGTGTAGTGTTTTGGCCACATATGGTCCCTAAGTATGTGCATCTCTCTGAGTATACAAAGTGCATGGTCACTTTTACCACTGATATCTGGGTGTAGTTGTGGGAGAGTGTGTCCCAAGTTTATGGGGGACGCATTTTATTATTGTTGTTCTTAGGATATCATTTCACTAAACATTTTTTTCCTTTGAGCAAACTCTGTCTACTGGCTGACTTATAAAGATAAGTGCATTGATGGGGGCTTTAGAACTCTACCTTTAGGAGTACAGATTCACAGAGTATATTGAACTGCAGGGTAGTGGCTGCCCCCTGGAGATGTAACTTTAAATTCAAGTTGCTAAAGTAGCCCAGAGCATGTGCTACATAAGAAAAATAGCTATAATTTTTATAGGCTTTAAGACTAGCAAAATATTTTTCATACATTATCTTCTCTGAGCCTCACAGCAATATGAATTGTTGTCATCATAATTTTACTGATAAGGAAATTGATACACATTGAGATCAAATAGGCTTAATGACTTAGCCATTGTCACAAAGATAAGACAAAATGATAGAGTGAGAAAGGAAGAAAAAAGAGAAGGGAGAAAGAAGCAAGACCAAGAGAAAGACAGAGAGAGGAGGGAGGTGAGGGAGAGGGAAAGATAGAAGGAGAGAGGAACAGAGAAAGGGAAAGAGATAGAGACAGAGTAAAGTAGAGAAGTGAAGAGAAGGGGGAGGAAGAAATGGGGGATGTAGAGAGAGAAAGAAGGAATGGGAACAAGAGAAATGAATTGAGGGTCCATCAGAGTGAAGGGTTTGGAAGAGGAATGTAGTGAATAACTATTTGAAGGAAGAAGACAAATGGAGGGATGTTTTAGGCCAGAGGAAGATGATGGAGGTTCTAGGGTAAGATGAGGGGAATTTACAGAAAAGAGAATGGGTGAATACTGGAGGATGAGGATGATAGATGCAGATTTAGAGGACTAAAGAGATGGAGAAGTTCCTGGGGTAGGAAGACAGGGGTGTGGAGCTGAGACTGAGAGGCTCCTACCTTGGGAAGAAGGTAACCCTGGAAGTTGGTATCCTTGGTGACTCTGTGGGAAAAACCCATGGGAATTATGTTGCCAAATCTCTGGATCTCGTGGATGACAGCCTCTGTGTATGGCATCTTGGCTTTGTCCTCAAACTTGGGTGATCTGTTCTGCCCAATCACCTGATCAATTTCCTCATGGATTTTGGCTGTGGTTGGGTGAGGGGCAGAAAACAAAAGTGTCGATGAGACTCTAGGAAGACCCAAGGGAACAGATGAAGTGTGGAGGTTGGATATACCCTGAGATAGGGGATAGAGAGCCAAGGAGTGAGAGGGATAATCTATGTTCCAAGAATATATGTGTGTGTCTGTGTGTGTATGAAGGACATGGAAGATGAGATGAAGAGACAGAGGTTTTGGGCAACTCCTAGGATTCTAAAGGACTTCTAAGAGGAGCAGGGTAGAGGGCTCACCTTCCACTTTTGGGTATTTCATTAGCAGAAGGAAGCCATAGTGAAGGGTTGTGCTAACAGTCTCAGTGCCTGCAAAAAATAGATTCAGAGTGGTCATGATTAAGTTTTTAATGAAGAATTCTGCGTTGGGATTTTCCTTCTCCTGTTGGGAGGGAGTGGATAGGGTTCAGGGCTCCCCACCCTCACATACATACACTTGCTGCACCTCTAGATCCTTCAGCCTCAAGGCCTACTTTCCCCTCATGCCAGCTCAATTTTCTTGAGCCTCAGTAATTTTCAGGGGTAGAGAGTGAATCCCTCAATAGCACCTGAGTACACTGGACTATCACAGTGCTAAGAGACCCAAATATTCATCTGTTATCCTTAGAATTTAGATGAACATGGATTTAGCGCAGAAAAGCTTCTTAGAGATGATCAAATACAACCACTCTCATCAGGAAGTTAAGGCATAGAGAAGTTGGGACCTATTCAGAAGAACATAGCTAGTAAGTGTCTGAGGTGGGATTAGAACCCAGGAGTGCATGGCTCCTGAGTCTACAGTCCTATCCAATACAGTATGCTACCTTCCAGAATCCCAGGATAACAGTTCTAGGAGAAACCTCAGCAGTCATAGAAACCCTTCCATCAAGCTTCCTGAAAAGTAGTGGTCCAGCCTCTTCTTGAATACCTCCAAAGAGAGGGACCCCCCCAGTTCTCTGGGTAGTCATTGCACTTTTGGACAGTTCTCACTGTTAGGAAGTCATTTCTCCCTAACATTAAACCTAAATTCCACCCTCTACCATTTCTCCCATTGCTTCTGGTTCTACCCTTGGGGACCAAGATAGCAAGTTTAATATCCTCCATCCTATATTTTACAGATGAAGAGACAGAGACCCAGGGAGAGGAAAGGACTTCCCAGGGACTTGTGAAGAGAATCAGGGAAGGCTACTGGGACTATATTATTAAGTTCTGGATAACCCCAGTCCCTATGTACAGTTTGTCCTTCATTCTCAAAGCAGATCATGATACCAGGGGGCTGATGATATGAGTTGCAATTGATTTTGATTTGAGTGAGGGAGCACTGTGCAAAGTCACCAGCCTCACTTTCTCCTCCAGAGTCTCCTCCAGAGACCCTCCATGTGGGTCCAGTGGCCTGATATTGATGAGGATGATTGAAGATGGCCCAGGATGCAGTGGAAGACTTTGTATACTCAATTTATGAATATCTGAAGGAGCAGGGAGTGAGGAGAATGGAGAATGTCTATCTGTTTTTGTGTTGACCTTGTCTTCCTGTGTTGCTGTTTCCAATTTTCTGTCTGTTTCCACATCTATCTCCATCTTTCTGTCTGTCTCTCTGTTTTTGTGTTATTCTGTGTCCCCCATATCTGTGTCTCTCTTTTTCCATTTGTTATTCTTCCTTTAGCTGTCTTTGCCATGCTACCCCCAAGTTGGCAATGACTTTCAGAAGTGCTCAGTATATCTGATTCTGTGTTCTGGGTTACCTGGGTTGTTTGTGAACCTATATCCTGACATGTGCCATTGGGTACCTTTGAGCTTTGCCTCTGGAAGGCTGAAACTTGCCACCTAATCTCTACTAGTGCTACCTGCTCACCTCTGAGACTTGCTGCCTCCTGTCTGTGAAGCCCACTTCCCAATGTCTGGGGTTTCCCCCAGAGATCTTTAACAACCTTGGTCTGAGATCTCAGCTCATCCCCTCCATTTTCACCTGCCCACTGAGTCTTTACCTCCTGCATCTTGATCAGGAAAGAGTCAATGAAGTTCCGGGGGAAGTTAGGGTCCAGGGTAGCCTGGTTCTGCTGGACCTTCTCGGTGATGAAGGCCTCCAGTCCTTTCAGTTCCTTGAATGCTTTCTGCTGAGGCCCTGGCAGGTACTTCATCACTCCAGAGAACATCTCATATAGCTGGGGGGAGGGCACAAGTCAAATCATGGGGTATGGTACACTGGAGTGGGTGCTCAAGGGATGTGAGGAGGATGGAGTAGGTTAGCAGCATGAAAGGTGATAGCTTAGGATCAGGAATGGAGCTCATAATGGAGTTCTCCTTCTGTTAGGCCGAACGGTGTCCAGTTAGTTTTGGCTAAGGTGGTCAGGAGGAGTCACAGAATTAGATTGGAAATGGATCAGTCAGGATGCAAGATGAGCACTTAACTGGGAGTTGGGCATCAGATAAGGTATGAGAAGGACATGGTGGAAGATAGAGATGAGGATGGAGAAAGAGGTCAGACTGAAGAACGGGGTCAGGATGGGCATGAGAGCAGACTGAGAATATTGGGGTCAGATTGAGGAATAGGATTATAGGAGGTAAAGGACAGAAATGAAAGCTGAGGATTGAGGGATGAAGGTGAGTAGAGACCCAAGTGAGTGGGAGAGAAGGTCTTGGGGCTCACCTGTCCCATGGATGTGGCTGTGAATTGAAAGCTCCCCAGCATCATATGCATCAGGGACAGGAACTGCTCGTTGTCATATTCAAATCGATCATCAAAGACGATGGAGCTAATGACATTGGAGACTGTGTGGCTCAGGATGAAGGTGGGGTCAATGGGGGCTTCTGTAGTCCATTCACGTCAACATAGACATAGATAAGGAGCCACCATGGTAGAGTGATGAAGAAAGAGAATGGAGGCAGAGAGATGGAGAGAGAAAATGAGGAAGCAGAAGAAAGAAATGAACAAAGACCCCAAGAGATGCATGGAGACAGTTTTGGATAAAGATAGTATAAAAGGGGAGATGACAGTAGAGTAGCAAAGTGGGTTGAAGCAGAGACAGGGAGAGAAAGAGATAATGACTCAGTCTCTGACTCTCACGGCCTCCTTTTCCAGGACAACCAACATCCTCACTGACAAAATAATTAAGGGAGCTTAGAGGCCATCAAGGCCACAAAGCCAGGAGCAATCATTGGCAGGATTTGAACCCCAATCTTCCTCACTCCAAAGTCTGTGCTCTATCCACTATTCAATGACACTGTGGAGGTAGCTTAGAACATAAGCAATATTATGCTCACTTTACAGGGAGGGAAACTGAGTCCCAGAGAGAGGAGGTGACTTGCTCAGGTAACAAGTAGTAGAGTTGGAATCCATGCTTATATCTCCTGATTCTAAGTATTGTGCCCTTTCCATGACTCCAGGTTGCCTGCCCTTACCTAGCATGCCAACTAGAAAGGACCTTTGTGGCTACCTAGTGAAAGCCCTTCTTTCTACAGATAGGAAAACTCTGACCAAGGTCACCTATTCAGTGAGTTAAAACACAGAGCATCAGAACCAGAAGTGCTAAAGGACTCTAGCCTCTCTCATTTTGTAAAGAAGAAATTAAAGTTCAACATGAGGAAGAGACTTGCCCAAGGTCACACAGTGAATGAAGGTCAAAGTTAAAATTCTAATCTAGGTCTCCTGGACCATGGAGAGGGCCAGTCTCTGAACCTAGACACCAAGAATCATAAAATCATTGATTTAGATGTGGAAGGGAAGCTAGAGGTCATCTATTCCATCTTTCTCATTTTATAGAAAAGGAAACAAAGCCCCAGAGTAGTGAGGTCACCTGCTCAAAATCACAAAACAAGTAAGTGGAGGAGTTCAAATCAAGCTCATGTCCTCTGACTCCAAATTCAAGACTTTTTTCCACATCAAGACTTAGAAATCAGCTGCTGCCATTTGTACTTCATTTACAAAGAGGAGCACTGGCAGCATGGGATGATATCTTGACTTGCACATCAACTGGTTCAGCATCGAACAAAGTTAACAGTCTCAATCTCTCTAGTAGCATCATTGAAATCCAGTGTCAAGACAAGAATAAGAATGACTGGCAACAGCCCAAGATTCAGTTGGTGACCTTGGTGACTTTAGTGCCTTACCATGCTCTAATAGCTCCATGGAGCCTGCTTCAGTTGCCTTCATGGCCATTGGAACAATTTGTTCTCAGCCTCCCATTCCAATAGGAGAACATCTTAATATGCTTGAGATAGACATCCCCCAACTCACCGATGGGTTTGAGGTCATACCCTCAACCTCATTTATTACCTTTGCCAAGAGAATTTTCCCAAAATTGTGATTGCTTTACATGCTATAGCTTCTTGGAGCCACAAGTGAGAACTGGGTGACAGGTGGACAGCAAAGGTGGATGAACAGCCCTGAATAGGGCTTGACAGACTCTCACACCAAAAGTGCTATTCCTCCTGGAACACACCAACACCCTTAGACACTAGCCAGTGTTAAATGTAGGGGAGAAATAAGTCACAGGACACAGAGAACAGTAGCCAATTTGGTGGGAGACAATATAGTTGATGATGACTTTGTCCAAGGTCCTGAAATCTTCTTAGACCCTACTCACCTTTTGTTTCTTGACAGACCTCAATGAGGAAGCCAGCTTCTTCTTGGATGCGCTCCTCAATGCCCCTTTTGCCCATGCCAAAGTCTCTGAGGGTGGTGATGGAGAATCGTCGGAGCTGCCGGGCTCTCTCCCCATTACTAAAGATCACACCTGAATAGGGGCAAACAGGAGGAAATGGGTTTGGGCAGTCCTGGAAAGACATATGAAGTGGGCATCTGGGGAGAGCCAGGGAGGGAGAGAGAAACAAGAAGAGGTAGGGACAAAGGGAGAAACAAATAGAGATGGAGAGAGAATAAGAGGTGGAAAGACAGCGAGAAACAGATAAATGGGAAGAGAAGGTTAGGGAGACAAGCAAGGGGCAGAAAGATAGAGAGACAAGGAGTCACTGGATGGCAGGCAGAGATGGAGAGAAAAGGAAGATGGTAAAATAAGGAAAGACAGAGATAGAGAGGTGGATATAGGGAAACAACGAGAAAAAGAGAAACAGGAAAAGGGGGGTAGGAAGTGATAAAGAGATATAGGGGAAAACTGAACAGATAGGGAGAAAGAGAAAAGCAAAAAGGAGGAGGGAAAGAAAGGCAATCAGAGAAAGACAGATGGAGATATGGAAAGACAAGGAGAGAGAGGGAGAAACAAGGACAAAGGGAAACAGAAAGATGGGAGACATGGAGAGAGTTGGAGGGAGAGTCAGAGAAACAGGTAAAGATAGGGAGTTAGAAAAAGAAGCCAAGAGATAGATGGAAAGACTTGGGAGATAAGAATACAGCAAAACAAAGAGGAATGGAGAGACAGAGAGAGCTGGTGATACAAAGAGAAACAGGAGAGAGAAAGATGCAGAGATAAAGAGAACTAGAGGGAAAGGGAGAAGCATAAAGATGAAATGAAGATATAGAAAAATAGAAAGACAATAATAGGCAAAGAAAAAGGAGAGATAGTGAAAGACAAAGAAAGATAAAGAGATGCAAGAGGCAGCAAGAAAGGGAGAGGGATGGGAAGATGGAAAGAGAAACAGGAAACAAAAATGGAGAAACAGAGAAAGAAAGAGACAAACAGGCAGCTGAGAGAGGTAGTGATGGGATGAGGGAGGGGAAGGAACAGAAGATGGTAGTTCACGGAGGAACCCTGGCCAGCAGCCTAGAGGAGGCCACATTGGCCTGGGAACAGGTGTGTGTGTGTGTGTGTGTGTGTGTGTGTGTGTGTGTGTGTGAGTGTGTGTCCCTTCCCAGACACTCACCAAATCCCTTAAAGAGCTAGTCGAAGGTGGCCTGCTCCCCCTGACCAGAGACCTCCTCTTCTTGGTCCACCAATGCCTCCTTCATGGCCTCATACCCAGTCAGGACCACTACAGCCCTCTGTCCCAGGTGCACTGTAAACACGGCCCGTATTTTTCCCCAATCTGGAGGGTGTGGAGGAATTGGAATAACCAGAGTATTACCTCTGAGCTGGATTTCCTCCCTCTTAGTTCTCTCCCCTGAATGATAACTTCTCACCCATCATCTCTCAGCAGCTTTAAAAAAAATTTCTTCTTGTGACTTAGCCATCAATAACAAACACAGACATTTCAGACTCAGAGGACAAAGACGAGTTTTGTACACTCATCTTGTACTCCTTTTATTTATTTTTTTTTAAGAAATAATATATAAATATATTTTAAAATAAATTTAAATAAATAAATTACACATATATGTATATTTATCTTTTTTTGTGAGATATTGCATGGTGTATGGGACACTGGCCTGGCAATCAGGGAGACCTGGGTTCAATCACTCCTCAGACATTTATTAGCTATATGACCCTGGGCAAATCATTTCATCTCTGCCTCAGTTTCCTCATTTGTAAAATGAAGGGTTTGGCCTCAATAGTCTGTCAGGTTCTTTCCAACTCTAAATCCATGAATCCATGATCTCCAGTTTAACATCTAACAAAATTGCTGGGTTTTCCTCCTTTGTCCATGGTTCTTTTTTTTTTTCTGTAACAAGGCAATAAACATATATTTATTAGACATCCACTGTACACTAGGCACTGTGCTAAACCCTGGGGATAGGAAGAAAGCAAAGACAGTCCCTGCCCTCAGGAAGTGCACAATCTAATGGGTGAGACCATATGCAAAGAACTAGGTAGAAACAAGCTCTCAGCAGGATTTGTGGGAAATGATGGACAGAGAAGGCTATGCCAGGAAGGGGCCCTCTTGTTCAATGCAGGATCTTAGCTGAGACTAGAAGGGACCCAGGGATGCTAGAAGGAGGATTTTTAAATGTCTGCTTGATGCTCCTTTTGGATGATTAGTGGAGCATATCCATTCCAAGCCCCTCACCTACACTGGGCTTCCTTAAACAATTCTGGAGAGTCACAAAAAACTTATGAACCCCATGGGCACAGCACAGAGAGCACAAAGTGCCCATATTTGATCTCTCTGGGCTCTCATGTCTCCATACCCCACTCTCTCCCTTGGGTCCTCTCAGGCCCTCAGCCTACCTTTCCTGCTCTCCTGGCCTCTTCCCCATCATTCCTCCCAATCCCTCTCTGTCCCAGCTCTGCCCATTCCTCCCCATGAAGAGGTTCTGTGCTTTTCTTGGAGTCTCTTTCCCATATGATCATTAAACTTAGCCCTTAGAGACCATCTAACCCAATCTGGATATGTGGCAGAGAGGGAAACTGAGGAAGAGAGAACAGAAAGGACCTTCCTCCAGTCAGTAGAAGCAGAGACTTTTCAGTCTCCTTCTCTCTGTCTTTTTCCATGTCTCCTTCTCTCTGGCCCTTCCAGAGCCTCCCTCCAGCCATGAACCCACTTATGCACATGAGAGATATCTCTCTGTGCCTGTCTCTTTGGTACTTGTGTTTCTCTGTCTCTGAGTCTATCTCTTGGTGTCTCTTAGTACCCGTTTCAGTCTCTTCCTCTGTTGCTCTCTCCCTTTATGTCTCCTCATCCCTGTGCATCACACCTTCTCTGTCACCCTCAGTCACTATCTTTCAATCTCTGATTTCATGGCTCTCCCCATCTCTGTGTCTGAGTTTCTGCCTCCTTCCCACCCAGTTTCTCTGTCTCTTTGTTCCTTGTTCCTCTCTCTGTCTCTCTCAATCTCTTTCTCTGTCTCAGTCTCTCCTTGTTCTCCCTCTTGTCCCCAGCCCCTCACCTCAGTACCTTCATGAAGGAGTCATACATTTTCCCAGTGTTGAGCTGAAGGTAGTTGCTGAAGAAAGGCAGGGGGGTGGGCCCAGGGTAAGGCTGCTGAAAACCTTCCTCTGTTTCCATAGAGAAAGCACAACCAGGGCTGAGAGGCAGAAGAATAGGGGCCCTAGCAGCAGCCCGGAGGCCAGCATGGTGGAGGTGGCAGAGGCCTCACTGCAATTTTCTTTGAGGTTTGGGTAGATGTTGAGCCAGTACTGGGGTTCAGATAAGGCTGTTCTTGACTTTTACGCTTGGATCTGAGGGTGGAGGTTGTCACTTGGCACTGATTCCAGCTCTCTTAAGCAACATTCTCAGTCCTAACCCATTCCTCCCCTGAGACCCAAGACTAACAAAATCTGAATGTCACAGAGGGAGAAGGATTGAATGCAGCAGAGGCTTGGAAACTGAGGGGGTGAAAGTAGAAATGGGCTAGATTTAAAGCCCAGAAATGGAGTTGTAGGTCTCAGAACACAATGGTGGGAGTTCGGGAAGCACTTAGTAATAGCACTTGGAGGGCAGGGAATCTCAGGACTTGAAGATGAGACTGAATAGACCTTTAACTGGCTGTGACCTTACTAAATCCTTCCCTCTTTGGGTTATTCATTTCTTCTTTGAATATCAGATAAGCTCTAAGAACCCCCTGAATGGGGATATTGTCTGTGCCTTGTCTGTGGAGCATGGGATCCTGTACCTGTTGTTAGCAAGTATTCCTTTCAACATAATATTCATTTACAAACCAAGAACTAAGCCAAACATGAGAAAAATGATTCTAATCAACTTCTCTTGCATTGGACTGAAGGTGTTCTGCTGCTACTTGCTGGTTGGTGCCCACCCAGGAATCCTTAAACCAGAAATATGGCATCAAAAATCAATGGAGAGAACCATAATCTTAATCTCTGGCAAGAACCAAAAAGTATGCTGACACAGCCACTGAAAGATGATGATACAGAGGGATATGCAATCATTAAGAAGGAAAATCATTGCCAGAAGGCTGAGTTGGAGCTACTTTCTTCAGAGACGTAATGCCAAGCAAAGGCAACTGCCAAGGTTCAGATTACCAGCACAGCCAACCCCATTTATTGAGTGACAGACTAAGGCAAAACATTCACAGAACAGAGAAAATCAAAATACAGTGTAACTCGTTTCCTTAGCAAGTAAGTTCTCAATTCAGTTGCAAAGCATGAAGGTCCAAGTATCCCACCCAGGACCAGCAGTCAAAGTAGCCCACTCCAGGGCAGTACATTCATTTAGTCTCTTCTCAAATGTATATTAGTTTCCAGTCATAAGCAAAGTACATTCATTTGGTCAATCAGAGCACAAAAAAGTCAAAGATTTCCTACCCCTGGATCACAACTGAATTACAATACCATCCATTAACACCAAGCACTTTCTCAAAATGGGCAGGAGAGCACAAAAGACCAGCCACAACAAGGTTAAGATATCATCCCAGCATTCAAAACCCGAGAAGAGATTCTGTCTTCATCTTGACTTGAGGCAGGTTTTCAGCAATCCCTGTTCCTGGAGAGACAAGGCTCAACAAAGCCATTGCTAGTGTCCTTATCAAGTCACTCTCTGTCTGTAGAACAGTCCAAGAACCCCTGAAAACATCAGCAAAGCCCTCTTCCAGGATTTCTGTAAACATACAACAGGAAAATCCTCCATCAGGGCTTCTGAACCAACAACAAGGTTCCAGGACCTCTACAACAGCAGCACTGTCCTTCACCAGCATGTAAGTCTGGCAAAACAACATCAAAACAGAAAAAAAAATACCGGCATCACAGCCATGCCTCCTCAGTTCTTAGCAGCTCTGGGGGGCAGTTCTCAAGAGTCCTGGGTGATGAGGTGTAGGCTCTGGGACCCCCCCCCCCATTTTTTGAGCTCTCCTTGATTCTTTGAGGTACAGGCTCTGGGAAGGTGAACCTTCCCAGGGAAGACATTTGCCTGAGGTCAAGAGCTTTGAGTTGCGGCTCTGCCCAAGTCTTTAGCCCCCTTTGTTCCAATAGCTTCCCACCCTTGAACTGGCCTGGCTCACCATTGTCTATGGTCTCCAGGTCGCTTCCAGCAACTTCCCACCCTTAAGCACTCATTACTGGAGTGTGACCTCATCTGACTCCTCCTGAAGACCCTCCCCAATCTCTTCCTCTGGACCACCCCTAGATTCCTC
>CM053596.1:16803330-16833832 GCA_028646575.1 Pseudocheirus occidentalis | reverse complement strand
CAATAAACTTTACTTTTTCTTTGGCTGAGAAGACTTGAGTGGAATTCTTTCAGCAGGACCCGGCATGTTGGTATTTTGGGGTCTCAGGCAGCCCTAACCCTCTTTGGGCACCCTCTTCATTTTTGTGGTTCCCTGACCAGGAATCGAACCCAGGCCATGGCGGTGAAAGCGCCGAATCCTAGCCACTAGACATAAGTTGAGTTGAGACTTGGCTAAGATATATCCTGGCTCATGTACTGTCTGTAAACCTAGTTTACTGTGAACTCTATAAAATGGGGTTGTATAAAAAGGACTTACCTCTGCTGTTCTGGGTAAGTGAGACCAGAGACTGTCCATAAAACTTGGGAACTCCTTAACCCCATACCTGATGCAACTTTGTGCAATGGAAAGAGTGCTGAACTTGATCAAAGTCATGGTATCCAACTCTGCTCCTTAATACCAATGAGACTTTGGGCAAGTCACTCAACATCTCTGAGCCTCTATTTCCTTTTAAAAATATTTGATTTAATATTTTATTTTCTCCTCTAATTATATGTAAAATAATTTTTAGCATCCATTTTTAATTTTGAGTTCCAAATTCTCTCCTTCCCTTTCTCCTTTGTGACAGCAATTATTTTAATATGTGCAGTCACACAAAATTTGTTTTCACATTCATGATGTTGGGAAGGAAAACACAGACCAAAAAAAAGAAACCCTAAGGAAAACAGAGAATGTGAAAAAAACAACATTCTTCCATTGGCATTCAGACTACATGAGTTCTTTCTCTAGCAGTGAATAGCATTTTTTCATCGTAAGTCCTTTGGAATAGTCTTGGATCATTGTATTACTGAGGAGCAGCTAGACCTCCACATATGTCAGTGTAGCCCCAGAAAACAGAGAAACACCCCACCAGGGGAGTAAAAACAGTAACTTGCTTGAGCTTACTTCCCAACCACCTGCAACACCTGTAAAAATGGCTCTAAACAAATTTTAGAGCTGAAGAACCCACAAAATGACAGAGGGAAACAAATTTCCCATGGAAGACATACTGGAAGACTGACAAGAAGGGCCTATCATACTGGGCTGGGAGCAGAGCACAGTCTCATGTGGCCTGCACCAGCACAGACCAGGGGCACAGATTGGCCAGAGCAGACCTCAAGGGACTGAATCACTGGCAACTGTGGCGATTTCCAGACTGCTCAAATCAGAAATGCCAAAGAGAAAGTAAAAGATCAGTGCAGAAACTCTGTTAGACCTGGGAGAGAGAAGAGTGCAGTCTGGCCCCTGCCCCAGGGTAGCAGAGGTGGTGGCTGCTGCGGCAGCAGGAAGGCTGCTTCCAGAGCTCCAGGCCCACACATAGTGGAGGTGCCAAGGGGTTGACTAGATTATTATACGGATTTTTTTGCTTGTGCTGTGGCAGGATTTTCTTGCTTTATCCCGATTGGATCTGGGTCACAATCTTGGGTGGCAGTCCTTGGGTAAGGAGCACTGGTGAGACACAGCTTGTTGAGGCTGTAGAGAGGCAGTATTCCTCACAGTTCTGAGGCTGGTGCTTAGAAGGGCTTCTAACAACAGCTGTGCAAACCTCCAGAAATTTGGGATGCAGCACTCTCCACTCTGGTAGCAGAGGTCTACCATGGCAAAGAGCTCAAAAGTCAAATAATTTGCTCGCGAGATGAGCAAAGATAGAAAGAGAAATAAGACTATAGAATCATTCTTTGGTGATAAAAATGATTGAAACATAGAAACAGAAGACAACAATGTCAAAACTCCTGCATCAAAAACCTCCAAGAAAAATATAAACTGGTTACGGGCCATGAAGGAACTCAAGAAGGATTTTTAAAATCAAGTAAGAGAAGTAGAGGAAAAATAGGGAAGATAAATGAGAATGATACAAGAAAATCTTGAAAAACAAGTCAACAGCTTGCTAAATTAGGAGAACCAAAAAAATACTGAAGAAAATAACAACTTAAAAAATAGCAACAAAAAGCCAATGAGGAGAACAATGACTTAAAAAGCAGAACTGGCCAAATGGAAAAGGAAGTTCAAAAGCTCACTGAAGAAAATAATTCCTTCAAAATGGAAGCTAATGACTTTATGAGAAATCAAGGTATTATAAAACAGAACAAAAAAACTGAAAAAATAGAAGGCAATGTGAAATATCTCATTGGAAAAACCACTGACCTGGAAAATAGATCCAGGAGCAATCACTTAAAAATTATTGGACTACCTGAAAGCCATGATAAAAAAATGAGCCTAAACATCATCTTTCAAGAAATTATTAAGGAAACCTGCCCTGATATTCTAGAACCAGAGGGTAAAATAGAAATGGAAAGAATTCATTGCTTGCCTCTTGAGAAAGATCCCCAAAAGAAAATTCCTAGGAATGTTATAGCTAAATTCCAGAGTTCCCAGGTAAGGGAGAAAATATTACAAGCAGTCAGAAAGAAATAATTCAAGTATTGTGGAAACATAAGCAGGGTAACACAAGATCTAAGAGCTTCTACATTAAGGAATCAAAGGGCTTGGAATACAATATTTTGGAGATCTATCCAGCAAAACTGAGTATAATACTTTAGGGGAAAATATGGACATTCAACCAAATAAGGGAGTTTTCAAGCATTCCTGATGAAAAGAGCAGAGCTGAACAGAAAATTTGACTTTCAAATACAAGAAGCAAGAGAAGCATGAAAAGTCAAGTAGGAAAGAGAAATCATAAGGAACTTAAAGTTGAACCATTTACATTAGGATAGTTAAAGGGAATGTTTGTGTGTGTGTTTGTGTGTCTGTGTGTAGGTAGGTGGCTGTATGTGTGTATATGTGTGTGTGCCTGTATATATGGACAGGGGGCACAGAGTGAATTGAATATGAAGAGATGATATTTAAATAATAAAATTAAGAGGTAAGAGAGGAATATGTTAGGAGAAGGAGAAAGGAAGAGATAGAATACAGTAAATTATCTCACATGAAAGAGTCAAGAGAAAACTGTTATAATGGAAGGGAAGAGCAGGGAGGTGAAAGGGAATGAGTCAACCTTACTCTCATTGAACTTGGATTAAGGAGGGAATAACATACACACTCAATTGGATATCTTACCCTACAGTAAAGTAGAGGGAAAGGGGATAAGGGGCAGGGGATGATGGAAGGGAAGGCAGATTGGGGGAGAAAGTAGTCAGAAGCAAACACTTTTCAAAAAGGACAGGGTCAAAGGAGAAAATAGAATAAATGGGGGACAGTAAAGGATGGAGGGAAATATAGTTAGTCTTTCACAATATGACTACTATGGAAATGTTTTGCATAACTACACATTGCTTGTCTTCCCACTGGAGGTGGGTGAGGAGGGAAGAAGGGAGAAAATCTGGAACTCAAAGTTTTAAAAACAAATGTTAAAAAATTGTGTTTTTTAAATTGTTTTTACATGCAACCAGGAAATAAGATATACAGGCAATGGGGTATAGAAATCCATCTTACCCTATGAGAAAGTAAGGGGGAAAGAGGTAAGGGTAGGGATGGGGGGAATATAAGGGAAGGCAGACTGGGGTAAGGGGTATTCAGTATGCTTGCCATCTTGGGGTGGGCATAGGGGAGAGATGGGGAGAAAATTTGGAACTCAAAAATCTTGTGGAAATGAATGTTGAAAACTAAAAATAAACAAATTCTGAGGAAAAAAAGAAACACCCCACCAGGCCTCAGCACATACCAGACACCACCATGAGGACCCCAGCTTAGCACCAGGTAACTTCAAGACCCCCACAGACTGTAGCAGCACCAGCCACCACCACCCCCCACCACCACACTTCAGCAGAGTCCCAGATACAGGAGTCCCTTGGGAATTCAGGGTAATATCAGTGAAACAGTCAAGGCCTGCAGCCACTGACTCTTTTGATTGTATTTTTTTTCTTAATGTTCCACAGTTCTTAGCTTCCACTTGTCTAATTCTAAATTTTAAGGAATTATTTTCTTTAGTGAACTTTGGTACCTCCTTTTCTATTGTGCCAATTGTACTTTCTAAAGGAGTTCTACTTTTCAGTGTTTGTTGTGTCCCCTTTACAAAATTCTTGACAATTTTTTCACAAATTTCTTGCATTATTCTCATTTCTTTTCCAAATTTTTTCCTTCACCTCTTTTATTAAATTTTTAAAATACTTTTTGATTTTGTCTAGCAGTTTGAGGGGAGGGGACTAAGACAAATTTCCACTTGGGGGGGAACTTTGCTTGTAGCTATTTTGACTCTGTTGTATTCTTCTGATTATGGATTTTGATCACCCCTGTCTCCATAGTAATTTTCTATGGTCAAATTTTTTCTGTTTGCTCATTTTATCAATCTATTTATTCACGTGTTAATGGACTCTGCTCCAGAGGTGTAGCATATGCTTTTATTACTGCTGCTCTCAGAGGGTAGATCTGGGGGACTGTAAGTTTTAAGTTCTTCCAAAGTAGTATGATCAAAGGAGACATAGGGGTTACACCTCTCCTTGCTCTTACTCTGGTGTTTGAGAGACCCATACACTCCCCCCCCCCCCCCCACAGAACTATGACTTGCATTCCATCTCCCTTTGGTTACAATCTCTAAAGTGCTAGAGCTCTTTCTGCACTGTGGCAAAGAGACTTCTTTAATCTACTTCTGATCAGTTAGTTATTCAAAACCTTTACTATCTGTAGTCTGAGAGCTCCAGAAGCCACTGCAGCTGCAGCTGGTTCAATTTCCTCCAAGGCCTAATGTGGGTTTAGTGGAGCAAGGCCTGCACTATATTGGACCATGCTCCACTCTCACATAGGTGTGGCAGACCTTTACTGCCAAACTTCTAAGTTATCTTTGGCTGGAAAATTGATCCACCCAGTCCTTTGTGTGTTTGGCCACTACAGAATTTGGTTTGAGGCATTATTAAAATTGCTTGAAGGGAATGTGGGAGAGCTCAGAAGAATTTCTTCCTTTTCTCCACCATTTTGGCTCTACCCCTCCTCAATTTTCTTATATACAAGATGTAGAGGGAGGTAGATTGGGTAATCTCTAAGTAAACCTTCAAGCTGGAAATCCTGGAATCATGATGGTAACACCTTCGACTTCTTATACTTTGGAGTGTATTTCTTTGGTGACAGTGCTCTCTCTCTCTCTCTCTCTCTCTCTCTCTCTCTCTCTCTCTCTCTCTCTCTCTCTCTCTCTCTCTCTCTCTCTCTCTCTCTCTCTCTCTCTCTCTCTCTGCCTCCCTCCCTCTTTTCTTCTATTTGGGTTCATAAATAGACTATTCTTCCATTTCAAACACTAAGAGGATTAGGGAGGGGCGGAAGGAATTGAAGGAGAGTGAAGAGAGATTTGGATGTGGAGCAAGAGGGAAAAGATTGGGAGGAGATGGGAAGGAGTGAAGCTTGCACCAGAACTGCAGTCAGAGTGATTGAGGTTAAACTAATAAAAATTCATAAATGAGGAGGACAAGGAAAAGACACTTATTATCCATGGGTATTATATATGAAATGGGTAGGTTGTACTGAGCTCCTTCACCCATTCCCAGTCAATCAGTTTCCTCTATTGTGTTGGACTAGGTGGCCTCTCAGGTCCCTTTCAACTTCTCATCTTTGATTTTATGACCCTGTTGTATTCTTATGGCTGTTGTCCACTACCCTCTACCCTCCTTTCCTTCCTCAATGAGTTTAGTCCCTGGTACAGTCTTCTCTCTTTCCCAAATCATGCCCCCATAATAGGCAACTCCAACAATCATATGACTTCCTCAAAGACCCTAAACTTATAGTTCTTCAATTTACTCACTTCCCATAATCTACTCCTCCACCCTATGTCAGGCACACACAAAAATAACCTTAATCTTTCTATCGACCACAAATGTACTATTTCCATATTCATGAACTCTGAAATTCCTTTATCTAATCAAAATCTGTTGTTTTTCTATCTCTCCCTCTTCTTCGGAATCCCAAATCTCCACACCCAGATTTCCAGTCCCACCACACCTCAATTCTTTCCTAGGCCATGACCCCTACACCTACTACTTTATATTCCTTCCCCTTATTAATCCCTGAGCAAATCAATCAAACTTCACACTGTCTTCTTCTCTTGTGTCCTTTACCACCATGTATTGCTGATCTTGTCCTAACAAGTCTCAGCCTTGAATCACTCCAATACATGTGCTGCTGAGCAAAGTTGGAAATAACCTCAAATCTTTGCTGACTAGGGGAACTGCAAATTTAGTTTATATAACCTCTACTGGCTCCACACTACTGCAAGGTAATCCTTTTACAACTTCCTAATTAGCTCCCTATCTTACTAACTATGATGGCTCTTGCAAAGTATTTTTTTCCTCCTTCAAATTTCCATTGATTCCACTTCCACCCCACCTCTAAGATGAGAATATTATATTTTTCTGGGGAAAAATGGGCAACTCCAACTCCAAACTGCCAACTCCACTATTATATCAATGGAAGGGAACACATTGTTTCTTCAGTGTGACATCTATTAAATACTCGGTAGCTTTTCAGATATGCATGCTCTTGCTAGCTTGGGGTATTTCGTGGGTGTTCTTGAAGTGGACCCAGAGATTTGAACTCCTTGACTTGCATGATTTTGTTGGGTTTTCTGGATCAAGAGACTCCCTCACCATGCAGAAATTCATAACTGAAGAGGATGAGGAAAAGACTCTCTTATTATATATGGGTATTAGATATGAGATGTTCAGGTTCTACTGAGTTCCTTCATTCATACTCAGCCAATCAATTTCTGCCATTTTAAATTATTACCTAGGACAGCTCTAGGGAAGAGGCCATCTTGGCTCCACCCCTCCTCACTTTTCTTATCTGTAAAATACAGAGGCAGTTAAACCAGATAATCTCTAAGTAAACCTTCCAACTAGAAATCCTAGGATCAGGAAGGCAAAAATATTGGTTTCTTATGCTTTGGAGGATATTTCTTTGTCAATATTCTGTATATCTCTGCTTACCTCTCTCTTCCCCTCCATTATGGATTATAAATAGACTATTCTTCCTCTTCCAACCTTAAAAGGTTTGGTGGAGGGGAAGAGGAGCTGGAGGACAGTGAAAAGGGAACGGGATATGGAGCAAGAGGAGGAAGGTTGGAAGAGGATGAGGAGGAGTGAAGCTTGTACCAAAACTGCAGCCATAGTAATTGAGGTTAAGCTCAGAGAAATTCATAACTGAAAAGGACGAGGAAAAGACTCTCTTATTATATATGGGTATTAGATATGAGATGTTCAGGTTGTACTGAGTTCCTTCATTCATACTCAGCCAATGAATTTCTGCCATTGTGTTGGAGAATGTGGTGTCTGAAATTCTTTCCAACTTTTAATCTTTGATCTCACAACCCTGTTGTATTCCAATGACTCTTGTATACCATCCTCTCTTCTCCCTTTCTTCCTCAAAGAGTTCAGTGCCTGATTTGCAGTCTTTCTTTCCTTCCCATCTCCTGCCCTCATGCTTAGGGACTTCAACACACATATAAGGAAGGGACTGTTGGAAGTGGGGTAGGTCAAGTAATAGGAAGGCAAGGTAGCAGGTAGAAGTAAAGTAGAGGAGTCAGGAGGGATAGGAAATAAGAGATACACACAAATATAAAAATAAATATTAAGAGTAGAATCTGTTAGGGAAAATATATGTTTATATGTGTGTGTATATATGTATGCATATATCTACATATATATGTAAATATATCCATACTTAATTGTAGCCTGAGGAGTGAGGAGAAAAGGGGGGGGGAGAGAATAAAATAAAAAGTGTACAGAAAAGAACAAAAGAAAACTTACAAGGAAACAGAAATGATGGACAGCTCTCAACACAACAGGTAATATAGGATTTCTTGAAATGTAAATTTATTGCCAAATATTTTGAATCCTCTCACAATCTCTCACATTGACATGTTTTTTCTTTTCTTATTTTATATTTGCTTTAATATTTAAGTTTATAATGTCTTTTCTTTTCACATTATGTATTTAAGTTTTAATATTTAAGTCTAAAATAAAAAGATAAAAAATTTTAAATTAGAAATTAAGATAAAAAAGAAATGTATCAGATACTGCCTCCTACCTATTAGATTGATTAATATAACAGAAAAGGACAATGATAAATGTTGGAGAAAATGTAGGACAATTAGGACACAAGTGATTATTTAATGAAGTTGTGAACTGATCCAACCATTCTGGAAAGCAATGTGAAACTATGCCCAAAAGCAATCCAACTGTGTGTATCCTTTGATCCAGCAAAACCACTACTAGGTCTGTAACATAAAGAGATCATAAAAAGAGTAAAGTACTTACATGTGCAAAGATATTTACAGCAGCTCTTTTTGTAGTGGCAAAGAATTGGAAATTGACAGTGTGCCCATCAATTTTGGAATTACTGGGGGCGGCTAGGTGGCACAGTGAATAGAGCACCGGCCCTGGAGTCAGGAGTACCTGAGTTCAAATCCGGCCTCAGACACTTAACACAAAAAACTAGCCGTGTGACCTTGGGCAAGTCACTTAACCCCAACTGCCCTCCAAAAAAAAAAGCAAAAAAAAAAAATTTTGGAATTACTGAAAAAGTTGTGATATAAGAATGTAATGAAATACTATAGCGCTGTAAGAAATGATGAGCAGGATGCTCTCAGAAAGACCTGAGAAGACTTACATGAACTGATACAAAATGAAATGAGCAGAAGCAGGAAAACATTGTATACAGTAGCAGGAACACTGTGGGATGATCGCTATGATCCATTTAGTTCTCTTCAGCAACACAATGATCAAGAAGATTCCAAAAGACTCATGATAGAAAATGGTATCAACATCCAGATAAAAATCAATGGAGTCAGAATACAGATCAAAGTATACTATTTTCACTTTTTTTCTTTTGTGATTTTGTTCCTTTTGTTCCATTTTTTTCTTTCACAGTATGACTAATGTGGATATGTGTTTTACATGATTGGACATGTATAACCTATATCAGATTACTTGCCATCCCAGAGAGAGGGGAAGGGAGGGAGAGAGAAAAAATTTGGAACTCAAAATCTTTCAAATATTTGACATTGAAAATTGTCTCTACGTGTAATTGGAAAAATAACACTGAAAATTGTCTCTACATGTAATTGGAAAAATAAAATATTGTTATTTTTTTAAATGCACCAGACCAAATTCTGAAGGAAAAGTCCAGAAAAAGTCACAGTGAGTCATTTGTTGAGTTCGAGTTAGTATCGGGACACAGAGGAGAGGTCTGTGGACATGGAAGATTCAGTCAGACCATGAACATGCTGTGTTCCCTACAGTACCAAGACAGATGTAACCTGGGGCAAGAGGAGGTCCTGGTTCTGGTAGTAGGGCACCGCCAGACCCTATGCTGGTATACCATGATTGGGACATATGACAACTGGTAGCTTTGTCACCTAATATAAAGGTTCAGGTCACATACTCAGGCAAACCTTAAAGGACACCTTGTCCCGGGAGTGATGTTTCCTGGTAGGCAGGCTCTGGGTAATATATATAGAAAGATGGAAGCTCAGAAGTAATAAGCAGTGGTTCAGCTCATCCTTGAGAAGCAAAATAGGTTCTTAGTTTAGCATCCAGCTGAATATGCACAGGAATAATTAGTGCAGGAATCTGAAGCCAAAGGGGCATCTACAGATCTTTCATTTTGAACAACTTCCCAGCTGGCTGATAGGGGTGGAGTCCAGGAGCAGACTATTGTTCAGAATAAAACCCAGTTCTGGAACTTAACAAAGCTCAAACCAGGAGGCAGCAATCAAACTTTGCTTTGGATCAGATGACTATGGGGTCACTGAAAGCCTGTTGGTCCCTAGCCTATCCCTGAGATCTTGAAATAACACAACATGTCACAAGAAAGCAGCAAGAGGACTAGCCCAGATCTTCACTCCAGAAATACACAAAGCTTATCTCTAACATAAAGTCTGAAGTCAAGAAGAAGGCTGGAAGAATGGGCAAAAACAAGAATTCCATCATAAAGAGCTACTGGACTCCACCCCTAGAAATGAGAGGTATGCAAGAGGGACAATAGCTTGGAAAAGAAAGGACAAAAATTAACTGAAGAAAACAATTCCTTAAAAAATACAATTGGCCAAATGGAAAAGGAGGTACAGAAACTAACTGAATGGAATATGGAAGCTAATGAATCTATGAGGCATCAAGAATCAATCAAACAAAATCAAAATAATGAAAATTAAAGAAAATGTAAAATACCTCACTGGAAAAATAACTGACCCAGAAAATAGAACCAGGAGAGATAATTTAAGAATTATTGGTCTACCTGAAAGCAATGATCAAAAAAGAGCCTGGACAGCATCTTTCAAGAAATTATAAAGGAATACTGCTATGATATCTTAGAACCAGAGGGCAAAATAATCATTAACAGAATCCACCAATCACTTCCTGAAAGAGAGCCCAAATTGAAAATGCCAAGGAATATTGTAACCAAATCCCAGAATTATCAGGTCAAGGAGAAAATGCTGCAAGCAGCCAGAAAGAAACAATTTAAATATTGTGGAACCACAGTAAGGATTATCCTGGACCTAGCAGCTGCTACATTAAAGGAGCAGAGGATTTAGATTATGATATTACAGAAGGCAACTGTATCCAGCAATATTGAGCATAGTCTTTCAGGGAAAGAGATGGCTATTCAATGAAATAGGGGACTTCCAAAACTTCCTGATGAAAAAAACAAAGCTAAACACAAAATCCAATCTTCAAATACAAGATTCAAAAGAAGCATAAAAAGATGAACAGGAAACAAAAAACCATATTATTCAATAAGGTTAAACTATTTACATCCCTATATGGTAAGATGATACTTGTAACTCTTGAGACCTGTAACTTTATTATGACATTTAGAAGGCATATGGGTATAAGTTGACTTTGATGTGATGATAAAAAATTTAATTAAGGGGTGAAAAAGATAGTGCTGGGAGAAGAAGAAAGGAGGAGGCAGACAAGGGTAAATTACATGACATGAAAAGGCACAAAAACTGATTACAATAAAGGGAAAGAAGGGAGGGGGTTAACTTTGTTTGAACCTTACTCTTATCAGACTGGGTTCAAAGAGGAAATAATATACACACTCAGTTGGATATAGAAATCTATCTTACCTTATAGAAAGCAGACAGGGAAAGGGGGCGGAAGGAAAGTTACTGATAGAAGGGAGGGAAGATTCAGGGAGGTGGTGGTAAGAAGCAAAATACTGGAGAGGAGGGAAAGGGTGAAAAGATAAAGGATAAACTAGGGGGAATAGGATGTAGAGAAAGACATAGTGATCATAACTGTGAATGTGAATGGAATGAACTCTCACAAAAGAAAAGTGAATAGTAGAATGGATTAAAAACTATAATCCTACAATATGTTGTTTAGAAGAAACACATCTGAAGCAGAGAGATACATATAGAGTAAAGGTAAAAGGCTGGGTCAGAATATATTATGCTTCAGTGAACTAAAAAAAAAGCGGAGTTAGCAATTCTGGTCTGAGACAAAGCAAAAGCAAAAATAGATCTAATTAAAAGAGATGATGAAGAAAACTACATCCTGCTAAAAGGTACCATAGACAACAAAGTAATATCAACACCAAACATATATGCACCAAGTGGTGCAGCATCCAAATTCTTATAGGAGAAGTTAAATGTGTTATAGGAGGAAACAGATTATAAAACTATACTAGTAGAGGACCTTAGCTTTTTCCTCTCACAACTAGATAATTCTAAGCACAAAATAAACAAGAAAGAAGTTAAGAAGATGAATAGAATTTTAGAAAAGTTAAATATGGTAGACCTCTGGAGAAAATTGCATGAGGATCGAAAGGAATATATCTTTTTCCCAGTGGTACATGGAACCTACATAAAAATTGACCATGTACATTAAAACCTCACAATCCAATGCAGAAAGGCAGAAAGATTAAATGCATTGTTTTCATATTATGATGCATGAAAATTACATGTAATAAAAGGCCATGAAAAGATAGACTAAAAATTAATTGGAAACCAAATGATCTAATACTAAAGAATGAGTGGGTCAAACAACAAATCACAGAAAATTCAATAACTTCATCTAAGAGAATGATAATAAAGAAACAATATAATAAAACTTACAGGATGTAACCAAAGCAATTCTCAGGGAAAATTTTATATCTCTAAATGTTTACATGAATAAAACAGAGAAAGAGTGGGTCAATAAATTTGGCATGCAACTAAAAAAGCTAGGAAAAGAACAAGTTAAAAATCTCTAATTAATTACCAGAAATTAGACATTTTGCAAATCAAAGGAGAGGTTAATAAAATTGAAATTAAGAAAACTAGTGAACAAATAAAACTGAGTCGGTTTTATGAAAAAAAACAATAAAACAGATAAACTTTTGGTTAATTTTATTTTTACAAAAGAAAGCAGAAAACCAAATTACTAGTATCAAAAATGAAAGGGTGAATTCACCACTAATGAAGAGGAAATTTAAACAATAATAAGGAACTATTTTGCCCAACTGCATGCTAATAAATCTGACCATCTAAGTGAAATGGATGTTTACAAAAACATAAATTGCCCAAAATAACAGAAGAGGAAATAAAATACTTAAATACCTCAATTTCAGAAAAAAGAAATTGAATAAGCCATCATTGAACTCCCTAAGAAAAGATCTCCAGGGCTAGATGGATTTACAAGTAAATTCTATGAAACATTTAAAGAACAATTCATTCCAACACTACATAAACTATTTTGAAAAATAGGCAAAGGAATTCTACCAAAATCTTTTTATGATTCAAACATGGTGTTTGGGGACAGTATGAATATCCTAGTACATGGGGTTATCAGAACTTACAGATAAACCAAATGATCCAATCTTTGGAGACAAAAACTCATTATTTGACAAAATTGCTTGGAAAACTTGAAAGCAGCTTGGCATAAATTAGACCAATATTGCATGCCATATTGAGATAATATCAAAATGGATACATGATTGAAACCATAAGCAATTCAGGGGAGCATGAAATATTTTTCCTGTTAGATCTATGGGTAAGGGAATTATTTATGACCAAACAAATAGAGAGCATTCTAGGATGTGAAATGGACATTTTTGATTACATTTAAAAAGTTTTGTATAAACAAAACCTTTGGAGCCAACATTAGAAAAAAAGCAGAAAACTAGGGGGCAGGGGAGGAGAGAGGAGACTTTTATGGCAAGTTTCTCTACTAAAGGCCTTATTTCCCTTTGAGAACTTAGAGAACTGAGTCAAATTTATAACAGCATGAGTCATTTCCCCAAATGATAAATGGTCAAAAGATATAAGAATTTTCAAATGAAGAAACCAAAGCTATCTACAAATCATATAAAAACATGCTCTAATTCACTATTGACTAGAGAAAACTGAATTAAAACGACTCTGAGATACTTTCCCACACCAATCAGATTGACTTATATGACAAAAAAGTAAAATGGTAAATGTTGGATGAGATGTGGAAAAATAGGGACATTATTGGTGGAATTGTGAACTTATCCAACAATTCTGGAGAGCAATTTGGAATAATGTACAAATGACTATCACACTGTGAATATCCTCTGAGCCAGAAATATCACTACTAGATCTGTATCTCAAAAGGATCCAAAAACAGGAAAAAGGATTTATATGTATAAAAATATTTATAACACTTCTTTTTGTGATGGAAAAGAACTGGAAATTGAGGAGATACCCATCAATTAGGGAGTGGCTGAATATGCTGTGATACATGAATATTACAGAATACTATTGTGCTATAAGAAATGATGAGCAGGATGCTTTCAGAAGAACCTTGAGGGGTCTACATGAACTGATGTAAAGTGAAATGAGCAGAAACAGGAGACCACTGTGTACAGCAACAGCAATATTCTACAATGATCAATTATGAATGGCTTAACTATTCTGAACAATATATGATCCAAGACAGTTCCAACCAAGACAGTTTCAAAAGACTTACGACGAAAAAATGCTATCCACTTCCAGAGAAAGAACTGATTGAGTCTGAGTGTAGATTGAAGCATACTTTAAAAAATTTTCTTCATTTTCTTTGGTTTTGTCTTTTGGTTTGCATTTTCTTTCACGATATGGCTAATACAAAAATGTTTTGCATGATTGCACATGTAGACTTATCAAATTGTTTGCCTTCTCAAGGAAGGTAGAGCAGATAGAGGATGGAAGAGAATTTGGAGCTGCAGATTTAAAAAAATGTTTAAAATTGTTTATATATAGAATTGGAAAAAAGTAACAAAGTAATTTCACAAAAATATAGGTATATTGAAGAAACGGAGGAGGACCAAGAGAGGAATTGGTCTGTGTTGTTAAAATTATTACAATGGATGCAAGAATGGAGGTGGAGGTGGAACTATACAGTTCTGGTTTGCCCTGTTTTCTCTGCCAAAAAGAATGGCCTTTGGGTCAGAGAGGACAGAATAAATAAGACTAAGACAAAACTTAGGCCCAGTGTAAGTAAATAAAGAGATAGTGCAAGATTGCTTGGCTGCCCTGGATAAATTCGGATACTTGGCCCAGATAAAGCACATACATACACACAGCCTTGGATAGTGAAAGGACAGATGAATGTGAATGATGAGCTTCTACCTAGATCTTTGAAAGCTTTCAAAAGTCTACACAAGCGCTGAAAGACTGAAGAGAGGGGCCAATTTTCAAAAGAAAACAAGAAAATGAAAGTGCTTTCCTCTTTTCTGCTTAATTCTCTAGAACAAGGGTTCTATGCCTAGCTTATGTTATGAACCCCTTAAACAGCCAGTCTTGTGGAGCCTAAGGCTCCTTCTTCAGAATCATATCCTTAAAGTCATAAAATATACTACAAAGAATTGCAAAGGAAATGAATTATATTGAAATACAGTTTTAAACATTCCAGATTCATGGACACTTGAAATCTATCGATGGACCCCAAGTTGAGAATCTTGGCTCTAGAGCAAAGCAACTGCTTGCCTCTACAGTCTTCTATGCCAACAATCAACCAGAACATGTTAATTGTTTTCTTTTGGCCACAGGTTGTGCTGAGAGCTGGGGAAACAAAGAAAATGCAAAAACAGTCCTTGTCCTCAAGAAACTTACATTCTATTGGGGGTGACAATGTATATAAATCAGTATGCATGATAAATACAGAGTAGATGGACAATAGGCTTAGAGGAAAGAACACTAACAGCTAAGGGGCATCAACAAAATTTTATTAGAAGAGGCCACAGAAGGTGGGGATGGTGAGGAAGCAGTGTGAGCAGGCAGCAGGTAGTTGCTGGACCTTGCCCTGGGAGGCCCATCAACGGGCCACAATGCAGAGCTTATAGGTGGGAGGAATGTTGCCAAAGCCGCTGATCTTGGGGGTGATGTCAATCTCACTGACGGGAACCAGGGATTGGAGGGAGAAGCTCTGCAGGATGGCTGTGAGGTAGAGGAAAAGCTCCATCCGGGCCATGGCCTCCCCCAGACACACACGCTTCCCTGGGGAGCACCGCCATTGTCCACAGTACCAGCAATGGGGAAAAAGAAACATAACATGGATCATTGAAACACTTCCAAACAGATAACTCAAATCAGGTCATCAAACAAATTACATAGATGGGCTAATCTCAATGGGGTTGGGGAGTCAGTTCTAAGATTCTAAGGTTGTACTTGTTTGAAGGTCCAAAAGCAGGAGTGTGCCATAGCCATAGCTCCAAGGAGCCTATGGTCAAATTCTCCCTGTGAGCATATATACCTCAGAAATTAGCAAAGAGTATAAATCAGGCCTTGATTTATTCTTTTGTTGATTTAAGTTATAGACTTAAAAGTGTGTCATGGATGCATTTTTTTTTGAGAGAGCTTCTTGTTAAATGTTTACCAGCATATCCCTGATTCCAAGTGTCTTAGAGTTCTTAGACACCAAGATTCTAAGAGTCTAACCACTTAAATGTGTTTTCCTACAATTCTAAAACTCTGTTGTTCCATGGGACAGCGGAAAGTATCAGTGCCCTGAGTTTAGATCCCCTCCATGTTCCTTATTTCCCATACGAGTGTGGCCAAGTCTTTTTCCCTTTCTGGGTCTCAATTTCCATATCTGTAGAATGAAGCAATTGGACACTGAGGGTCCCTTAAACTCTAAGGTTATGGTCTTGCAATTCTCTTCTAAGATTTTAAGGGTCTGTGTTTATTGCCCAGCCATATTGCCCATGCTCTAAAGGCAGACCAGTTTCTTTAATGTCTCTGAACAAGAAGGGAGGGAAGGGGGAGATTCCTAAGAACCCACCAGAGGCGAATGGCACAAAGGCCTCATTCTTCTTGAAGCGTCCCTGCTCATCAAGAAAGTGCTGGGGTTCGAAGGCTTCGGGTTTTTGGAAATACTTAGGGTCTCGAAGAGCAGAGCCAATTAGAGGGAAGATATCAGTGCCCTGGAGGGAAGGTGAGCATGAGTATAATGAGCAGGGCCAACTCTAGGATAGAGGGATTGGAATTGGGGTAGGGAGCAGGGAAGCAGAGAAAAGGATTGGGTGGGAAAGACACACCAGGAAGAGCCCCTTACCTTTGGCAAGATGTAACCTCGGAAGTGGGTGTCTCGAATGACTGTGTGAGGGACACCCATGGGCACAATGTCTGTAACCCTCTGAATCTCATGGATGACTGCATCAGTATATGGCATCTGCACCCGGTCCTCTGTCTTAGGGAGTCTGTGTCGTCCAATGACTTGGTCAATTTCCTCTTGGACCTTGACTGGAGGGGTTAGAAATCTTGAGAATCTGAGACTCAGGCTCAAAGGAGTCTTATATCAGAGATTATGTGACTTTGACTAAGTCACTTCCTTCTCTAGGCTTGTTATGAACTAAGAAGGCTGGTTAGGACAGCTTCCAGTTCTAAGTCACTGAAACTGCCAGTCTTAAAATGAGAGAACCTTGTGATCATTGACTCTTAAAATGATGAACCTAGGGCTTGAAGGGATCTCAGAAGCCATCTAATCCAACAACATCAGCTTACAAAGGAGGAAACTAAGACCTATATGACTCATCTAAGTTCATAAAGAGCAATGGCAGAGTCAGGATCTGAACCCAAGCCTCCCAAATCCCAAATCCAGTGCTGCTTCCAATGAGCAATAGCCTAGAACTAGATAGGGCAACAAAGTAAAAGAACATGACCTAGAACTTTAAGCTCTGAGGATGATGGAATCTTAAAACCCTAGTATTTCAGAATCCTATGATCTGATTAACATAAAACCTTTGAATCATGAGATCTAGAATTCTAGAATTTGGGGAATGATAGAATCTTGGATTTCAAGAATTATGGAATGTTTATAATGGGTAAGAAGAGATGAAAAATGCATCCTCCTCCCTTCCCAAGAGACGTTGGGGACTATGGGTATAGAACAGGGCATACACTGTAAGACTCAGTTGATGTGGTGTTTTATTTTATGGAATCCTCCCTTCTCTTTCTTATCCTTTGTAACAAAAGATAGTTAACTGGGGAGGGTAGAAGGAAATTAATGTGATATGAATACAAACCGCCTCTGGTACCCACTAATTAAACCTCCCTGGGCATCAGTTACCTCAATTGTAAAATGAGGGGGTTGGCCAACTTAACATCTACTATCCTACATTTTCAATTTAACCATCATTTTTCATAATAGTTTTCATTTATATAGTGCTTTATAAATACAATATAATTTTATCTTTGCAACAATTCTAAGGGAGACTAGGTTATAGATTAAGAAACAGGTGGGTTAAGTGACTTGCCCAGGATCACACAGCTAGTGTCTGAGGTTGGATCTGAATTTAGGTCTTTCTGACTCATTAACTCCAATACTCTATGCCACCTATCTGCAGAAAAGATTAGGTTAAAGCAGTTGTCTCCAAGGTCCCTTTCTAAGCCTGGCATGTGTGATTTTACGACAAGCTTTCCTCAACGTCTTTCTCCCAATGTCTCTCCCTCCCCCAACACTGCTAATGTTACAATGTAAGCTCCTTGATGGTAGGAATAGCTTCATTCTTTGTATTTTTATCTCTAGCACCTGGCACAAAGCCTGACACATAGTGGGTACTTAAATGCTTGTTGACTCGCTGATTGATTCAGGGGGACCAGAAGGCACGTGGCCATCATGGGCTCCAGAGAATGAGATCCTATTCAGGGCCAGACATGGGTGTAAGAAGGGTGAAGACCAGGAGGATGGTCAGAAAATGGACTCACCTCCCACCTCTGGGTGTTTCATGAGAAGCAGAAACCCATAGCGCAGCGTGGAGCTGACTGTTTCAGTCCCAGCAAAAAACAGGTTTAAAGTGGTGAGGACCAGGTTCTTAAGGTTGAATTCTGTTTGAGGGTTGTCTTTTTCCTGGGAGTAGGAGGAAGACTGCGCTTCAGAGTTCATGCTTTCTTCTACTCTTCAACTATAAGCCTCCTGTGCCTCCCTTCCCCCCATACCTGTGTCTCAGGTGCTGGCCTGATAAAGAGGTGTCTCTAGGAGTGGGTCTTAGTGAGATCACTTAGGACTTTCGGGAGTGGGGAGGGACTAAGCCGTCTGGGCCAGAGAGGACTGAAGGGATGAGAAGGGTGCTCCAGACAGAGAATGGCAGAACTTGCCTTATTCAGGGAAAGTTTCTTTCTATGGGAAGCCTGTCTTGGTCCCCCTTAGTTCAAAAAAGTTCATTGATCTAGCACTGGAAAGGACCCCTCATTATACAGATAAAGAAACTAAGGTCCATAGAAATGAAATGACTTGCCCAAGATTATCCTTTCATAAGTGATGGAGAGCAGGACAGTGAAAAGATTACTGACTCTCGGGCCAGATGACCTGGGTTCAGTCCTCCCCCTGATACTACCTGCATAACCTTGGACTGCTTGGTTTACTTCTCTGTAAGTCAGTTTCTTCATCCTCTGTCAGATGAGGGGGTGGGAACTTTCAGCTCTAGATTTATGAATTATCATATACCTGCATGTATTTGCATGTTCTTCCCCCTCTTCACCTTGAGACAATGTAAGTATCCATAGTACATTGTACATAGTAAGCACTCAATAGATCCTTGTTGAGTGGGAAGATTGCTGGCTTAGAGTAGGAAAGGACCTTTGGGTTCATCTAGTCTGATTCTTTTCATTTTACTGATGAGGACACTGAGGTCCAGATCAAGGAAGGGATTTGCCTAGTGTCACACAGGTAGTAAGTGGAAGAATCAAGATTTCAACTCGTGTCTGACAATTTGAGATCCCTGAGGAAATGGCCAGGGGACCAGAGGAATGAGGTGGGGGATGTAGGGGATGGGAAAGGGAGGCTTTGAAAGATAGCTTGAGGAGTGTGACTTGGATTCAATGGACCACAGGGAGAGATGGAGCCACACTTGACTATATGGATAACAATGTGGGGCTTGGATGGTGGAAATGGGGGAGGGAGAGGCTGGGAACACTCCAGGAAAAGCAGGGAGTATTGCAGGTGGCACCTGATGCATTTTGACCAGGAAGCAGTCAATGAAGTCCCGGGGGCTATTGGTATCCAGAGAGGCCTCATTGATCTTGACCCTGGATGCGATGAAGTCCTTCAGCTCTTCGATAAGGTTGTAAATTTTGTTATGGCGGCCAGGAAGGTACTGCATGATCCCTGAATACATATCATAGAGCTGATGGATTGGGATGGGGATAGGGAGGAGAAAATGTCTCATTAGATTGGAGAAACAGGACATGAGGGAAGGGAGGGATTGGAGGAGCCAAAAGGGTAGGAATATCTGAAGGCTTAAGAAATTTCAGAAGGGGGAAAAAAAAACACTATTTCTTTATCTCCAGGGAACTTAAAAAAAATATCCTGCCAAATTAGGGAGAAAGGAAACAGAGATAAAAATGTGAGAACACAACCCTCTACCATCAGCAGCATGTTTCCAGTTTCACTGCCTTCAGAGATTTATGGTCAGATGACAGCTAAGCTCCCCTCATGAAGAAGTTTGCAAAGTTCTCTTATTAGACACTCACAATAATCTACTGACCAAGGTGCTATTCAAATTACTGTCTCTTGTTTACAGATGTGGACACTGACACTCAGAAAGGTTGACTGATTTTCCCATGGTCACAAAGGCAGAAATTGTAGAGAATTACCAGAATGGAAACTCTCTCCACCAGTGTATTTGTCCCTAGAGTTGCCTGGGGGCACTGATAAATTGTGACTTGTCCATAGGCACACAACTGGAAAGTATGATAGAAGCAGAATTTATACTTAATTCTCTCTGCCTCTCAGGAGGCTCCCTTATCTATTATGCCACAACTGTCTCTTACAAATAATAATGTCCATAATTAAATGTTAAATTATTTATTAATCTAATGAAGAAGAAATCCTTGACTTCCAGGATTCTTACTTAGGTTTATATTATGATTCCAAGGTCCTAAATCCTGTGATTCAAAGGTTCTATGATTTTAAAGTCCTGAGATTCTGAGGTTCCATTAAGTCTAAGCCTCCTGGCTTTGATGATTCTGAGATTCTATTATCTTGAGTCTGCATTTCTAAGGTTCTAAGACTATGATTCTAATATTCTAAAATTCTAGAGTCTAATATTCCATCTTCCTAAGGTTCATGTTGTTATGTTCTTATGGTTCAGCTATTCTGAAATTTATTAGGTTCCAATATTCTATGGTTTTTATAACCAAGGTTCCAAGATTCTAAGTTTCTGTAATCTAAAGCTCTAGAGGCGTTGGTATTTTAAAATTCTAAGGTACTGTGGTTCTAATGTTCTATTATCCCAATAAGCTAAGACTCTATGATTCTGTGAGTATATATTTCTAATATGTTGGTATTCTAAAATTTGAAAATTTTAGTAGAGAATTCTAAAGTTCTACTCTTCCAGTTGTCTGTGGTTCTAGAGCTTAATGGGCTATGGCTCTAAGATTCTGTGATTCTTTGTTCCAAAAGTACTTGCATTCCAAAATTTAAAAAGCCTAGTACCCCAGGGTTCTAAGTTCCCAACATTCTGAGTTTCTAGAGTCTAAAGTTCCATTTATAAGGTTCTAGGATTCTAAAATTTTAAGGCTCTGTGACTGTAATTTTCTAAGATTCTACTATACTAAAGTTTGATGATTTTAATATTCTGTGAGTCTACCTTCCTAACATCCTCATATTCTACTATGTGAAGATTTTTATATCAGGTTCAGTGATTTTAAAGTTCCAAGTTTCCAATGTCCTTGGTTCTTGTGCATAAGGGTCTATTGTTCTAATATTCTATGATTCTATGTTTTTAAGATACTGGTATTTAAAAATTAAAAGTTTCTAAGTTCCCAGTTTTCTAAATTTCTTGATCCTATGGTTCTGTTTCTAAGGTTGTAGTATTCCAAAATTAAAATATCCTAATACTCTTGGTTTCTAAGTTCCTGAGTAAACAATCAATTCTATGATTTTAGAGTAAAAGACTCTGTCATTTTGTTTCTCAGATTTTAATAGTTTAAAATTAAAAGATTCCAGTATTCTAAGGATCTATAACTATTAAAATATATGCCTTGATGAGGCTAACATTCTATGTGTTGATGCCATTAGGATCCCATTGGTTGTTCTTTGTTTGGGTGCAGGGGTTTGGGGAGTTTGAGGAAGCTGCCACCACAAACAATACCTGGGCCCAGGGTGTGCTCATCTCAATGAAGCTCTCATTGATCAGGCGCAACAGATATAAGAACTGCTTGTCCTCATAGTCAAAGCGGCTTCCAAACACCACAGAGCTGATGACATTGGAGACTGTGCGGCTCAAGAAGAAGGTGGGATCAATGGGGGCTCCTAGAAGAGAGATGGAGGGAAGCAAGGATGGGATAGAGGGGCAGCCAAAGAGAGACGGAGATATGGAAAGAAGAGCCCCATGTGGGAAGACAAGTGACTTATTGGGGGTCAGACTCCACTGAGTAACCTTAGACACTTCTTTTCCTCTCTCTCTCTCTCTCTCTCTCTCTCTCTCTCTCTCTCTCTCTCTTTCTCTCTCTGGGCCTTAGTTTCCCCCTCTGTAAAATGGAATTGTACACAAGGGCTAAGATCTTAGAGGTCACTTATTCCCAGCCCCCTCTTATTTTGCAAATGAAGAAACTGCGGCTAGGTTGGTATAGTGACTTGTCTAAGGGCACTCAGTTATTAAGCATCAGAGGTGAGATTGGAACCAAGATGCTATGAGTTCTATCATTTCACAGCCAATGCTATTTGTATATCCCTTGATGCCATCCTTCTCATTTGACAGATGAGGAAACTGAGGCCAAGCTAGCTAGGTTAGGTCACTTGACCCAAATAATGCAGGTAATATGAGGGAGAGGCCAAATTTGAACCCAGGTTCTCTAACTCCATGTCCAGTGGTCTTGTCAGGTCCCTTCCAGATCTGAGCCTGGACCAAGAGAGGGAGGCTGGATGACCCTTAAGATCCCCCAAGCCTTAATAAGCTCTATTCTGGTGCTGCCTGGATCCCACCACAGGGCTGAGATTTGCAAAAACCCATCTCTCCCAGTATTGTTCCCCCATCCCCATTTAGGCCTCTGGTTCTCCTCATGTTCCCTCACATTAAGGCACCATCTCCCATCTCCCTATTCTCCTGCCTTCATTTCTCCCAACCCCTCCCCAGTAACCCCTACCGTTTGTTTTCCGTAATTCTTCAAGTAAGAATCCAGCCTCTTCCTGAATGCGCTCCTCAATACTGCGCTTCCCCATCCCAAAATCTCGAAGGATAGTCAGAGAGAAACGCCGCAAGATCCTCCAGCGTTCCCCATTGGCCAGTGCCACACCTGCCAATTCAAAAGTGAGTTATCATCTACTGTGTGTAGTGGGATGGCACAGAGTGGGAAGGCAGGAAGGTCAGGGTGACAATAATATATCCATGGAGTCATAGGATTTAGAGTTGGAAGGGACCAATGTGGTCTAATTCCCTTTTACAGAAATGGAAATTGAGGCTCAGAGAAATCACAAGAGCATAGCTCAGTAGCTGTGAGAGATGTCAGAGGACATCTAGCCCAACCTCCTCATTTGACAGAGGTGGAAACTGAGGTATATAGGGAGGTGGAGGGACTTGCCTCAGGTCACACAAGGGGAGCAGCTAAGCCAATCCTGGGATCTAAGCCTAGTGTCTCCAAACTCAGAACTCTTTTCATGGTAGTGTCTGGTCCCCACCTTCTAGAGTTCCTCATTAAATAGTGGAGGGTTCAACATAAGACAAAGAGCAGGCTCCAGGCTCCAGGCAAAGAGCCTTAGTCTTGAAAACTTGGACTTTCTTCTTGTTCAGTCATGTCTAACTCTTCACAACCTCTTTTAGGGGGTTTTCTTTGAATTTTTTGGAATTTTCTTGGAATTCCTTCTCCAGTTCATTTTAGAGAAGAAATTGAGGCAAACAGGGTTAAGTGACTCACCCAGGATCACACAGCTAGTCAGTGTCTGAGGCCATGTTAGAACTCAGTAAAACCAGTGTTCCTAACTGCATCCCTAGCGCTCTATCCACTGTAGTGCCACCTAGCTGAGCTATTTAAAATGAAGGGACTGGACTAATGGGGTTGAACTCAAACAGTGATGGAACTTTGAAGGGACATTTTGACGAAAGACAATCCAATCTAATCAAGGAGACAACATACAAATAACCATACGCAACTGATATGGAGATAGGATAAATTAGGGGTAACCTCAGATGGAAGACAGTAAGATTAAGGAGGACCAGGACAGACTTCTTGTTGAAGGCAGGACTTTCAGGGAAGCTAGGAGACAGAGATGAGGAAGATGAGCACTCCAGGAAAGGGAAATAGTTAATGAAAATACCCAGAGTAATTTTTTTATTCCTCCCCTTCTCAGTGGGTAGGGGAGTAAATGAGGGAGGGAATGAATCTGGAACAAAAAATGAAATGAAGTGAAAAAAAAATGTCCAGTGCCAGGAGATGGGGGGGTCAAAGGTTCTCCTTACTTCCAGGTCTTACACTCCTATGCCTGCCCCTTCTCCCAAAAAGCCCCATCCAACCCCCATGAAGAAAGCTCTAGGTCTAGGATGATGGTTAATTTTCTCTTGGTTTTGGGGGTTATTGGAGAAAGATTATACCTTATACATGGGCTATAGATTAATAGGCAGGGAATCAGGGGTATCATAACCACTTGACAGTCAGCATATTATATAGAAGTGGGATCTCTCACCATGACCCTGGAAGTTTCGGTCAATGGAGGCCATCTCCCCCCGGCCACTGAATTCCTCTGCCTTGTCAACCAGCGCCTCCTTCACTGCCTCATGGCCGCATAGTACGACTACTCTTCGAGGACCCATGTAGACAGTAAACACAGGCCCATACTTCTTACTGAGCTGGGGGGAAGTGAGTAGGGAGTTAACAGGGAGGTCCCAGCCCATGTTTCCCAGGTTGAGCCTCGGGGACAAGGTAGGAAAATACCAAAAGATACCCAGGTGATGACCCTTGAGGGATGAGCAGGAAATAGAGTCAAGTGGAAAGAGCCCTAGTCAAGAGATCTGGGTTTCATCCCAGGCTCTCTTCTCTTAGACTCTGTTTACCTAATGTGGGAAATGCACTAGGTTGTTTCTAAAGTCTCTTCCAGACTTTATGGTTTAAGTCTAAATAAGTTTCTATGACGTTAACCTTCTGTAATTTACTCTGTAGTGCTTAAATTCTAAGATTCTGATTCTTACATCCAGAGGTTCTGAGCATCTAGGATTCTAAGAATCTCCATCTCTGTGGCTGAATGAGAGAAGGTGGGCAGACTCACCTCCAGGAAAGACTGAAATGTGGCATCGGTGCGGACCTGCAGCAGGTTGCCCAGAAAGGGTATGGGAGTGGGTCCTGGGGGCAGCTTGCCTGCTTTGTGCATGCGCTTCCAGGCAATGAAGATTGCAAGGCAGGGAACACAGAGTGCCAAGAAAAGTGTGATAACACCAAACTCCATGGTGCCTGGAGGAGGGGGTGCCCAGCCTGCCGGGGGCCCCAGTTATATATTCATCAGGGCTCAGCCTTATCTGAAATCCGAATCCCCCTAGGATTAAGCTTTCCAAAGCCTGGTACTATAGATTACATAACTTGTGTGCCCTCCCCTAGGCATGCAAGGAAAGGTCACTCTTAGCTGGGCTAACCAGGGAAAACTTCCTGAATAAGGCTGCATTGGACTGGATTTCTCAGCCCCTTCCCCCTCTCCACCCCATGTCTCATTCCTCCTCCTAGAGACTGGCATGATAGCCTGGCAAGGGTGCTGGTTTGGGAGTTCAAGGATCTAGGTTTGAATCCACACTTTGCTACTGCCTGCCTGTGTGACCCTGGGCAATGACTTCACCTTTCTGAGTCTGTTTCTTCAGCTGTGAAGTAAGGGGGTGGACTAGATGGCCACTGAGAATTTTTCCAGCTCTCAAGAGTTGTGTCCTCTCAGAATAAAGGCTGATCTGACCCCTTATTTCTCCAACTGAAGAAACCCAGAATTAGAAGAAGGGAGGGATTTGTCTAGGTCATACAGTGAGCTAGGAGCAGAGTTTGGCTTGGTTCTAGGGATCTTGACACCTAGCCTAATCCAGGCCCCTTTCCTCTATGGAATCCTGTCTTTGGCATCTGTAGCCAGGTGTGCGTGTGGGGGGGGAGGGTCATTTGGAGCAACCCTCCAGGGGGCTCTGCTGTCTGTCCCAGAATGATGTGGGCCCTGCCGTTGAGCTCTAAGGAAGGCCCTCCCAGGCGCTCCAGAGAAGCCCCAGTTGTGGGCTTTACAGGCAGTTACAGTGGTACACTGGACCTAGAGGCAGGAAAACATGAGTTCAAATATGACTCCTAGAAACTAGCTGTGGAACCTAGGTAAGTGACTTAACCTATTTGGTCGCAGTTTCTTCATCCACGAAATGGGGGTAATAGCAGCACCTCCGTGTGTGGTGCTGTGAGGAAGTACTTTGTGAATCATAAAGCACAACATACATGCTAACTATCATCATTGTTATGTTTTTATTATTGGTTCATGGGACCTGGAAGGAGCCTCGGAGCCCTTGGAGTCTGATTCTCTGATTCTAGAGATGAGCAGAGTCAGAGGGAATGGAACTACTCAAGGTGAACAGATAAGAGGTGGAAGGCAGTAGCGGACAGTGGTTGCTTGGGTCTCTTCTAGCTCTAGACCTATATTTCTAATTAGGAGGGCTAGGATTTGGACCAGGACCTCTAGGGACTCAGCACTGTATCCTTCCAACTGCCTTACAGGTAAGAGAACTTTGCTTGAGGCAGCTAGGTGGATGGAACACTGAGGCTGGAGCCAGAAAGACCTGAGTTCAAGTTCAGCATCAGACACTTACTAGTTGTGTTACCCTGAGCGAGTCACTTAACTTCTCCCTGCCTCAGTTTCCTCAACTGTAAATGAGAATAATAATAGCACCTACTTCCCGGAGTCGAGAGGATCAAATGAGAGATTTGCCGAGCACTTGGCACTGTTCCTGACGCAGTAGTGGGTGCTTAATAAATGTGGTTTTTCCGTTTCCAACTTTCTTGAGCCTCTAAGTTCTAGAGCTGGAAAGAATGAGCTCAAAGGTCTCTCTTCCAGATGCTGAAAATGGGGCCCAGAAAGGGGCAGGGTCCCACAGCCAGTCTGACCCATAGTCAGAACTTGATTCCCTCCCTCGGGAGGAGGGTGACCCTTGGGAGGAGAACCTTTGGGGAGATGGGCTGGGTTTAAGCTGCTTAATCTTTGTTTCAAAAGAATTCCATTGGGTGGGGAGAGACAACTGGAAATGGGATGCAGGTCTGAACAGGGAGGGGTGTCGTGCCCTTCTGGGTTTGCTCTGAGAACCTGAGAAGCCGGCAGGGCAGTGCTGCCCATGGCTCAAATGGTTTAGGATTAGCAGAAACCAGATCCCCCAGGAAGCTCAGCAGCTAAAGGGGCCTGGGCCTCAAGCTCCACAGGTTGTTGCTAAACAAGATGCAGGTGCTTATGAGGCACCTGGAAATTATAAAGAATGAGGGTAAGGGGGCAGGAGATGTACAGGTCCTCCACTCCCGCAGAATCACGTGGAGAGTTTGGGCATTGTGGATGGGTTGTAAACCCTGGGGTACCCAGCCAATGGGGAATCTGGGGAGGGAAAATCGAATCAGGAATAGGCAATAAAAAGGGGGTGTATTTGTCTCAAGGGGGTGTGCCTACTTAAGTAAGGTTTCTTACAGTGTCAGGCATGGAGAAAGGAGAGACAGCCAGGAGAACTAAATCCAAAGGCTTTATTTAGGTGCTGGGTCTTTCTCTCCTTGGCCCTCTGCCTTCACTCTCTGGGTCCCCCTTGTCTCTCTTTCCTTGACTAGATTTCTCACCAGTCTCTATGTGCCCATGTAGCTTTCTGCCTCTATCAATGTCTCTTTCTCTATCTTTCTCTCTTTTTCTCTCTCTCTTTCCTCCAACTCTTTGTCTCTCTCCCTTCCTCCTTCTTTCCCTGTCTCTGTGTCTGTCTGTCTCTCATGGTGTCTGTTGTCTATGTGCACTTCTTTTTCCTCAACTCCTGCCTTGCCCTTGTGGGCAGAGCTGAGTGTGTGTCCTGCTCAAGTACCTTAGGAATCTGCCCTGGAAGCAACCTCTGTATGAGAACAGAGATCCAACTATGGCCCCCCATGATCCCTCTGCCCCATCCCATCTGGCCTCTCTCCTTGTCATCCCTGAACCCATCAGCCTCCACTGTCTGGCCCTTAGCCTCTCTCTTTTTATTCTTAACCCCAAACCTGCCATTCCGTCCCCTGAGATACTCACCTACCTTTCTACAACAACTCTCTTCACCTAGGTCAGTTGAGTTGGAATTCCCCCCCCCACCCCACTGTTGCCTCTATGCCTGTTCAGATTCCTAGGGCCTTCTGCTGAGGGCTCTTCCCACCTTCAAAGACATGTCCCACACTTGATGCTCCATGGGTAATGAAGCAGGGCAGGTGGTCATAGGGAAAGATGATGAACAACACATAGGAGGGCATGGGTGTTTTATTAGTTTTGTGGCAATTTACCACTGAATTGACAGAAGAATAAAATCCAGGCTGTTAGATCTGGCAAGACCTTAAGAGATCACAGTGAGAAATTAATAATTCCTATGGAACTGAAGTAAATTGAGGTAAATTGAATCATCTAGTCTGACCTCCCAGTCCTAGAGAGGTGATGTCCAGGGTCACACAGCTAGTATGACCTTTGTCACAGGACTGGGACTTGAGCCCACATCTTTTGACTCAAAATAGAGATCACTCTGTGATGCCAGGTTCACCCCATCTGTCCGTGTCTCCCTGAGGATCCTTCCTATCATCGGGGCAGGAAGCGAAGCTTGTAGATTGGGGGCACTGTCCCTAATCCACTCTCCTGGGGCCTGATGTCCAAGTCTTCAGGGGGCTTGGAGGAAACCAGGGAGAAGTTCTGCAGGATGGTGGTGAGGAAGAAGAAGAGTTCTGATCGAGCAATACCTTCACCTAGACAGATGCGCTTCCCTGTGGGTGGCAGAGAGGGTAATAAGAGAACCTTAAAAGCAACAACACCTAGCATTTACCTAACATTTTGTCTCCCCTAAAGACATTCTTAGAGTCCCTGATCTCTCTCCTCCTGATCCAGGAGACTTCATTACATGGGGCACCTGAGTAAGCCAGGGGTGGGAGAAAATGGTCAGAGGCAGAAGAGAGATCCATGCATTGACTGCCTCTTCTTCCGTCATCTGCTCCCCTTAAACTCAACCCTCACCCTCCTCAATCTCTTCTCTCCCCATTACCCACTTACACTGTACCCTCTGGAATTCCCTATTGTTAACAGACTCCTCCTTAAGAGTGCACTCCATACTGACGGCTGTCCTCTAGGTGTCTCCAGGTAACTCTCCCCCTCCCCGAGAGGTTTAGCTTCTCCTTCCAACACCTTGTGTTCTCTGTTTTTCATTCTCCCCAATTCTTATAACTACTGCCACAGGACTACCTGAAGCAGAAATGAGATATCTGAAAATAAAGAACCAACCCACTTAGCACAGTTCCTGGCACAGTGTGGGTCATAGGAGTGGCCATACCTTGGATCCTCCACCTGCCCCACATCTCTATCCCTGCCCCTGACTGAATTTATCTTGGGTGTCCAAGTTTCTAGTTCTGACTCTTCTCCAAATGGCAGGACCTCAAGGCCCTTCCTCATGTTATCACCTTCCAACATATCAGTGTTCTTCCTAAAATTTGATGCCCAGAACTCAACACAATGCTTTGGATAAGTTCTGACAAGGGCAGAAGATGGAGGGACAATGACCTCTGTCACAGGCTTGGACACTATCTCTCCCTCCATGTAGCTTAAGATCCTATTTGCTTATTGGCTATTATGTCACAGCGTTGACTCATATAAAGACTGTAGGTTCACTAAAACCCCTACATTCTCTTACAATGACGTTTGATCTTATATTTTTATATTGATTTTGAGCCCAGAAATGACTTTACCTTTATCCATATTAAATTCATCTTCTTAGATGTGACCCTGCTAAAGCCCATCAAAATCTCTTTTGGATTCTGATTCAGTCAGATAATTTATTAGTTGTGTCATGGGGATCTTTAATAAGTACACCATCCATGCCTTTCTGATTCAAGGTTAAACAGCATGGAGTCAAGCAGATTCCTGGGGCACTTCACTGAAGATCTCCTTCTACTTGACATCAAACATTTTAAGAGTATTGGGGGGGGGCGGAGCCAAGATGGCAGCGTAGAAGCAGCAAGGTCCCACAGCTCCCACACCACCACCCTAAACACCCATAAAAAAATGAGCCCAGACAAAGTCTAGGATTCTCAGACTCACAAAAATACAGAAAACACATCTCTCACTGAAGGCAGCTCACAGCAGGGGCTCATCGCGGCGGCCAGGAGCAGAGGCTGGCCCAGCCTGAAGCCAAGACTGCAGCCAGGCCCGGGGCTGTGAGAAGGAGCCAGGCTGAGCTGAGCTGAGCCGAGCCACACAGCAGCCAGTCTTCAGAGGAGAGGATCCACAGCCTCCAGCACCTCGACATCTGCCAAGGTGTGAGGAACGGGGATGGGAGAGGGGCAGCTAGCACTGGAGCAGAGACCAGCCCAGCCCAAAACCGCAGAGGCGGCCAGGCCAGGCCCCAGGGTGGCCAGGAGGAGCTGAGCCTCCCAAGCTGCAGCTTCAGTCTACTTCAGAAAAGATCTAAAGCACCTGCCTAAGGGGATATTCAAATCCTGCAAACCAGGGTCAGAGACGGTTAGTGAAAGTGAAACTTTGAAAATTAATTCAGGGGAGAAAAAGCAGTTCAACCAATCTGCCCCTGGGGCAAGGAAGCAGTGGGGGAAGGGAACTGCTGGAACCAGTGGGCGGCCCCCACCAGGATGCTTCAGAGCCCCTGGCCTGTGGACTCCGCAGGGGGGCTGAATCAATTGATCAGGGCAAAGTGCTCTTGTGCTGAGCCGCCTGGATCCGGATTGTGGTCTTGGGTGGTGGTCCTGGGGTGAGCTTTCAGCAAGCCAAAGCTGGGGGGACTTGCAACACCCCCCTAATAGCTCCGGCAGCTGGGAAAACTCCAGCGATTTGGAACAGAGCTTTCCCCCCTGGAAGCAGAGTTTCACAGAGCTAAGAAAACCAACCAATTAATTGACTAGCAAACATGAGAAAAAGGAAGCAAAATAAGAACAGCAATAAAACTCTAG
>CM053596.1:16776083-16786999 GCA_028646575.1 Pseudocheirus occidentalis | reverse complement strand
TCAGTCAGGTTGTTGACTCTCTTTTCATGATTTTCTTGCATCATTCTCATTCCCCTTCCTAATTTTACTTCCACTTTTCTTATTTCTTTTTCAAAGTCCTTTTTTAGATTATCTATAGCTTCTAGGCATTCTTCAAGTGTCTTGGAAGCATTTGGTGTGGGAGTTCTGACTGTGTTGTCTTCCTCCTGGTCCATGCTTTGATTTTGTGTCCACAAAAAAAGGATTCTAGAGTTTTATTGCTGTTATTATTTTGCTTCCTCTTTCTCATGTTGGCCAGTCAATTAATAGGTTGGGTTTTTTAGCTTTGTGAAACTCTGCTCCCAGGGGGGAAATCTTTGTTCCAAATCGCTGTGGTTTTCCCAGCTGCCAGAGCTATTAGGGGGGTGTTGCAGCACCCCCCTGCTTTGGCTTGCTGAAAGCACTCCCCAAGACAACCACCCAAGACCACAATACAGATCCTGGCCACTAAATGCAAGGGCGCTTGGCCCTGATCAATTGACTCAGCCCCCCTGCTGGATCCACAGGCCAGGGCCTCTGAAGCAGCCCAGTGGGGGCAGCCATTGTTTACAGCCTTTCTTGCCCTTCCCCCACTGCTTCCTTGCCCTGTGGGTAGATGGGCCAACCTGGTTTTCTTCTCCAAATTTAGCTTGAAAGCTTCACTCACTTTCACTGATCTTTTGTAATCCTGGTTAAGTAGATGTGAAGATTGCTAGAGGTGCTTTAGATCTTCTCTGAAGTAGACTCACACTGTGGCTTGGGAGGCTAGGCTCCTCTCGACTGCCCTGGAGCCTGGCTGCATGTCAGTTTCAAGCTGGGCTGGTCTTGGCTCCTGGCCTGGAGCCCTGTGTGATGAGGCCGTCCTGCTGAGCTGCCTTTCTCTTATCCCTATTTTTCACACCTTGGTAGATGTTGAGTTGCTGGAGGCTGTGGATCTTCTCTCTTGTAGACTGGCTTGAAGGGCTCAGCTGTGCTCTGCTCCTTTCTATCACCCTGGGCCTGGCTGCAGTTTTGGTTTCAGGCTGGGCTGGCCTCAGCTAGCGTCCTACCACAATGATCCCCTGCTGCCGAGCTGCCTTCCTTCTGCGAGAGATGTGTTTTCTGTATTTTTGTGATTTTGAGAGACTTAGAATTTGTCCAGAGGCATATTTTATGGGTTTTTAGGGTGGCCGTGTGGGAGCTGCGGGACCTTGCTGCTTCTATGTCACCATCTTGGCTCCGCCCCCCATTCTTAAATTACATTCTAACAAATGAGAATGACAGTCAAAAGTATTAATCTTTTGGCTCAAGTTGACATAGTTAATATAGGTCCAGTAGTAGAATGTGAATCCAAAACACCAATAATGGCTTTCTTTCTAAAACATACTGAAGAAAGATAAACATGGAGCAGGAGGAAATTAATGTACTCTGGATTTGGAGAGAGTGGATCAGGATTGTTTTCCATTCCATAGTATTTGGTCATTTTTTGCAAAGGTGTCCTGTAGACTTCAAAACTTTTCTTAGATTCAATTAATTTCCTTGATTTCTTTTTCTTTATTTGTCAGCCAGATTTATAAGTTCTGAAATGAAAAACTTGAGCACCACCATGAGTATAGTTTTACTATGTCCTCCTGTGATTCTTTTAACTTTCACCTAAGATTTTGGATGCTATGGGTGATAGAGCCAAGATGGTCTAGAAAAAGCAGAGATTTCCCTGAGGTCTCCCAATTTCCTCTTTAAACAATTTTAAACTATGGCTCAAAACAAATTCTGAAGTGACAAAACTCACAGAAGGAAGAGGTGAAACAATTTTCTAGTTTAGGATAACTTAGAAGTTAACAGCAAACATCTGTCACGCTAGGAAATAAGTGGGGTACAGTCCAGCACAGTAGCTGGAGGCACCTGAAACAACAAAGGAAGCAGTAGCTTCTGCATCTTTTAGTCCACAGCCGGTAAAGACCTCAAACAACTGCTTAGGAAGAGATTAAAAGGGCCCTTTTGCTCACACTGGGTATAAAACTCTGTTGATGTGCCCACAATTAAATCAGAGTTGAAGTCATGAGTCACAGTCCTAGGGTGAGTAGGAGCAGTAGCACCCCTGAACTTGTTGCAACAGAGGAGTGGACACCCTGGTCACAGTTACAGGGCAGGCAAAAATTCTTGTGGTCACTCACAGACAAGAGTGCAGAATAGGAGAGGAGTTATCATGCCTCTCCTTAAATCATTAGCTTATGAAAACTAAAACATTATAGACCCTCAGAACTCGTTCTGAAAAAAAAGGTAGACAGAAACCCCGAAGCTTTGTCACTGTCTGCTCCAGAGCCCAATGTCATCAAAAATGGAAAGTGCAGAAATAGGCTGGAGGCAGAGCTAAGATGGCAGCATAGTAGCAGCAAGGTACCGCAGCTCCTACACTGCCACCCTAAACACCCATAAAATATGAGCCCAGAGAAAGTCTAGGACTCTCAGACTCACAAAAATACAGAGAACACATCTCTTGCTGAAGGAAAGGATAGGGAGACCCTCCCTGCCCTACCAGAAAATAAGACAGCAGAGCAGGGGAGGGGCTTTATAGTGGGATTGCTGTTTTAGGTTTGGGGCAGGGGCAACATGGGGAGAAAATGTGTAATTCAAAAATGTAATGAAAATGGATAATGTAAACAAGAAAACAAATAAAAATAAATTAAAAAATAGCCTGGAGGAGCAGCAAATTAAAAAAAAATTTGACCCCAGAAGAATATCATAATGACAGGAAAGATTACAAAAAGTGGTCTAAGAAGAAGGTCTAGTCAAAACTACAGCATCCAAAGTCTCAAAGAAAAATGGGAATTGATCTAACATCCAAAAGTAATTCTTGAAACAGCTCTAAAGGGGCTTTAAAAATCAAATAAGAAAAGAAAAAAGAAAAATTGGGAAAATATATGAGTGATGTAAGAAAATTTTGGAAAGAGTGTTAACAATTTACTAAAGGAGGGGGAAAAGATACTGAAAAAATAACCTTAAAAATATATAGGGCAAATGATAAAAGAGGCAGAAAAATACACTAAAGAGAAGAAATCATTTAAAAAAAGTAAATTTAGTCAAATGGAGAAAGGATATAAAAAAGCTCACTAAAGAAAATGAGTTCTTATGAATTAGCATTCAGCAAATGGAAACTAATGGCACCATGAGAAATTAACTAAAATAATATCAAAAAAATGGAAACAATAGAAGAAAATGTGATATATCTCCTTAAGAAAAAAATCTGGAAAATAGATTAGGGGGAGAAAATTTTAAAATTAATGGACCACTTGAAAGCCATGATAAAAATAAAGAATCTAGACATCATATTTCAATAAATTAATAGGGAAAACTGCCCTGATATTCTAGAACCAGAGAGCAAAATATAAATTAAAAGAATTCATTGATAACTTCCTGAAATAGATCCCCAAATGAAAATATTCATCAATATTATAGCCAAATTATAGAGCTCCCAGATTAAGGAGAAAATACTGCAAGCAACCAGAAACCAAACCAAAACAAAACAAAATATGAAAAAGCCATTGTTAGGATAACACAAGATTTAGCAGCTACCATTTTAATCTATTAGAAGGATTATTATGTGATATTCCAGAAGGCAGAAAAGCCAGGATTACAACTAAGAATATCCAGAAAAACTGAGGATAATCCTTCAGCAGGAAAAGAAAATGGACATTCAATGTAATAGAGAAATTTCAACCATTTCTGATGAAAAGACCAGAGCTAAATAGAAAATATGACTTTCAAGGAGCAGACTCAAGGGAACCATAAAAAGGTAAACAGGAAGGAGAAAACATTTGGCATTCAAAAAGGTTAACTTAATGGGCCATAGACCAATATCTTACACCATTTAAGAAGATAAGATCGAAATAGATGCATGACATAGATATAAAGAGAAAATTTATAAGAAAATTTAAAATGCATAAAAATCATTATTTATGGACTTACAGATACCTGAACAATTTATGAATAAACAAGAGATAGAGAGCAGTTAGTTTTTTTTCTTTTTTGGGGGGGGTGGGGGAAGCCAGAGTAATTGGGGGCAAGTGACTTGACCAGGGTCACACGGCTAGTAAGTGTTAAGTGTCTGTGTCTGGATTTGAACTCAGGTCCTCCTGATTCCAGGGCCAGTGATCCATTCACTGTACCATCTAGCCACCCCAAGAGCGGTTAGTTTTAAAATGAATTATTCTGATTACATGAAAACAAATAGGTTTTGAACAGATAAGAACAGTTGCAGCCAAGATCAGAAAGAAAGCAAAAAATCTGGTGTGGGGGGAATGAAGGTAGTTTATCAGATAGAAGTTTCAAATCTGAAATATATAATTAATTTTGTCAAATCTATAAGAATACAAATTATTCCTCAATTGATAAACAGGTAATTTTTCAGTGAAAAAAAACTAAACAATTCATAGTCTTATGAAAAACTACTCTAATGTATTTATTGATTAGAGAAATGAAAATTAAAAGAATCATTTTTGGAGAATCATATTTTGGAAATAAAATTTCTTTCACAATATGACTAATATGGAAATATACTTTGCATGAATGCTAATGCATATTAAAAATCGCTTACCTTCTCAATGGTCGGGGAAGAGTGGAGATAGAAAAAGGGAAAGATTTTGGAATATTTTTAATATCAAAAATTGGAGGAAAATTAAATATTAAAATAAAAAAGAATATGGATACCATACCATTGAATGAGTATAGATCTAGTTTTAATATAACTTTATTGTCTGTGATTCCTTTTAGCAAGATGTTGCTTTCCTGCTATATCTTTTAATTAGGTCTGTTTTTGATTTTGCTTTTTCTGTGATCCTGATTGCTACCTCTGCCTTTTATTTTTACTTAATTCGAAGTGTAATAGATTCTTTTTCAGCCTTTTAACACTTTGTGGGGCTCTCTATTTCAAGTGTGTTTCTTCTAAACAGACTGTTTCCAGATTCTACTTTCTAATCCATTTTAATGTCTTCTGTTTATGGGTGAACTCATCCCATTCACATTTACAGTTATGATCATTAACTGTGAATTGCTCTCCATGCTGTTTTCTTGCTTCTCTTTCTCTTTCTTCTCTTAATTCTGTTTAGCCTTTGACCATTATCTTCTTTTATCTACTCTCCTTTGTATCATCCCTTCCCATTTTCTTATCTGTTTCCCCGTCTACTTCCCTGTTGGATAATTGGGTAAAAGGCATTTCTACTACTAATTCTCCTCCTTCTCCTCCTTCTCCTTCTCCTCCTCCTTCTCCTCCTCCTCCTCCTCCTACTCCTTCTCCTCGTCCTCCTCCTCCTCATTCTACTACTACACACATATTTCCCCTTTTGAAACAATTTAGATCCATCACCATCCCCTCCCCCCACACTGTAAAGGCTCTTCCTTGTGTACCTCTTTTATGGGAGATAATATTCTTTTTTTTTTTCTTTCCCCTTTCTCCAATGTTATCCTTCTTTCTCACCTACCCATATTTTACATCATCTTAACGCAGTCAACTCATTCCTTTACCCACTTTCTTTGGAAAATCCTTCTAATTGCCCTAATAATGATAAAGGTCTTCACAGATACATGTGTCATCCACCTATACAGAAAATTAAACAGTTTAACATTATTGAAGCTACTACAATCCTCTTTAATTTTTATCTTTCTTACATTTCTTTTTAATCTTGCATTTGAAAATCAAATTTCAAAAATGAAATTTACTGATATGTTTGACTTGGAAGTCAAACATATCAGTAAATTTCATTTTTTTCCCCTTGAAGAATTATACTTAGTTGTTTCTTCATTTCTGCATAGGTTATTATTGGTTATAATATCAACTCCTTTCATACATGGAATATCAAATTAAAACCTCTCCATTTCTTTAAAGTAGCAAGTGCTTGATCTTTTGTTAATCTAACTGTGTCTTCATGGTGTTTGAATTGTTGCCTTCTTCCTCCTTGAAGAATTTTCTTTTTTGATTTAAGAGTTCTGGAATTTTGCTATAGTATTTCTGGGAGTTTTCATTTTGGGAACTTTTTCTTGTGTTGATTGGGAGATTCTTTTCATTTCTATTTCAATCTCTTTTTCAAGGATGCTGGGTCATTTTCCTTAATCATTTCTTGAAATATTCTGTACAGTTTCTTTCTTTGATCATGGTAAGAGATGATTCAATAATTCTTAAATTATAATCTCTCAATCTATTTTAAAAGTCATTTCCCAACTAAGTTATTTCACACTTTCTTCTTTTTGAAAAATTCTTTTGGTTTATACTTTCTTAATATCTCATGGAGTCATAAGTTTACACTTGCCCAGTCCAATGTGTCATGAATTGTTTTCTTTGCCTAATTTTGTGAGTTTATTTCCATTTGGCCTACTCTGTTTTTTGTTTTTTTCCTTTTTTTATTGACTTGCTTGTTTACTTTTAGTTTACAAGATTCAGTTCCAGAATCACTTGAGTTTCAGATTTTCTCCCCTTCTTTCTCCCCCCCCCAACATGGTGGCATACAGTCATGTATAGGATCTGCAAAATCTTTCACATTGTACAATAGTCTGGTTGTATAGAAGCGTTGTAACCAATGGAGTGAACAATGGGAAAAAAGAAACAAAACCAAACATGGGAAAGAACAATAGCATGTATTGCTTCAATTTCCATTTAAACTCTGGTCTTTCAAGATCTTTCTCTGAATGTAGACATCTCCTTCCATTCTGAGACTTTTAAAGTTTTCTTTTAACTATGCATTGCTGCTAAGACTCCAGTTTGTCAAGATTGGTTGTCACACATATGAATTATCTGTGACTATGTACAAATATTTTTTCTTCTGGTTCTGCTCTTCTCAGTTAGCATCAATTTGTATAAGCCTCTCCAAGTTATTATGAAGTCTATCTCCTTCCCATTTATTATAACACAATAGTATTCCATTACATTCATATACCATAGCTTGTTCAGCCATTCCCCAATTGATGGGCATCTCCCAAATTTCCAGTTTTTGCCACCACAAAGGGCACTGCAATAAATATTTTTGTACACATGGATCCTTTTCCCACTTCTATGATATCTTCAGGATACAACCCCAAAAGTGGTATTAATGGGTCAAAGGGTATGCAATTATTTATAGTACTTTGGGCATAGTTCCAGATTGCCCTCCAGAATGGTTTAATCAGTTCACAGCTCCACCAACAATGCTTTAGAGTTCCACTTTTTCTACATCCTCTCCAGCACTTGTCATTTTGCTGTTTTGTCATCTTAGCCAATCTGAGTAGTGAGATGTGGTCCCAAAGTTGTTTTGGCATGGCTCAAATCCATAGTGATTTAGAGCATTTTTTCCATATGCTTAAAGATATCTTTAATTTCTAACTCTGAAAACTGCCTGTTCATATTCTTTGACAATTTATCATTTGGGGAATGACTTGTATTCTTATAAATTTTACTTAATTCCCTGTACTTTAGAAACAAGGCCTTTATCAGAGACATTAGTTGTAAATATTCTTTCCCAATTTCCTACTTCCCTCTTAATCTTGGTTACATTGGCTTTATTTGTACAGAAACTTTTCAGTTTAATGTAATCAAGATTATCCATTTTGCATTTTATAATGCTCTCCAACTCTTCTTTGGTCATAAAAACTTCCCTCCTCCATAAATCTGACAGGTAAACTATTCCTTGCTTCTTCGGATTGTTTAGAGTTTTAGCCTTGATACCTAGATTGTGGACCCCTTTAGACTTGACTTTGGTGTACAGTGTTGGATGATGTTCTATGCCTAGCTTCTGCCATACTACATTCCAATTTTCCCAGCATTTTTGTCAAATAGTGAATTCTTAACCCAGAAACTGGTGTCTCTGGGCTTATCAAACTGTATATAACTATAGTCATTGACTACTGAGTCTTTTGTACCCAATCTAGTCCATTTAGCCACTACTCTATTCTTTAGCCAGTACCAAGCGGTTTGGATGACTTCTACTTTATAATACAGATTAAAATCTGGTATGACTAGGCCACCTTTCCTAACATTTCTTTTCATTAATTGCTTTGATATTATGGATTTTTTCTTCTTCCAAATGAATTTTGTCACTATTTTTTCTAGCTCTATAAAGTAACTTTTTGGTAGATTGATTGGTATGGTACTAAATATGTAATTTAATTTAGGTAAAATTGTCATTTTTATTATATTAGCTCTACCCAGCCATGAGCAATTGATGTTTTTATAATTAGTGAGATCTGATTTTATTTGTGTGAAAAGTGTTTTGTTGTTGTGTTCATAAAGGTACTAGGTTTTTTTTGGCTGGTAGATTCCCGAATATTTTATAATGTCTACATTAACTTTAAATGGGGTTTCTCTTACTATCTCTTGCTGTTGGACTTAATGGGAAATATATAGGAATGCTCAGAATTTATGTGGGTTCATTTTATATCCTGCAACTTTGCTAAATTTATTTATTGTTTCAGTTTTTTACTTGATATTCTAGTATTCTCTGAGTATATCATCATGTTATCTGCAAAAAGTGATAGTTTAGTATCTTCTTTACTTAATTTGATTCCTTTGATTTCTTTTTCTTCTCTAATTCCTCCTGTTAACATTTCTAGTACCAAACTGAAAAAGAAGGTGATAGTGTTCATCCTTGTTTCACCCCTGATCTTATTGGAAATGCTTCTAGTTTATCCCCATTGTATATAATGCTTACTGATGGCTGTAAGTAGAAGCTGCCTATTATTCTAAGGAAAACTCCACTTATTCCTATGCTTTCTAGTGTTTTTAATAGCAATGAATGTTGGATTTGTCAAAGGCTTTTTCTTCATCTATTGACATAATCATATGGTTTCTGCATGTTTTATTGTTGGTATGATCACTGATACTGATGATTTTCCTAATATTGAACCATTCTTGCATTCCTGGAATAAATCCAACCTGCTCAAAATGTATTATTCTAGTTATGAATTGCTGTAGTCTTTTTGCCAATATTTTATTTAAGATTTTTGTAGCTATATTCATGAGGGAGATTGGTCTATAATTTTTTTTTCTCCGATTTGTCTCTCCCTGATTTAGGTGTCAGTACCATATTTGTGTCATAAAAAGAATTTGATAGGACTCCTTCCTCACCAATTTTCCCAAACAGTTTGTAGAGTATTGGGATCAATTGATCTTTAAATGTTTGATAGAATTCACTCATAAATCCACCTGGCCTTGGGGATTTTTTCCTAGGGAGTTCTCTGAAAGCTTGTTCAATTTATTATTTTCTGAAATGGGGTTGTTTAAGTAATTTACTTCCTCTTCAGTAAATCTGGACAACTTATATTTTTGTAAATATTCATCCACTTCACTAAGATTGTCAAATTTATGTGCATACAGTTGGGCAAAATAATTCATAATTATTTTTTTTTTACTTTGTAAGGTCTTTATTTGGCCATTGAAAACACATGGTAATGTGCCAACATACACCCATTGCTCTGTTTGGCTGCCAACCTCTTGTCTCTCTCTTCAGCAATGGTGAGGCGGATGCCCTTGCCTCGGGGCAGAGAAATCCAAGGCTTGTTACCTTTGCCAATAACGAATATGTTGGCAAGCCCAGTGGCAAAGCTGTTGCCGTTGGCATCCTTCACATGGACCATATCGAAGGAACCTGGGTGTCTCTCCCTGTTGGTGATCACACCAATTCGACCCAAGTTAGCTCCACCAGTAACCATACACAGATTCCCAGTATCAAACTTGATGAAATCTGTGATTTTGCCAGTCTCCAGATCAATCTGAATGGTATCATTCACTTTGATGATTGGATCTGGATAGCGGATGGTGCGGGCATCATGGGTCACCAGATGGGGAATGGCTTTGGTGCCCACAAAATTCTTCCTCACTTTGCACAGCTTATACTTTGCCTCTTCGGTTGTGATTCGATGAACAGCAAAGCGGCCTTTGGTGTCATAAACCAGACGGAAATGTTCACCAGTCTTCTCGATGCTGATAACATCCATGAAGCCAACAGGGTAGGTTGTGTCTGTGCGGACCTTGCCATCAATCTTAATAAAGAGCTGCATGCAGATCTTCTTGACCTCATCCCCTGTGAGGGCATACTTGAGTCGGTTTGGAAGGAAGATAATGAGTGGGAGGCATTCTCTCAGCTTGTGGGGGCCTGTGGATGGTCTGGGAGCAAACACGCCCATCAGCTTGTCCAGCATCCAGTGCTTGGGGGCGGCGACCAGGTGTTTCTTGCGTCCACGAGCCATAGCAGCAGCGAGCAGGGAAAAAACCATAATTATTTTTTAATTTCCTCTTTATTGGAGGTACATTCACCCTTTTCATTTTTGAGACTCAGAATCTGGTTTTATGCTTTCTTTTTTTTTGTCATATTGACTAAGGGTCTATCAATTTGATTGGTTTTTTCATAAAACCAATTCTTAGTTTTATGTATAAGTTCAATAGTTTTCTTACTTTCAATTCTATTCATCTCTCCTTTGGTTTTCATTATTGCTAATTAGTATTTAATTTGGGATTTTCAGTTTGTTCTTTTTCTAGCTTTTTCAATTGCATGCCCAATTCATTGAACTCCATTTTCTCCAATTTTTTCATGTATGCATTCAGGGATATAAAATTTCCCCTAAGTACTGCTTTTTTTCTGCATCACACAAGTTTTGTTATGATGTCTCATTATTGTCATTCTCCCGAATGAAGTTACTGATTGTTTCTATAATTTCTTGTTTGATCCATTCATTCTTTTTTTTAAATTTAGTTTTTATTTGTTTTCTTGTTTACATTATTCATTTTTTGAATTACACATTTTCTCCCTGTCTTGCTCCTGCCCCAACCCCATAACAGCAATCCCACTGTAAAGCCCCTCCCCTGCTCTGCTCTCCTATTTTCTGGTAGGGCAGGAGGGGTCTCCCTATCCCAGCCCCTGTATATCTTAATTCCTAGTTGCAGGTATTGCAGAACTTTAAATTCTAGATTCTGTCTATTC
>CM053596.1:16758718-16775583 GCA_028646575.1 Pseudocheirus occidentalis | reverse complement strand
TCTTTCTGAAATAAGATATAATATAGAGACTTTCCTTGTTCTGAAGATTGTATATAATATTGTGAACTGTTGAAACTGTGAACATTGTACTGAACAAAGATTTGTAATGGAATAAACAGAGTGTTCACTAATACTATGTAATCTGAATCTTAAAAGCTCTTCACAGTAGCATTCTCTCAGGAATCTACTGCTGATTGGCATTATTGTCTCTTCAATTATTAATAATAATGATTGTGATCATGATAATAGGTAACATTTATATGTTACTATTTGCCTGGCACTTCGCTGAGCACTTTATCCCACTTGATCCTCACAACAACACTAGGAGGTAGGTGTTATTTTTATCTCTGTTTTACAGTGAGTAAACTGAGGCAGGCAGAGATTAAGTGACTTACCCAAGGTCACACAGCTAGTAAGTGAATTTGAACTCAAATCTTCTTCTCTCTCCCCAATGTACCACTTAGCTGCCTCTCTTGAGGTCAAATATGTTCAAGATATGGATCTGAATACATCCCAGAAGCTGCTTGAAGAAGCTTAACTTAAATGAGGACAAAGTTTGTGAACTTCACTGAGCATCATAACTGGAAGGTACCTTGGGATACCATCCAAGTTTCTCTTGCGTATTTTTTTTTAGTTAGAAAGAACCTCTATGGCCATCTAGACCAATCTAAACAATGCAAGAAGAATTCCCACTACAACACACCCAGAAAGTGGTCAGCATCAGCTTGAAGACCCCTAGGGAGGGGACGCTCCACCCAACCTCTTGAAACAGCCGTTTGCTTCTACTTTGGAACAGCTCTCATGGTTAGGAAACTTCCTTGCCTGGAGTCTCAGCTGGCTACTTTGTAATCCCACCCCCCCCCCCATTGCCCTGGGTCTGTTTCCTGGTGGCAAATAGAAGGCTACTTCTTCCATCACAGGACTGTCCAAACTAGAATGCTGTCACCTTCCTGCTCCACCTCCCATCCCTCAAGTCTTCTCTTCTCCAAGCTAAACATACATAGTTTCTTAAATTGCTATTCATATGACAAGGACTCAAGGCTTTCCAACACTGTGGTTGCCCTCCTCCAGATACTGTCCAGCTTATCAGCATCCTTCCTAAACTGTGATGCTCAGAACCAAATAGAATGTTCCAGTTATGTTCTGATGAGGGCAGAGTACAGAGTTAGCAGGACCAGAACCTCCTTGTTCCTGAACTATGCCTTTCTTCAGGTCCAAGGTCCCATTAACTGTTCTGAGTGGAACATCCTACAGCTGTTACATATTGAGGCTGTAACATACTAAAACCCCCAGATCTTTTCCAAGTTATTGTCTAACTGTGACTCTCTATTTTACACTTAAGTTCTTTTTTTTTTAACAAACTGTAAAACTTTAATGTAATTTAATTCCTATTAGATTCATTCTACTAGATTCATTCCAATGTTCTAGTTTGTCCAGGTCTTTTTTGGATTTTTCTACATGGGGAAACTGAGGCCCAGAGAAAGGAAGGACTTGCCCAAGGTCCACTATTAAGCCAGGGATAGCACAAGCATTACAATATTAGCCTCTAGGTTCTCAGTCCTCAAACCTCCAGGAGCCTCATGGATGCCCAAAATGTCTGCTCACCTGCCACCTGAGGGTATTTGAGAAGCAGGAGGCAGCTGTAGCGCAGAGTGGTGCTAGTTGTCTCAGTGCCCGCAAAGAACAAATTCAGGATGGTAAAGACGAGCGACTTGTGATCAAACTCAGAACCTGGGACCTCTTTCTCCTAGGGTGGTGGACAACAAATAGAGAAAGACGGGGCAGAGAGAGCTGGCAGAGTCCTTCCATGTATCTCCTCCCTCTTCTTTATGGGGTCCATCTTTGAGACTGATTTATCCTCTGTCTAGACTGATCTCTGCCCCTTTCTGTCTCCATTTTGTGAGCTCACATGTATATTGGTGTTTCCTTCCCCATGTCTTCCTCTCCCTCTCTCTGAGCATCACTCCTTTTCCTCTGGCTTGGTTTCCTTCCTCCTTTCCTTCCTTCTTTTCTCTCTCTCTATCTCTCCCCTTCAGCCTCTCTCTTCCTGTTGTCCCTCTCCCCATGCCTCTGTGTCTCTCCATTTTTCCTGGGTTTCTCTGCATCTCTTCCTGCCTACTTGTCTCTGTATGTGAGCATGCATGCACACACCCACACACACACACCATCACAGTCTTTTCCTGTGAATCTCCCTAGTTCCTGTGTGTTGAGGGAGAGGAAGGAGAGGAGACTCACTTTTTCCATATGGATCAGGAAACTGTCTGTGAAGTCCCGTGGGACACTGGGGTCCAGGCTCTCTTGGTGCTTCTCAATATTGCTAGCAATGAAGTTTTTGGCGTGCTGAGCAATTTCCAATACACGGCGATGGGGTCCAGGAAAAAACTGCAGCAAATATGGGAACTGTTCAAACAGCTGGGGAGAAAGGACAAGGGGTAAGACTAAGACCTGGCTGCCCCCCAACCCTCACAGGTCCCTTGGCTCTCAGTACACTTCACTGGGATTGATCCAAATGCCCTCCCTCCCAGCATGACCTTGCCCTATGCCTAGCCCCAACCTGCCCCCTTCAAAAATCCTCTCTCCATGTCCCCATGGCCCTTCCTTTTGTCCTTTTCTTCCTCCTGGATTTTTACCTATTCGACTGGAAATACAATTCAATATTCCAAATGAATAGTAGACAAGAGCTACCACATGGCTTCCCAGAAATGTCATAGCCCTGCTTCAGCTAGGTGATACAGTCAATAGCAAATCCTGAGTTCAAATTATGTCTCAGATACTTAACTGACCAGTGACGGGATCAAACAAGGTAAGATTTGAAAAGAGATTTGCAAACTTTAAAGTGCTGTATAAAACTAAATATTGTTATCATCACCACTGTCATCATATTAGGGACTAGAAAGATCGTGCTGTCTCTTGCTCTGGCATTGTCTTTATGTGTTTGTCTCTTATCTTTTCCCTGTCTTTCTCAGTCCCTCCCTGTATTTCAATAAGCCTTTCTGAAGCATTTGCTGTGTTCTCGTCCCTTTGCTTGGCTCTGGGGATACAAAACAGTCTTCACTGCCTCCTTGCATCTCCCCCTCCTGTCATCCTTCCCCCTGTCCACCCCTTTTCATTTCCCCTTATCTCCCTCCCAATGTACTCCCCTCCCTCTGTTCTCCTTTATTACCCTTTGGTTCTCTCTCTCTCTGTATCCATGATGTCTCCCTGTGCACCCATGTCTTCCCCCTCCTTGGGTCCCCAAGTCACACCTGTATCCAGGAGGAGCTGATAATGGTGAAGGCTTCAGTGAACATGCTCAGTAGTTCCTGAAACTGGGGATCCTGGTATGAGAAGCGCTCACTGAACACAAGGGAACAGATAATGTTGGCCATGGCTGAATTGAAAAGGAAGGTGGGGTCCAGAAGGGCCCCTGGAGAAGGGAGAGAAAAGAAAGGAGAGAATTTAGGGGGCTGCTAAGAAGCTCCAAGGTGTCTACTATCTGGGTCTCTGTTTTCTTCAGTTGCCCAGGAGAATCTGTTTCTTTTCTCTCTGTTTAAATCCTTAGGGCCAAAGAAAATGATTCACAGAAGAAGTGAATTCTGAGACTCTGGAAAGGGGAAAGGACCATCTCTTCCCACTTCTGGAGTCCATTCTGTGACAGGAGTAGGAGATAAAAGGAAATCATCTGAGACTTGCCCTGTATCCTTTCCTCTTTTCCTTTCCATTCCAATTTTTGGAGGGGAGATGATAGAAGTCATGAATAATGAGCCTGAGCAGGGACAGTAGAGCAGCTGAAAGCTGAACGTAATGGAAGAGTATGTGCTCTACCACATTCAATGTTTCCCAGAGCTGACTGAGTGCCTGTAGCTACTATGAGCCCTATGGCTAGGGAACCAGGGAGAATTCCATTGTTTCCAGTTTTCTGAATCTTTGAGAACTAGATGAGGGTGTAAAACTCTCCTCTGTTCCTTTTTTATGAGCTTGCCATTATGCATGCTCTGGAAATCGCAATATCCACGCCAAAGACATGGGAGGGAGTTGGTGTGATGGGGAGGGTTTATATTGTCTTTTGCATTTCTAATATATGTTATTAAGACCACATGCTCACAACATATTAAGTGTCAGAATCTATGAACAGCAAGGAAAAAGGCCTGAGAAAGTAAAACAGTCATAAAGGGTGTAAATAATCAAGCCAAAATATAAATAATACATTTCATATTTTAATAGTTAATCAATGTATCATCTCCTAGACTAGAGAGTAACCCAGGAGTCAGAGAAAACCCCCACGCTGAGCTCCGTTTGGAGCATCAGACTGCTAGAAGGGACCTGACCAGTGCAGAGGAGGGGAAAATCCAGAGCGGCTGAGTAGAGTATAAAAAGCATAATAATGATGGTCCCCATGTAAATAGCTTGCGCTATGTGCCAGGCATTGTGCTAAGCTACAGTTTACAAATACATACCATTTGATACTCACAACAAGCCTGGGAAGTCCATGCTGAAGAAGAAACTAAGGCAGACAGAAGTTAGGTGACTTGCCCAGAGTCACACAGCTAGAAGTCTCCAGGCTGGATTTGAACTCAGCTCTTTCTGAGGCCAAGTTCAGTGCTCTATCCATTCTCCCACCCTAACTGCCTCAATATATATGTTGAGTAAAATGTATGTTGCACTCTGACCTAATTCAGACCCCTTGCCTTGATTTTTTTCCTGTGTAAAATTGGCTCACGTGAACTAATATTCCAAATGATTACTACTACACCATAGGTGTTTCCTTGCCTCATGTCTATGTCCCATGTCAGGGACTCTTTGAAAGCCAATTTGTGTTTTATTTCATGCTTAATCATTGTGCCTCCCTCATTCTCTCTCTTGTCTTTTTTGTGTCTGCCTGAGTCTTTCTGTTTCTCCCTTTTATTGTCTGTGGATCTGTTTCTATCTTTCTGCATGTCCGCACCTGTCCCTGCCATCTCTTCTCCTCACCTTGGGATTTCCGGAGTTCCTCTACCAAGCACTGGGCTTCAGTCTTTATTTTCTCTTCAACACTCTTCTTTCCCATCCCCAAGGCCTTGAGGGCAGTAAGTGAGAATCTTCGAAGTGTCTTCCAGTGTTGTCTACCACTGGAAAAGAACCCTGGGGGAAAGAGAAAGGAAGAGGACACCTATATATTCAATGTATAACATATGTAACCCTCAAATCCATGCCTTCGAACATCTGCCCCTATATCACTCCTTTTTATTCTTCCTACTCTTGGCCCCAAAATTCCTCATCCCCACATTTCTCTTCCCCCATCCTGATGTCCTTTTCTATCCTCTTTCCCTATGCTCCCCTTCTTTGGCTTTCTCTCCATTTTCTCTAACATCCCTCCCCCACATGCCTTATCTGCTACATTATTCCTCCCTGAATCCCTAGCACCCTCCTCTCCTAATCTGTCTCTAACATTTTCCTAGACCATTTCCTATAGCCCATCTCCCCCAGGTCACTAATTCCCTAACTTCTCTGACTTCTTCTCTTTCTGCACCTTGAGTCCCATACTGATGCCGGTCTTCATCATCACTCTGCCTTCCCTCACTGGGTCCTTCCTGCACTGATCCTCACCCTCTGCCCTACCCACACACATTTCGTTTCCCCACATTCTGCTCACCATATCCCTGGAAGACTGCATCAGCTAAGGCAAGGATCCCACGGTCACTGAATGCCTTTGCATTCTTCACCACAGCTTCTTTTATAGCCTCTGGTCCACATATGACAACGGCTGGCCGGGTACCCAGATAGACAGTGAACACATTTCCATACTTGTCTTGAAACTGTGGGGCAGATCCACCACTCTGTCATGCTCCTGCCAAACTGCTGTCCTAGATACCCCTGTGGTCTCAGCCCTTTGGCCATAGCCCCGGGCTCTGGACCCTACAGCATGTGTCTAAAACGGAGGTCTTATATAACATGGTCTCTAACTTCTTTCTAGGATTAACATCTTCTATTCTGAGGTCAGCTAATTGGTACAATGGATAGAGTGCTGGAGCTGGAGTCAGGAAGACTCATCCTCCTAAGTTCAAATCCAGCCTCACATACTTTCTAAATGGGTGACCCTGGGAAAATCACTTGACCCTGTTTGCCTCAGTTTCTTCATCTGTAAACTGAAGTGGAAAAAGAGACGGCAAACCACACTATTGTCTTTGCTGAGAAAACCTCAAATGGGATCAAGAAGAGTCAGACATGACTGGAAAGGGCTGAACGACAAATTCTATGGTCCTTTCCAGTTCTGACATCCTTTGTTCTATACTCAAAGAACCGTAGATATTTAACATTACTCTTTTTTATTAACCTTCGTTTATTTTTAGTTTACATAATTTATTTCCACAAGATTTTGAGTTACAAATTTTCTCCCCATCTTTCCCCTACTCACCACCCCAAAACAGTGATCCTACTGTATACCCCCTCCCCCAATCTGCTCTCTCCTATATCCTCCCTCATCACCGCTCTGACTTTCTGGTAGGGCAAGATGGATCTCCCTATCCCAGTGCCTGTATATATTATTTCCCAGTTGCATGTAAATAATAATATTAATAATATATTATCATATGATTTTAGAACTTTATATTCTAGATTCTTTCCCTCCCTCCTTTGTCACCCATCCCCACTGGAAAAACAAACAATTCAATATAAGCTGTACATGTGTAGTTATGCAGAACATCTCCACAATGGACATACTGTGTAACACTGATGGTATTTCCCTCCTTCCTATCCCACCCTCCACTTGTTCTATTCTCTACTTTGTCCCTGTCCCTTTACAGAAGTATGTGCTTCCAACAACCCTCCCCCCCAATCTGCCCTCCCCTTCATCCATTCCCGCCTCATCCCCTTCCCCTTCTCTTCTGTAGGGCAATATACCCAATTTAGAGTGTATGTCATTCCCTCTCTAAGCCAAATTCAATGAGAGTAAGGTTGACCCTTTCCCTTTTTGCCTTCCTGCTCTCCCCCTCCACTGTAACAGTTATCCCTTGCCTCTTCTATATGAAATGATTGACCCCATTCTGTCTCTCCCTGTCTCCTCTCATTCTATTTCTCTCCCACCTTTTAATTTCACCTTTTAAAATATCATCCCTTCTTATTCAATTGATCCTGTGCCCTCTATGTACATATATACACACACTCCCATATGTGTTCATATGCATATATACCTTCCTGTATAGATCTATGTGTATGTATACATATATACATTTATATTCCCTTCACCTATCCTCATACTGAGAAAAGTTTCATAAATTACAATTATCATTTTTCCATGTTGGCATGGAAATAGTTCAACTTTTGATAAGTTCTTTATGGCTTCTTTTCCATGTTTGCCTTCTCATGCTTCTTGTGTTTGAATGTCAAATTTTCTATTCAGTTCTGGCTTTTTCAGCAAGAATGTTTGAAAGTCCTCCACCTCACTGAATGGCCATATTTTCCCTTGAAACATTATACTCAGTTTTGCTAGGTAGGTGACTCTTGGTTTTTATCCCAGCTCTCTTGATCTCCAAATTGTAGATATTTAGAGAGAAAGGACTTTATGGATCATTTGGTCCAGAGGTGTAAAATTCTAGGTCCACTGACCCAAAGTGTGGCCTGAACCAGAGTAAAATGTAATTGGGAAATGTTTAATAAAACAAATGTAGATTACTATGTAGATAATGTTAATTTGAGGTTTTCTAAGTTAATGTGCATCCCACAAGGATATGTGTCTATATGAGCTTGACACCACTTATAGATAGAATCAGGATAACTGGAAAGAATCAGGAATTATGCCCAGGTTCTCAGATGCCAAATCCTCAAATATTTCTCCCATTTTTTTCCCTTCTGTTTTAGCCTGCTTCTATATCCAGCCAAGACCTTCTTTAAGTCATGAATATAGAGTTAGAAGGAACCTTAGGAGTCACTTACTTCAGCAGCATAATTTTACAGGTGAAGAAACTTAGGCAGACAGGGTGAAATGACTTGCAGAGGGACATACAGCTAGTGTCTGAGGCTAGATTGGAACTCAACTTGAATATGAGTCATTGGGACTCCAAGCCCAAAGCTCTATGCACTATAATGCCACCTAGCTGCAGAAAGGACTTAATTCAACATCATTTTATAGCTGAGGAAACAGGCAAGTGATTTGAAAGATTTGCCCAAGGCTGTCCAGGTAATAGGTAGAAGAGCTGGGATCTGAACCAAGGTCTTTCATTTAGCAAATCCAGTGCCTCTGTCCACAGCACCTACCATAGGTTCATGCTTCCAGAGGTCCACTTCTTCGGGGCCCTCTCCTCCTTTACGCAGAGTCTGACCTACCACATCTCACTGATTGATGAATAATTTCAGAGCACTTAATCCCAGGGGAGCAGACATCAGACCCAGATCTTGGAAGGTATCCAGGGTCCTCCAGCACACTCCTCACCCAAACTACCTCATTTTGAGAGATATCAAACCACTTCTCTAAAGCAGACAACTACATCACTGTAGGTAGCTGCAGAACTATTCTGACCCAGGTCCACTCAGTCACACAGACAAAAGGATAGCTCACCGCCAAGAAGGACACGAGGAGACCACGGCAGGCGATGTGCAGCAGGTTGCCTAGCAGAGGCAGAGGTGGAGGCCCCGGAGGGAGGTTGCCTTTCTGGAGTCTCTGGGCTAGGAGCAGAAGGAACCCCAGGAAGACAGCCAGGAGAAGGAGGCTTCCAGCATCCATGGCAGTCCTCTGATGGTTCAGTTGCCTCCTTCCCCTGCCTACTGCCTGACCTGAGCCTTTATATCAGCCAAGAAAGGAGGCTCTACTACCCTTTACTCACAGTTAGGTAATTATCATGCCTCTAGCACTGGCTCACCCCCTTTGAGCTCTCAGGCTAAGACAACAAACTATTAATAGAACCAGAAGGTCCTTCCCTGGTGTGGTGCCTGAGTAGGATGCTCCTTTTCCCCTTATGGGCCACCTGGCTCCCCCCCCCTCCCAGGTCCCTATATGACCCTTTGTCTCTTCCTGTCCCTCTCCTTCTCTTCCCAAAAGGACGGTCAGGAGGAAAAGACCTATAGACCACAACCTCTGTCAATCAATCTGTTTCTGTTTCAATTTGTAGGCCCACCCCCACACCCAACCCACACTATGGCTTCATAGGTCCCATGCTCATACAGTCATAATTGTCCAGGTGTATACTGGTGAGACTGGAATGTCTCATAACTTTCCCAGCTGCTAATTGGTGCAGCTGAAAGGTGACCTGACCTGACCTGATCTGTAGAGGACTGTGGATCAGCATGGACCCCAAGCTAAGTGAGTCAAACTAATGTGAGGCTGGGGATGTGGAAGGCCTCCTTCCCATCACTTTAGGCTTAAATTCAGCTGCTGTCCAGAAACTGAGTCCTTGGTGAGCAGCCAGGATGATACAGGTTTCTTAATCCCTACTATACATAAATATCAGTTGAAGGAGTTGGGAATATTTAGCCTGGAGAATGAGGTACTGGGCAGGGTGGGGGAGGGACAGAGCATTGGAGACATGTCTTAGAGAATTTAAAGGCCCATCCCATGGAAGAAGTCTTGGATTGTTCCCTTTTGGGCCCAGAGGGCAGTGTTAGGAACATAGGTGGAAAAGGTCCATATAGACATGAAGTCAGGAAAAACTTCCTAATAACTGGAAGCGTCCTTAAGTGAAAGGGGCAGCTGAGAGGTTCCTCTTCAGTAGAAATCTTCAAGGAGAGTCTTAATAACAACGTATTGGGTATATATTAGTAGGAATTGGAGGAGGGGGGAAGAGTTGGACTACATGACCTCTGAGGTCGCCTCCAGCTCTGACATCTGTAACCTGTGACCTGTGAAATGGCCTTGCCCTCAAGGAGTCTGATCAGGCAGAGAGAGATAATCATTCAAGTGTCGGGGAGTTGGATATGATGGCCTCAGTGACTGACATTCTACAATCTGTGATCCGAGAAAAAAGACACAGTCCTTGGGGAGCCCTCACTCTGAGACTCCCTGAAGCTGACCCCGAAGCTGACCACTCCTATGTATGATAACCTGAAGCACCTGGTGTCTACAGCCATGAGTAGTGCCACCAACTTTCCCAGGGAAGCTTAACTTTGACTTGCGTAAGCTGGCAGTGAACATGGTCCCCTTTCCCCATCTGCACTTTTTTGTGCTTGGCTTTGTTCCACTGACAAGCTATCATAACCAGCAGTACTATGCTTTAATTGTGCTAGAGCTCATCCAGCAGATGTTTAAGGCACAGAACATGATGCCTGCTTGTGACCCATGGCATGGGTGCTATCTCATGGCGCCAGCTGTTTTCAGAGGTCACATGTCCACAAAGGAGGTAGACAAGCAAAGGTCCAGTGTTCAAAACAAAAGCATGGATCCCCAACAAGGTGAAAATGGCCAGTTGTGACATCCCTCCCGCCCTGGCCTAAAAACGTCTGGCCCCTCCATTCCAAGAGCTCTTTAAGTGCATTCCTGAACCGTTTCTAGCCATGTTTCAAAGAAAGGCTTTCTTACACTGGTATCCTGGAGAGGGCATGGGTGAAATGGAGTTCCCTGAAGCAGAAAGCAGCATGAATGTTTGGTTTCTGAGCATCAGCCCTTCCTGGATGATACAGCTGAAGAGGACAGAGAATTTGAGGAGGAGGTTGAAGAGGAGGTGGCAGAAAGTTGTGCGTTGGTTACTCTGTAAATTAGGTTGAAAGGGTGGCAGGGAACTTCCCCTCAGTGAAACTCCAGTTTAACAGGGAGACTTAAGTTGTTGGGGATGGGGTAGAGAAGGAGTTCTCATGTCAGAAAGGGTCTCTGGGGATCTGGGTCACGTCTGGCTTTGAAAGGAATACATCATAGCAAGAAATTAGAATGAGCAGACATTGAATAGGGGAACATTGGGAAGAGTGTTGTGATTTGACCAACCATCTCCCCCACTCCCTTCTCATGATTAAAGATAGTGGCTGATCCTTCAGGGAAAGTCATTGAGGTCTGGGTGGGAGACCATCAGCACATAGTCCCCTGCAGGAACTGAGAGCCCAGTTGGTGAAAGAAGGAAGAGAAATTAGGTCAGGACTCAAAGTGTTCAAGGAGCTATGGATGGAGGGATTCCCAGCTACTCTACCCCAAGGGATGGCAACTTCTCCTGGGATAGACTTCAGGAGTTCTGGGCTCTTCTTCCAACTCCCCTCCAGTGAAGGGCAAGGCAATTCATTCCACTCTGGGACAGCTCTAGTAAGATTCCACCCCACCCCCTTAATCTCATTCTTGAATTGGTCTTTCTGGAACATCCACCCATGGCTCCTGGTTCTGCCCACCAGAGTCAAACAAAGGCAGTTTAATTCTCCTCCACAAGACAGTCCTTTGAATGTAACTATCATCTCCCCTTCCCTGAGTCTCATCTTCCCCACATTAAACACTTCCTCTTCCTTAAACAACATTCACATGACAAAGACTCAAAACCCAGTACCACCCTGGTTGCCATCCTCTGGGTACTCTCTAACTTTTTATGGTCCCTTGCCTCAGTTTCCCAACTGATAGAAAGGCTAGAACTAGGCTCAGAGCAGCTCCATGTCTTCGAGACTATAAATTCAAGAGTGGATACTGACCTACTCAAGGTAATTCCCTATACCACTTAAATGACAGGTCTGCTGTCTCAATCCACAAAACAAACAATAGCTGACCTTTACATACATCTTCACATTTACAACTGCCCTGTGAGGTCACTACAACATGCATCATCCCTATTTTACAGATGAAGAAAATGAGTTTCAATGAAATCAAGTCATTTGCCCAAGGTCACAAACTGAAATGTCACTTTTGCTATGATACCAAGTCCCAGTACAACATTTTAAACATTGTATGGTTGTATCCCAACTTCCAGGACAAATCCAAGAGACTTAATGGTAACTGAAGAGAGGACAGTGTGTATATGTCACTCCTCTTATTGGACATACTGAAAATGCAGCATACAAGAGGACATTAAGACTTCAGGAGGGACTTAAAAGAGAAGTGAAAACTCTAACCCCAATTCTCCCTGCAAATGCAAAGGCATTGGGCTGGGGGAACCACATCCCCTGGGAATTCTGCTCCCCAGGCCCTGCTCTTCCAGCAAGGCAGGAAGCAGAGCTTTCAGAAAGGGCCAGGGTCCCCCCATACCACTCTTCCTGGGTGTGACATCCAAAGCAGCTAAAACTACAGAGGAAGGTAGGGAAAAGATGTCCAAAATGGTGGTGATCAGGGAGGTGCTGGTAAATGTTTAATAACTAACTCTCTGAAAGAAAGAAATTATATATATGACATATATTTAAGTTTAAAATGCATCATAATATTTTCCCTATTGTTTTCTTAAGTCTGGACAATCAATAAAATAATAAATCAAGTCCAGGTTTGTCCTGAGGTGTGAACGCTCACGCTAAATTTTGAATGATTGTCTTTTGAGAAGTGGCTCCAGCAGAGCCCTGGTAGTGAAGGTGAGGAACAGTTCTTTTCACATGATACTATTGCCCAAATAAATGTAAGGAAGGCAGAGACAGAGAAGAGGCAGCTAGATGGCATGGGGGATGAAGTAATGGATGCGCAGTAAGGAAGACCTGAGTTCAAGTCTTGCCTTAGTTGCTTATTAGCTGTGGGAGGCATCGGGTCACTTTTGTCTGCCCCAGTTCCCACACCCCAACAGGAATAATAACAGCACCTACTTTTTTTCCTTTTTGGAGTGGGGAAAGCAGGGTAATGGGGGTTAAGTCACACAGCTAGTACATATTAAGTGTCTGAGGCAAAATTTGAACTGAGGTATTCCTGACTCCAGAGCAGATGCTCTATTCACTGAACCACCTAGCTGTCCCTAGCACCTACCTTATTACAGAGATCAAATGAGACAGTATACCCTTTATAAACCTTAAAGCACTATATAAATTCTCGCTCTTAAGAGGGAGGTCATAGAGGGTGAGCCCCAAGTGGAACCCATCAATTCCCAGTTCAGAGCATTTTTATATGAGTAAGGTGTCTGTGATCCTTACACTTCCCCTTTGGCTTCTTACTTCCCTAGTATTTAATTGTTTATAGAATAACATTTTTAAAATAACACTTACATTTTCCCAATTACATGTAAAAACAACCTTTAGCATTCATTTTTTAAAGTTTTGAGTTCCAGATTCCCTCCCACCCTCTCCACCCTCCCCACATCCCTGAGACAGTAAGTAATTTGATATAGGTTATACTTGTGCAATCTTGCAAAACATATTTCCATGTTAGTTACATTATGAAAGAAGACACAAACCGTCACCCCCAAAAAGGAAAAATAAAGCAAAAAGTCATATGCTTTGCTCTGCTTTCAGACTTCATCAGTTTCTCTGTAAGTGAAAAACATTTTTTATGATGAGTTCTTTGGAATTGTCTTGGATCATTGTGTTGCTGAGAACAGCTAGTTACTCAAAATTGATCATCTTGCGATATTTCTGTTACTGTGTACAATGCTTTCTTGGTTCTTCTCACTTCACTTTACATCAGTTTATGTAAATCTTTCCAGCTTTTTCTGACATTATCCAGTTTGTCCTTTCTTATAGCACAATAATATTCTATTGCAATCACGCCACAACTTGTTCAGTCATTGTCCAATTGATGGGCAATTAATAATGGTTTCAAACTGAGGCAATTTCCTAAGTTTCTAATTATTTGCAACAGCAAAAAGGGATGCTATGAATATTTTTGTACAAATAGGTCCTAGTAGTGCTATTGTTGGATCAAAGCATATGCACAGTTTGGTTGCCCTTTGGGCATAGTTTGAAATTGTTCTCCAGAATGGTTGGACCAGTTCACAACTCCACCAGCTATACATTAGTGTCCCAATTTTCCTACATCCCTCCCACATTTATTATTTTCCTTTCTGTCATATTAGCTAATCCAATAGGTGTGAGGTAGTACCTCAAAGCAGAACATTTTTCTTGCTCTAAACAAACTCAAATAACAAACACTGGACATGAGCTCCTCTCTTTTACTGGTGAAAGGGATTATTGATAATGATGCTTTATAGGTCTTAGAGATTAGGAGAGATAACCCTGGACAGAACAAGAGCCAGTGTTGTCCTTGCTTTGTTGCCCTTCCTTGATACAAAGATGTTAGAATATTCAAAACAAAATGGGAATTAGTTCAACTTTGATTCCTGGAAAAATTCTAAAACACATTATTAAAGAAATGGATTGTGAGTGTTAATTTGGAAAGGGAAGCAGTGAGCCCTCGTAGCTTCATCCACAACAGATTAGCCTCAGCCCATACTCACCTCATTTTCCTTTTGACAGGGTCAACAGATGAGAGAGAAAGAGAGAGGGGGGAAGAGAGAGAGAGAGAGAGAGAGAGAGAGAGAGAGAGAGAGAGAGAATGGCATGTGCATAGAAGGTCAGCCTTGAAAACAGGAAGATTCAAGTTCCCTTACTGCCATTGATATGTATACTGAGTGATTCTAAGCAAGCCAGGACCGCTAAGCTTCCCCAGGCAACTATTCCTCCAGGTGTGAAATCATAAATGAGGACCAAAACAAGCCAACTAGATTGCTACATCATAGATACTGATTTCAGCCAAGGATTTCACCAAGTCTCTCTTGGTGTCCTTGTGAACAAGATGGAGAATCATGATGGATTCACAGCTGGCTGAGTAATGGGATCTGACCACTAGTATCAGATAGCTATTAAAGTGGCAACCAGTTTACATCTTCATTTTCAAGTCTTAGAAACAGACACCCATAAAAATAAGGGAAGGGGTTTCAGGAAAGCATTGTTGATGTAAAATGTTCACCAGTGATAGAAATTAATATTAACTTAAAATGAGATGACAAGAGGAGTGTCCCAGGCTTAATGGCCAGAACATAGGACTTGATAGTTCTGAAGGACTCTCCTTTTCCTGCCCTTGCTAGTTCAGATCAGGAGTACCATTTCCTTACCACACAGTAACAAAAACAAGCACAAATGGGAGAGCATGCATAGGTGGATGGTGAGGGGTCTGGTGACCTTGTGTTGCAGTAGAGAGACCATTGGAGACTTGGAGGCCTGGAAAACCCAAGTTCAAATCCAGCCTCATAAACTTATCAGCTGTGGGATCCTGGGCAATTTACTTAACCACTGCCTGCCTCAGTTTCCTCATCTGTAAAATGAGGATGACAATAACAACACCTTCAACCCAGGGTTAGTTTTTTAAAAGATAGAATGGGATAACATATGTAAAGTGTTATACAAATGCTAATTTATTCTTATTATCATAAGAAGATTGCTTGAAGGAACCAGAAATATTTAGCCTGAAGAAGAGAAAATGGTGGAGTGTGGACAACATGACAGCTATATTCAAGATTCTGTAAGGCTGTTATGTGGAAAGAGATGTTCTGCTTGGCTGTGAGGAGCAGAACCAAGAGGAATGGGAGAACGGGCTCTAAAGAAGTACATTTAGGATTGAGGTCAGGAAAAATTTCCTAATCATTAGCACTGGTCAGAAGAAGCATGGGCCACCTGAGGAAAGAGGTGGCTCTCTCATGTCTGGAGAGGCTAGATGGCTGCTTAAGGCAACATTGCCCAGGGGATTCTTCCGTAAGCAAAGGCTGGCAATGGAGATCCCTTTCAACTCTTTCATTCTTGGATTCTGGGTAGAGGGAAAGGTCTGATGGTCCTGGGTGGTCTGGGATGATATAAGTTTGCTGAACTGGGAAGCAGGACCTTGAGTGTTTATAGCCTGAATGCCATTCACTAGCTTAAGTGATACCCTTGAGCAAATGATTTGCCTGAGTCTCAGTTTTTCCTTCTAGAAAATGGGATGAGTTAGCCTTAATACCACCTCTTTCCCAGGGATGCCATGAAGAATCCTTTGTTATTTCAAAGTCCTGTGATTTAATCAATGTGAATCAGTGAAAAGAATATTAGATCTATAGTCAGATCTCCTGGGTTCCAATGCTGCTTCCACACCACATAAACTGTGTCACCTTGGGCAAGTCATTTGACCTTTTTGGGTCTCCAATTCCTCTTCTGTTAAAAAAAAAAGCAGTGTGTTGGGAAAACCACAAAAGTAGAATGTTGAGAAATCACAATCAGTAAGTAAGAGTTTAATTAAATACTTCTTCCATTTGTCAGACATTGTGCTAGACACTGAGTACAAAGGAGCTTACATAAGGACCGAATTTGATCTCAGAAAAGCTTAGGAGAAAATATCTCCCTCCCTTCTTCGTAGAGGATGGGAACTATGAGTGTGGTACACAGAATGTACTAGAGGAGTTTGATCAATGTCTTGCTTAATTAATCTAAAGTGGGTTGGGTTTTTTTTTCCTTTTGTTATGGTTTGTTATAAGGAATGACTCTCTGGCCAGGGGAAAGAGGGAATTTATGGGGAAGGCTAGGAGATTTTAAAAATCATATAAATAGGGGGCGGAGCCAAGATGGCGGTGTAGAAGCAGCAAAGCACCACAGCTCCCACACAAACATGCTAAAAAACTCATAAAATGGGACTCTAAACAGATTTTCAAGCTCCAAAACTCTCCACAAGACAGAAAGCACATCTGTTGCTACAGGCAGTGCAGCAGGCGGGGCTCTTCGCAGCAGTCTGGGACTGCTGCCTAAACCCCGGCCGGGTCCAGCCCTGTGGCATTGGGTGGGGAGCCCCATCTATAGGAGAGCTGATCCGGCTGCACTGGAGGCACAATTACCACATCTATCAGGCCAGAAGACAAAAAGGCTAAGAGAAAGGTCAGTGGATTTTGCTAACTGGGGAGAAGAGCAGGTCTAGCCAAACTGCTCCCAGGGCAAGGAGGCAGCGGGAGGTGGCTGTAGCAGCAGGAATGGCTGAGAGCCACAGCGGCTTCCACTGGGCTGCTTCAGAGCCCTGGGCCTGCAGATAGCAGGGGGCTGACGCAATCCATCGAGGCCAAGGGCTCTTGCGTTGAGTGGCCTGGATC
>CM053596.1:16742484-16758218 GCA_028646575.1 Pseudocheirus occidentalis | reverse complement strand
TAGGAAGGAGGGACATACAATTAGCCTCTCACAATTTGCCCACCATGGAGATGTCCTGTGTAATTACACAAGTACAGCCTGTATTGAATTGCTGCTCCTCCCAGTGGGAGTGGGTGACAGGGGAGGAATTGCAAGAATCTAGTATTTAAAGCTATTCAATCAAAGGCAACTGGGAAATAATACATACAAGGACGGGGGCAGGGAGCTCCTCCCTGCCCTGCTAGAAAGCTAGAGAGGTGTTAGAGGAGGGCATAAAAGGGAACAGATTGTGGGAGGGGTCTTACGGTGGGATCAATGTTCTGGGCTGGGGGGTAGGGGCAAAAAGGGGAGAAAATTTGTAACTCAAAACCTTGTGGAAATGAATGATGTAACCAAGAAAATAGATTAAAATTTTAAAAAAATTTTAAAAAATCATATAAATAGCTTTTCCATATCCTCTACTAGGAAAATTTAAATGAACAAAGATGAGGAGTTTGGACGAAGTGCCCTTAGGGTCCCTTCAAGGTCTAAATCTCTGAGCTTGCTTAGGATCTTTGATCCCTGAGTCTCAGTTTTCTCATCAATAAATGAAGGGTTTGGAGTCAATGATCTTTTAATTCCCTTCCAGCTTGAGATCTAGGATTTTTTCTTATTTATTTTTAAAAAGAAATTTATTTATTTTCTTGTTTACATCATTCATTTCCACTAGATTTTGAGTTATAAATTTTCTCCCCATCTTTCCCCTACCCAACACCTCAAAACAGCTATCCCACTGTATAATCCCTCCCCCAATCAGCTCTCTCCTATGTCCTCCCCCATCACCCCTCTGACTGTATATCTTAATTCCCAGTTGGGTGTAGTTAATAATTTTATATATATATAATTTTTATAAATATATATACATATGATTTTTAAACATTTGATTATAGAACTTTAAACTCTAGATTAATTCCCTTCCTCCCTTGTCACCCACTCCCACTAGAAGGACAAGCAATTAAATACGGGGTTTACAAGTGTAATTTCGCAGAACATCTCCACAGTGGGCATATTGTGAGACTGATTATATGTCCCTCCTTCTTATCCCACCCCCTCCTTGTTCTATTCTGTACCCTGTCCCTTTACAGAAGTGTGTACTACCAGCAACCCTCCCCGCCACCCTTCCCTCCCCTACATCATCCCACCTCTCATCCTCATCCCCCCTACTCTCCTGTGTGGCATGATATCCAGTTTAGAGTTTATGCCATTCCTTCCCTAAGCCAAAATCAATGAGAATAAGGTTGGCCCTTTCCCTTTTGCCTTTCTGTTCTTCCCCTCCATTGTAACAGTTTTCCCTTGCCTCTTCTATATGAAATGATTAACCCCATTCTGTCTCTCCCTGTTTCCTTTCATCCTAATCCTCTCCCACCTCAGAACTCCACCTTTTAGAGTATTGTCCCTTCTTATTCAATTGATCCTGTGCCCTCTATGTACTCATATATGTGTTTGTATGCATATATAAACCCTCCAATATAGACGTATATGTATGTATACATATATATATATATATATATATATATACATTTTTATTCCCCTCGCCTATCCTCATACTGAGAGAAGGTTCATAAGTTACAAGTATCATTTTTTAAATAGAAAAAGATGTCTTTATTGATGAAATGTTAACAGGCAAAGATGTCTCAAAATACTAGGGGAACACTGGCAATCTGCACAGACAACACACACATTTATGCACTCACAGTTCCCTAGGGCAGATGGGGATAAAGAGCCAACATGTCAAGTGGAAAATTATCGTTTTTCCATGTTAGCATGTAAAATAACTCAACTTTGATAAATTCCTTATGATTTCTTTTCCATGTTTACCTTCTCATGCTTCTTGTATTTGAGCGTCAAATTTTCTTTTCAGTTCTGTTTTTTTCAGCAAGAATGTTTGAAAGTCCTCCACCTCACTGAATGACCATATTTTCCCCTGGAACATTATACTCAGTTTTGCTGTGTAGGTGATTCTTGTTTATAATCCTAGCTCCCTTGATCTCCCAAATATCATATTCCAGGCCATGATGAGCCCTTCCTGCCTAGCTGCCTTCAATGGGAAATGTGTTTTTCTGTATTTTTATGGGTTTTGGAGCCCTAGAATTTGTTTAGAGTCATATTTTATGGGCATTTGAGGTGCCTATGTGGGAGCTGCCGAACCTTGTTCCTTCCACACCACTATCTAGACTCTGCCGCTGTGACTTTTTTTCTTTTTACAGAATCAGTATTCAGCTGCAGTTGTATACTTTGTGTGTGTCTCTGTTTTGAGTGTATTTTTTGTAAACAACATATTGTTGGATTCTAGTTTCTAGTCCATTCTGCTCTCTGCTTCTCTTTTATATGCAAGCTCATCCTATTCACATTCACAGTTAAGATTACTAACTGGGTATTTCCCTCCATCCTCTTTTCTTCTGTTTATCCTTCTCTCTCTTTTTACCTTGTCCCTTATCAAAAGTGTTGTAACAGCAAGCACCCTAGCATGCCCAGGAGGGCTGCTAGCACAGGTTCTTTGATCTGATGTACTAAGGGAAAGCAACTCAGAAAAGGGTAACAATCTTACTTTAATCAGGGGAAAATGTCAGCACCCTGAACTTCAGAGAAAATACAAACAGAAATAACAAGCAGACAAAAAATACAGAGAGAGAAAATAACGCAATTCAATAGACTAACAGAAAGGGCTTCTAACTGTCTGACCATTGCATACATACATAGTTACCGGACAGAGAAGCACCAACATCTGGGTTTTCAAAGTCTGGGAGCTCAATGGCTACCCAGAGTCTCATCTGGCCAAATTACACAAATCTTTCCATAAATGAATCCCAAAGCAAAACCTCATCTCAAGAGTACATATAAATCCTTCTTCATGATCAGAGGACATCACAACCTTCATGATCAGATGCTTAATTACCAAGTAACAAATGGTGCGGGTCTTACTGGAAAACAAGCTTCCGCCAAGCAAGCTTCTTTTGCTCAGCTCCAAGTGAGATGCATTAAAGGATAGGGAAGATTTTCAAATTCCCTTATCATTACAAGTATTCAGTGTGAATTTGATGTATCATTCTAAAGTGCATTGGCAATCATGGGGATGTGTGTTAGTCAAGATTTTATCTCTGCAAGAACAGATAGTTAAATTTTATGGAGAACAGAATCAGCAATGTGGATTATTGAAACAAGATTTCTATGGGGGAGCTACATTTCTGTGTGATATCATGCAAAATCAATATAACTTGAGTATTTCTTTGCAAGGTAAAACTAAGGTTATATTTGATATGTGGCCAAAAGTCTAAACATTTCTAAAAAGTTATTTCTTTCAAAACATTTCTTCTTCAAAAGGAAATTTCAGAGGAACATTTTCCCCAGTTATCAAAGGTCATTGAAGAGCAGATTGGGAATAAGGTAGGGGGCAGTATATGTGAATAATTTGAAACATATGCCGCTTCTACAGACCTATTAAGTGGAGAATACAATGAAAGTTTCACTAACTTTGGGAATCATGATATCACACTAAAATAAGCATCCCGGCCTCACCTAGTTGATATCACCAAGGCACCTAAAGAATTACAGATAGAATTGATTGAACTCTTAGTAGATGACATTTTAAAAGTCCTTGTCTGATGTGAAGAAATATCCAATTTTAAAATGGAAAAATGCAGTAGAATAAATACATCTTTGGTAACATGCCCAAAAAATGCTTTCTTGCTTTTCAGCCACTTCTTGCTGTGAATGTACATTCTCCTACCTATCCCAAATCAAGGTACCCTTAAAGTCACAAATGACTGATCCCCATCTATAGGATCAGCTGAAACAGCAGACCTCCATACTGCAACCAAATATTCAAATGCTTTCCAACTAAAAGCAGACACAACAGAGTCATTAAAGTGTTAGTTAATGTTAAAATTAAATAGTTTTTTATTGCTTGATATAATTAAATACATAGTCATGAGATTTTTACAAAATAATGTACATTTTTAAGTATCTCTAATGGAAGTATCTTGAATGCAGCCTTGTTTGATTCCAGCTAAATATTAATGTGGTCTTTCAACATGAAAAGGTTCCCCACTCCTGTTCTAGAGTGAAACCAGTCCTTCATCCAGTCCCTGAATTGCTATTATTGGCATACACATATATCCTTCTCTTCTTCACTTATATCAGGTCTTGGTTTGGCTTTGTTAAAATTTCTTACTTTCACTGTGTAAATGATCTAGACACTTCAGGGAACAAATTAGCTCCAAGGCCAGGACTGATGGGATGGAGTTGAAGTAGAAGGGAAGGTGACCAGGGAAGGGCTACTGTATATACAAGACAAGAAGCAGCACTGTATTGCCAGTAGTGTGTATCACTAATGACAGTTTTTTAAGATGTCTTATGTATCTGTAGATTGTGCTATAACCCTTCTCATTTTACTATAGTGGTACTACATGTAATGTTTAAGAAGCAAACAAAATCACTTTTCCAAGAATGACCACAGTCTTTTTATTATACTTATTCATTCATTTATTTATTTATTTCATTTTTAATTCATGGAATAAAACAATTATTTCTATAGAACAGTATAATCTGAAAAAAACTTATTGTACACAAAACTGCAAATCTACTGTGTACAACTTGAATTTCTTTTAAATATACAGCAGTTATCATGTAAATTTCTTTTTTTCTTTTTTCCTCCTCTCCTCCCACCCTAGAGATGGTTCCCATTAGAAGTAAATAGGTTACTTGGGACCAAGATGGTGGTGTATAAGCAGGAAAACTCCAGGATTCCTCCCACAGCCACCTCAAATACCTATAAAATATGACTCTAAACAAACTTTAGAGCTCAGTTGTGGCCGTTTCCAGAATTATCAACTCATGAATGCCAAAAAGAAAAAATGAAAAGGAGTGGCTAGGTGGCACAGTGAATAGAGCACTGGCCCTGGAGTCAGGAGGACCTGAATTCAAATCCGGTCTCAGACATTAAACAGCGAGTAGCTGTGTGACCTTGGGCAAGTCACTTAACCCCAATTGCCCTGCCTTCTCCCCTCCAAAAAGCAAAAAACAAAAACAAAAATGAAAAAGTGGGAGGTCAGTGTGAACTTTGGGAAGAGGGGACCAAGAGTACAGTCTGGCATCTGGCCCCAGAAGGGAGAAGCAGCTCAGGTACAGTGGCTGTGTAGCTGCTGTCATGTAGATGTTTAAGAGCTTCTGGCTTGCAGATTGTAGGGAGACCAAGAGACCATTCAGAGGTGCAATTGCTCTTGCTTTAACCTGCTTAGATCTAGAGTGCTGTCTTGGGTGGAGGTCCTAGGGTGTGTGACTAGGTGCCAGAGCCTGTGGAGGCTTCAAAGAGTACCTGGCTAATAGCTATGGCAGCTGCAAAAAACCCCTAGCAATTTGGGACAAAGCTCTCCTCTCTGGAAGCAGAGTTCCACTGTGGCAAAAAAGCTCATAAATCAAGTAATTGAATAGCAATATGAGCAGGTAAAGGAAGCAAAGCCAGCACAGCAATTGAACTTTAAATTCCTTTTGGGGGGGGCAAAAAAGATCAAAGCATGGAACGGCAGGAAGACAATGAAGTCAGAACCACTGTATCAAAAGTTTCCAAGAAAAATATGAACTGATTACAGGCTATAGAGGAGCTTAAAAATGATTTTGAAAACCAAATAAGAGAAGTGGAGGAAAAATTGAGAAGAGAAATGAGAATGATGCAAGAAAATCATGAAAAGAGAGGCTATAACTTGACAGAAGAAAATAACAGCTTAAAAAATAGACTAACTCAAATGCCAAAAGAGGCCCAAAAAACCAATGAGGAGAAGAATGCCTTTAAAGCCCAATTTGCCGCATGGAAAAAGAATCTCAAAAGCTCACTGAAGAGAATAATTCCTTCAGAATTAGATTGGAGCAAGTTGAAGCTAATGACTCTATGAGAAATCAAGATACTATTAAACAGATCCAAACAAATTAAAAAATAGAAGACAATGTGAAATATCTTATTGGAAAAACCATTGACCTGGAAAATAGATCCAAGAGAGAAAATTTAAAAATTATTGAACTACCAAAAAACCACAATAAAAAAAAAAAGAATCCAGAAATCATCCTTCAATAAATTCTCAAGGGAAATTACCCTGAAGTTTTAGAACCAGAGGGCAAAATAGAGGTTGAAAGAATTCACTGATCACTTCTTGAAAAAGATCCCAAAAAGAAAACTCCTAGGAATATTATAGCCAGGTTCTGGAGTTCACAGATCAAGTACAAAATATTACAAGCTGCCAAACAATTCAAATACTGTGGAAACGTAATCAAGATAATACAAGATCTAGCCACTTCTACATTAAGGGATCGAAAGGCTTGGAATATGATATTCTGGAGATCAAAGGAGCTAGGATTAAAACCAAGAATCACTTATCCAATAAAACTAAGTATAATGTTTCAGGGGAAAATGTGGTCATCCTGTGAAATAAAGGACTTTCAAGCTTTCTTTTTTATTTTTATTTTTGTTAAATGTATTTATTAAAAATAATACCAAATCTATGCACAGTTTTAATGTAATCAAAGCAAATTATACAGTATTAAAAAAAATTAACCATTACTTATCCAGACCTAATCCTAGTTCTTGAATTGGTGATCACGAAGATTGCTTTAATTAAACAGTTCAAGTAGCTATTTTGTTGTTGTTACACTAATTATCTTCCTAATCTATGCTAGCAAAATCATCCTCAAATATCCATGATTAATTTGTTATACTAGAAAGAGTTCCTACCTCTCAATGACTTTAGAGGTAAATTCTTCAATTAATTTTACTAAATACAATAGTCCAAAGTAGTTATTCTATAATGTAGCTACAAAATGAATCTGAAAACTATCAAAATTATTTACTGCTTTAAAATGAGTATTTTCTAAAAGCAAACTTATACCAATTTTTTAGTTTTAACACACTTTTAAAGAACAAAAGCTATTCAGTCAAGTTCAATTGACTAATAATAGTTATGATGTTTCTGACTGAAATCAAGTCAAATTTACTCACTTATCTCTTACAATAATCTTCAGTCCCAGTTGGGAGGGGGCTGGTTATGATGAAAGTAAGGCCCTATGTTCTTTTCATGGTACAATTTTGAATACAAACAAAATTCTTTTGGATATGGACAGTTTTTCTTCTACAAAAGTAATTAGGGATATGTTTTCTCAAAGCCAACAAAAGGCAATATCTTCTTGCTTTCTCTATCATTAAAAGATTTCAATCACAAGTGAAGTAGGAAAGGAATAAATATGCCAAATGCCTGAAGCATCCAGCACTCATGCATATACTTTCAAAAATATTTTTCAAAAGATCGGATTAAGACATTATATAATAAAACTTTGTTAACAGGAAGATATTAGCATTTAATTTTAAAAGCTTAGGACTAGCTAAGCATTTCTTAAAAACTCAGACTAATAAGGAAAATCATTTGTAGTACAGAAATTAAGCTATATTCACACACAAGACTTCAAATTCCATTGAACATATAAGTCTAACAACTGGCGGGGAGGGAGAGGGAGATGGAAACAAAATGTTACAATGAGGCAATGAAACTTATCTTCTACTGAATATATTGTATATCGGACTGATGATACTAGCACACTAAGATTAGTAAAAAGAAAAACTTGTAAATTCAGACAAAATAAGATTATTAAGAAACACCATGCAGATTTTTTTTAATGTTAATGTTAAAACACAAAAGATTTTGGGGGAGTGTGGGGCAAACCTCACTGTTTATAGACTAAATCCTCCTTTTAAACTAAACAGGTAAAATGATGTAAAATATTAGATCCTTTCCTCAGATATTTCATACATGTGACTTAGTATGAACATAAACACAGAATTATTCTGTCTACTAGTACAGTTGTCATGGACATGAATGATCAGTTTTTTAAAAATAATCTTCAAATTTAAATCTACAAAACTTCATTTACAGAACTACCAGTGCCCAGTACCCACATGCAGTATGATGAGACGCGTATGTCTGCGTATACTGACAGACACAGGCACACTGTAATGGCTAATCATTGTTGCCAAGTCAATAATTTTTTCAAGGCAATAAACAATGATATGGGTGGGGTTTTCTAAAAATTTAACAAACATACAGGAATTTGCTTAAACTGTTAAAAAGCCCTGAGTCAGAACTTTAAATGACTGCAGTTATAACTTTAAAAGGAAATGACATGTGGGGAGGGAAGAAAACATTTTGGTTTTAGGGGAAATTAGTTCAAGTAGCCTACAAAATCCAAGAGAATGGTATGTGTAACAGTTGCCAATTTTATCATTATCATTTAAGGATCCATTTTAACCTTTTGTTATGAATTTATGCACCAAACTTAGGTGATAAAACCCCAAAGCGTTTTGGGGGTGTCTTAGGGGTGGTTTGGTTTGTTTCTATTCAACTCTTTTTTTTCATCAAGAAAGCTTGAATTCAAGGCACCGTGCTTTGATCTCAAGCTTTCTTGATAAAAAAAAAAGAGTTGATTAGAAAATTTGACATTCAGGTGCAAGAAGCAAGAGAAGCATGAAAAGGTAAACAGGGAAAAGAAATCATAAGGAACTTATCAAAGTTGAACTATTTACATTCCTATATAGAAAAATGATCATTGTAACTTAATGAAACTTTTCTCGATATGATGATAGTTGAAGGGAACATAAATGTGTGTGTGTGTGACACAGAATGGGGTAAATTATCACATATAGAAGAGGCAAGGGATAACTGTTGCAATGGAAGGGAAGAACAGAAAAGCAAAAGGGAATGGGTCAACTTTACTCTCATTGAATTTGGCTTAGGGAGGGAATGACATACACACTAAATAGGGTATCTTGCCCTACAGGAGAGTAGGGGGGAAGGGGATGAGAGGGGGGATGATGGAGGGGAGGACAGGTTGTGAGGGAGGGTAGTTAGAAGCACACACTCTTGAAAAGGTTCAGGGTCAAAATAGAAAATAGAACAAGTGGGGGAGGGATGGAGTGGAGGGAAATATAGTCAGTCTTTCACAATATATCCACTATACGATGTTTTGTGTAGCTACACAAGTACAACCTATATTGACTTGCTTATCTTCCCAGTAAGTGTGGGAGATGAGGGAAGAAGGGAAAGAATCTGGAATCCAAAGTTTTAAAAATCAAATGTTTAAATATATATGTACATATATATTTTTATATATTGATAAAATATTTATTTATTTATTTATAATATATATTTATAAAATATTTTTATATATTATATATATATATATTTTTTTACATGCAACTGGGAAGTAAGATATACAGGCAGTGTGGTAGGGAGATCCATCTTGCCCCATCAGAAAGTGGAAGGAGGGATGGAGGAGGATATAGGAGAAAGCAGATTGGGAGAGGGAGCATGCAGTGGGATTACTGTTTTGGACTGGTGGGTAGGGGAAAGACGGGGAGAAAATTTGTAACTCAAAATCTTGTGGAAATGAATGATGTAAACTAAAACAAAATTTAATTTAAAATTTTTTTCAATTAAAAAAAGAAGTAAATAGGTGACTGTGTGTGTGTATATGTAAAATTACTCTAGTCATGCCTCTATTTTTCAGTTCTTTCTCTGGATATAGATAGCTTTTTTCTTTATATGTCCTTTACAATTAATTTGGGCGTTTATAATAATCAAAATAACTTATTCACTCAACGTCATTCTTAAAACAATATACCTGTTACTATATACAATGTTGTCTTCATTCTGCTGATTTTCCTCTTCCTTATTCCATGCAAGTCGTTTCACAGTTTTTAACATCCTTGAGTCATGATTTCTCATAGGAAAATAGGATTACATCACAATCATATTCCACAACTTGTTTAGCCATTCCCCAGTTGATCAGCATCCCTGCAATATCCAATTCTTTGTCACTACAAAGAGAGGTGCTATAAACATTTTAGAACATATACATTCTTCTACTTTTTCCCTAATCATCTTTAGAAATAGACCTAGTGGTGGTATTACTAGGTCTAAGAGTACAATCCAGATTGCTTTCCAATATGATTGGATCAGTTCACAGTTCCACCAACAATAAATCAATGTCCCAATTTTTCCATATCCCCTCAAGCATTTTTTGCTTTCCCTTTCCATGATACCAAATGATATCTCAAAGTTGTTTCAATTTGCATTTCACTAAACAATAAAGATTTAGAGCATTTTTCATATGCCTATAAATTGTTTTGATTTCACCTTTGGAAAATTGCCTGTTCATAACTTTTGACCATTTATCAGTTGGGTAGTGGCTCATGTCCTTATAGATTTAATAAAGTTCTTTGTGTATTTTAGATATGAGACCTTTATCTGAGCAACTGTTCATAACATTGTCTCCCAATTTTCTGCTTTCCTTCTGATCTTAGCTGCATTTGTACAAAACTTCTTTGTTTATTTAGTATTTTATTTTCCCCAGTTGTATGTAAAAACATTTTTTTAGCATTTTTAAACTTTGAGTTTCCAAGTCTCTCCCTCCCCACTCCTCTCCATTGAGAAGATAAGCAATTTTATATGGGTTATACTATATAGTATTACTATATACTATAGTATATATACTATATATATACATAACCATATACTATAGCATAATTGTATACTATACAATTTTATATAGGTTATACTATATAGTACTCCTGCAAAATATTTCCATAACAGTCACATTGAAGAAAATATAGACAAAAAACCTCAAGAAAAATTAAGTTTAGAAAAAGTATACTTCAATCTGTATAAAGAACACCATCAGTTTTCCCTTTTGGGAATGAATAGATTTTCTCATCATAGGTCCTTCAGAGTTGTCTTAGCTCATTGTATGGCTGAGAATAGCTACATCATTCATAGTGATCATCTTAAACTAATATTGATGTACTTTTGTACACAGTACATTCACTTTGCATCAGCCCATGCATGAGTTTCCAGGTTTTTCTGAGAGCATCCTGCTCATCATTTCTTATATTACAAAAGTATGCCATCATGATCACGTACTACAATTTGTTGGGTCATTCCCCAGTTGATGGGTATCCCCTCAATTTCTAATTCTTTGCTCCCAGAAAAAAAAGCTGCTACAAATATTTTTGTTTATGTGAATCCTTTTCCTTTTTGTTTTTTTATCTCTTTTGGGATTATAACTAGCAGTGAGATTGCTAGGTCAAAGGCTATGCATGGTTTTATAGCCCTTTGGGCACTGTTCCAATTTACTCTACAGAAGTTTACACAAAATCTTTGTAATTTAATGTAATCAGAATTATCCACTTTATGCCTAAATATACTCTCTATCTCTTATTTATTCATAAATTTTTCACCTATCCATAAGTCTGATAAATAATATGTTCTTTTAATTTTCTTGTAATATATCTCTTCCTAACTAGATCATGTATCCATTTTAGCCTTATCTTTGTAAATGGTGGAAGATATTGATCTATGCCCAGTTTCTGTCATATTGCTTTCCAGTTTTGCCAACAATCTTTGCCAAATAATAAATTCTTACCTCTAAAATCTTAAGGCTTTACACTTGTCAAATGCAAGGTTATTATGTTTATTTGCTGCTGTAAATATGTCTACTCTATTCCATTGGTCTATCTTTCTAATTTTTAGCCAGAACCAAAAAGTTTTGATCATTACAGCCTTATAATATAGTTTAAGATCTGGTACCATTAAACCTCTTTCCTCTACATTTTTTCATTATTTCCTTTGATATTCTTGACTTTTTAGTCTTCCAAATGAATTTTGTTACTATTTTTTCTAATTCAGTAAAATTATTTTTTGGTAATTAATTGGGATGGCATTGAATATATAAATTAGCTTGTATATTATTGTCATTTTTATTATATTGGCCCTGCCTACCTATAAGCAGATAATGTTTCTCAAATTATTTAAATCAGATTTTATTTGTATAAAAATATATACAGTAGTAGTAGGGGACTTTAATCTTGTGTATGTGTGTGGGTGTGTATATATAATTTTGTTTATATAGTTCCTGGGTTTGTTGTCATAGGTCTATTCCTAGATATTTTATATTGCTTAGAGTTATTTTAAATGGGGGTATCTTTTACTATCTCTTCTTGCAGTTTTGTTTGTGATATGTAACAATACTGATGACTTCTGTGGATCTACTTTATATCCTGTTGCTTTGCTAACATTATTAATTGTTTCAATGAACTTTTTATTCGAATGTTTAGGACTTTCCAAGTATACCATCATATTATCTGCAAAAAGAGATAGCTTTATTACCTCATTCCCTATCCTGATTCCTTTTGTTTCTATATCTTCTCTTAGTGTTATTGCTAGAATTTCCAATACAATATTAAATAATGCTGGAGACAGTAGGCATTCTTTTTTCACACCTCATATTACTGGGAAGGCTTCCAGTTTATCCCAGTTACCAATAATGCTTACTGATGGTTTTGAATTGAGTTGTTTTAATTAATTTAATGAAAAATCCATTCATACCAATACTTTCAAGAATTTTTAGTAGGAATGAGTGTTGAAATTTAGAAAAAGTTTTTTCTGCATCTATATGGTTTTTTTAAAAACATTTTTGCTGTAATCAATTCTGTTAATAATTTTTCTGATGTTAAACTATCCCTGCACTCCTGGTATGAATTCCACTTGACTATAATGTATAATTTTTGTAGTATATTGTTGTAAACTCTTAACTAGTATTTCATTTAGGATTTTTCATTCATATTCATTAATGAAATAGGTCTACAATTTCTTCTTCTGTTTTTATTCTTCCTGAGTTAGGTATCAATATCACATTTGTTTCATAAAGGAGTTTGATAAGATCCTTTCTTTGCCTATTACTCCAAATAATTTATTTAATACTGGAATCATTTGTTCTTTAAATGTTTGATACATGCAAGGTCATCTGGTCCTGGTGCTTTTCTCTTTAAATTCCATCTGTGGTCTACTCAGTTGCTTTTATTTCTAAAATAGGTCTATTTAGATATTGTATTTCCTCTTCTGCTAATTTAGGCAATTTCTATTTCGTAAATCTTCCATTTCACTTAAATTGTTAATTTTATTGGCATATAATTGAATAAAATAATTCCTTGTAATTGCTTTGATTTCATCATCATTAATGGTATATTCACCCTTTTCATTTTTGATACTAGTGATTTAGTTTTCTTCTCTTTTTTAAATCAAATTGGCCAATGTTTTATCTATTTTATTTGGCTTTTCATAAAACCAATGCCTAGTTTTAGTTATTAATATATTTATTAATTCAAAGGGTTTTTACTCTCAATTTTATTACTCTCACCTTAAATTTTTAGGATATCCAATTTTTGTTGGATATATTTAATTGGGGATTCTAATTTGTCCTTTTTCTAATTTTTTTAAATTGAATGCTCTATTCATTAGTCTGCACCTTCTCTATTAAGCATTTAGAGATAGAAATTTTCCTCTGATCACTGCTTTTGCTGTAACCCATAGGTCTCATAATTGTCACTCTCTTTAATGAAATTTTTTATTATATCTATGATTTGTTGTTTAACCCACTCATTCTTTAAGATTAGGTTATTTAATTTCCAACTGGTTTTTAATCTGTGTTTCTGTGGTCCCTTATTAAAAGTAGTTTTATTTCATTATGATCTCAAAAGGATATTTTTAATATTTATGCTTTTCTACTTTTAACTATACAAATTTTTATCTACTAATATATGATGAGTCTTTGCAAATGTACCATAAACTTCTGAGAAAAGGTGCATTCCTTTCCATTTCCATAAAATTCTCTTCAGATTTTATACACACACTGCTTTAACCTATTTCTTATTTATTTTTTTGTTAGATTTATCTATCTGAGAGGGGAAGATTAAAGTCCCCTACTATTATTGTACTACTATCTGTCTCCACCTGTAATTCATTTAACTTTTAAAAATTTAGATGCTATGGTATTTGGTGCATATGTTCAATACTTATATTGCTTCATTGTCTATGGTATTTTTTTATCAAAACGTAGTTACCCTGTTTATTTTAGTCATAATTTTAGCCATATCTAGATCATAATCACTACCCCTGCCTTTTTTGCACTGCTGGTCAGGGCTGCCCTGGGACTAAAACCATGGGCTTATGCAGGGCTGGGCTTGGCTCCCAGAGTGCTGTGATGGACCCTTTTTGTCAGCCTGCCAGGCTGCCTTTGGCAGGATATTTGTTTATCTCTGTCATTTTGTGGTTCTGTAGCTCTAAAATTTGTTTAGAGCCATATTTTGTAGGTATTTGAGGTGGTTATGGGTGGAGCCCACGGAGTTTTCTTGCTTCTGTGTCACCATCTTGGTTCCCTATAGATCCTACATTTTTAAGAAATGGGGAAACAGGACCAGGGAGGGAAAAGGATTTCCTTGTTTAAGATCACTCAGTAGCCTTGGGGAAGGTAGGAGGGCAGAGCCAAAACTACAGGCTGGGTATTCTAACTCCCAGCTCTAGGTATCTCCTAAACCTCAGGGCAGAGAACCTGGGTATCTCACTCTCTCCTCTACAGCTTTAAGTCCCTGATGAAATATGACCTAATTTCCATACCTGCTTCTCCACCTTCTCAGTCCTTGCTATGAGACAACTATGGGACAGGGGAGTCCACATAGATTTCTGAGCTCAATTCTTTGAAATCTTGACAATTCAATCCTTCCATGGAGCTGGTGGGATGTTGGTGTGCTAGTGGTGGGGAAAGAGAGGAATAGCCCTTGAAGAGAATCTAGTCTAAAGAAGAAACTCACCATTGCCTTGGGGTGTTCCCATGGCCACCCCAGCTCAGAACAATTCTTTTTATTTCTGTCCAACTTGGCTTCCAAAACAGCATACCCTTCCAAGCAATCCAGAATCATGATTAAGCTGGGTACATTGTTTGGAAACAGTTTTCTTGGCTTGTCCTTTCCTCCTTCCCCTCCCTCATCAGCCCACAAGTTCCATGGAAGAAGTAGAGTATAAAGATTTCAAAGAATGGAGCTCAGAAATCTAGCTGTGTGGGAACCTAGAGACACATGCCCCATAGCCTTGAGGGATAGGAGATAACCTGGAGCTGACAGTCAGAAGATCTAGTCTCTGTTTGGTTCTGCCTTCCCACCCCCTATCTACCATAGCTACTGAATGACTTTAAACAAGCAAATCCTTTCCCCTCCCTGATCCTGCTTACTCATTTCTTGAAAAAAAAATTATTTGGTTTTCTAGAGGACTTGCTGTGAAGCACACTTAACATCTCTCTAACATGCATGGAATGGACATACTACTGTAAATCCTACAGTTGACAATGACCAGAATATGAGAGTTTTAATCCCAAGAAATTTATGTAATTTATAAATGTTTATTGAAGTTTTCATTCTAACCAGGACTATTGGTATCTTTAGGAGGGTGAGGGGGAGAGAGGAAGGAGAAAATTTTAGAATGTTTCACAGCTTTCAAAAGAGATATGAAGAGACAGCATGCCCTGGTGGCTGGTGTTTTGTCTTCAGGAGCTCTGGATATAATTGCTGGAGGATGGTTCATTGGGTCTCATACTAAGTAAGAAGATGATCCCCTTCCAGGAATTCAGCTTCTGCTGCAATACTCATTGCACATACCAGATTTTAATCTCTATTACAAAGCAGCAGTCCTGAAAACTGCCTGCTACTGGGTAAGGAACAGAGTAGTGGATCAATGGAATAGATTGGGTACAAAAGACTCAGTAGTCAATGACTATAGTAATATACTGTTTGAAAAGCCCAAAGACCCCAGTTTCTGGGTTAAGAATTCACTATTTAACAAAAACTGCTGGGA
>CM053596.1:16712852-16741984 GCA_028646575.1 Pseudocheirus occidentalis | reverse complement strand
CATAAAAGGGAACAGATTGTGGGAGGGGTCTTACGGTGTGATCAATGTTCTGGGCTGGGACAAAAAGGGGAGAAAATTTGTAACTCAAAACCTTGTGGAAATGAATGATGTAACCAAGAAAATAAATTAAAATTAAAAAAAAAAAAGAATGAGAGGTGCACAAGAATTAAAAGAGAGGATTGGAGTAGAATTTATTACGCTTTAGCTGGAAGGACTTCAGGAGAGCAGATCACCAGCAGCTGGTTTCCAGAAATAACAACCCATAAATGCCAAAGACAAAGTAAAAGGTCAGTGTAGAACTCTGCTGGATCTGGGAGGACAGAGGCATGGTCCGGCCTATGCCCCCAGAGTGAGAAGCAATGGGAATGGTGGCCCTACAGCCACCTCCATGTGGCTGCTTTAGGGATCCCTGGCCTGCAAATCATAGTGGGATCAAGTGACCATTCAGAACCTAAGTGCTCTTGCCTAACCTGCCTGGATCTGGATTGAGATCTGAGATGTGTGACCAGTGAGCCAAAGCTGGTGGAGGCTGTAGAAATGGCATCTTCCTAAAAGCTTTGGCAGATGTGAAAACCCCAGCAATTTGTGATAAAGCTCTCCCCTCTGGAAGCAGAGTTCTACTGTGGCAAAGAGCTCAAAAGGCAAGTAATTGAGTGGCAACATGAGCAGGTAAAGGAAGCAAAGCAAGCACAGCCATTCAACTTTAGATTCCTTTTGGGGGGACAAAGAGAATCAAAGCATGGAATGGGAGGAAGACAACACAGTCAGATTTCCTGTACCAAAAGCTTTCAAGAACAATATGAACAGGTTACAAGCCATGGAGGAGTTCAAGAAGGATTTTGAACATCAAGTAAGAGAAGTGTTGGAAAAATTGGGAAGAGAAATGAGAATGATGCAAGAAAATAATGAAAAGTGAGTCAACAACCTGACTGAAGAAAATAACACCTTAAAAATAGATTAACTCAAATGGCAAAAGAGGCCTAAAAAGCCAATGAGGAGAAGAATGCCTTAAAAATCTCAATTTGCTAGATGGAAAAAGAATCTCAAAAGCTCACTGAAGAGAATAATTCCATCAGAATTATATTGGAACAAACAAAAGCTAATGACTTTCTGGGAAATCAAGATACTATTAAACAGATTTATTTTGTAATGTCTACTAGTAATATATACTATTAAACAAATGAAAAATACAAGGCAATGTGAAATATCTTATTGGAAAAACCTGGAAAATGGATCCGGGAGAGACAATTTAAAAATTATTGGATTACCTGAAAGCCATGATCAAAGAAAGAACCTAGAAATCATCCTTCAAGAAATTCTCTTGCAAAAATTGCCCTGATATTTTAGAACCAGAGGGCAAAATAGAAATTGAAAGAATTCACTGATCACCTCTTGAAAAAGATCCTAAAAAGAAAACTTCTAGGAATAATATAGCCAAATTCCAGAGTTCCCAGGTCAAGGAGAAAATACTGCAAGCAGTCAGGAAGAAATAATTTAAATATTGTGGAAATACACAATATCTAGCCACTTCTACATTAAAGGATCTAAGGGCTTGGAATATGATATTCTGGAGATCAAAGGAGCTAGGATTAAAACCAAGAATCACCTACCTAGAAAAACAGAGTATAATGTTTCAGGGGGAAATATGGTCATTCAGTGAACTAGAGGACTTTCAAGCTTTCTTGATGAAAAAAACAGAGCTGAATAGAAAATATGACACTCAAATACAACAAGCAAGACAAGCATGAGAAGGTAAAAAGGGGAAAAATCGTAAGGAACTTTTCAAAGATGAACTATTTACATCCCTACATGGAAAAACAATAATCCTAACTTACAAAACTTTTTTCTGTATGAGGATAGTTGAAGGGAATATAAATGTATGTATGTATGTATGTAATATAGATACATACATATATATGTCTATACAGGGGGTATATATGCACGTGAATCCATATGTATATGTATGTGAGTGTGTGTGTATGAGTATACATAGACAGAGGGCACAGGATCCATTGAATAGGAAAGGATGATATTTAAGAGGTGAAATTGAGAGGTGAAAGAGGAATATAATGAGAGGAGATGGGGAGAGACAGAATGGGGTAAATTATCGCATATAGTAGAGGCAAGGGATAACTGGGTAACAAAAGTAAGGCAAAAGGGAATTGGTCAGCCTCACTCTTATTGAATTTGGCTTGGGGAGGGAATGACATACACACTAAATAGGGTATCTTGCCCTACAGGAGAGTAGGGGGAAGGGGATAAGAGGGGGGATGATGGAGGAGAGGGCAGGTTAAGGGGAGGGTAGTTAGAAGCACCCACTTTTGTAAAGGGACAGGAGCAAAGAAGAGAATAGAACAAATGGGGGTGGGATAGGATGGAGCAAAACAGTCCTTCACAATATATCTGGTATGAAAATGTTTTGCATAACTACACATGTACAACCTCTATTGAACTGCTTATCTTCCCAGTAAGGGTGGAAGATGAGGGAGGAAGGGAAAGAATCTGGAATTTAAAGTTGTAAAGTCAAATCTTTAAAAAAAAAATGTAGGATCATAGATACCATCAGATAAGATTGTAGACCTAGAGGTGAAAAGAACCTTAAGGTCCATCTGGTCCAACCCCCTCATTTGACAGATAAGGAAACTGAGGTCTTAAAAACTTAAATGACTGGCCTAAGGTCACTGAGGCAGCAGAGATCAAAGGTCAGCTTCTAAATCAGGTCCTCTGATCCCAGAACCAGGTTCTTCACCTGGCCCCACATCACCTCCTGGAGAGGAAATGAGGACATGCACCACTCTCATTTCCTTGGAAAATCAGAGAGGAACCTCAGTGTGCAATGTCACAGACATGGCCTTTGTGTCTCTTGATTTGGCTTAACTGTTTTCTTGTTACAAGAAAGGCTCATGGGAGCAGGGAAAGGGGGTGATATTCAGAAATTGCTAGCATATAAAAACAAAAGCCGTCTGTAGCATTTTCAAATGCTTTATTAGAAGAGCACTGTATGGAAAAGAAGGGTCACCTTTCTATGGCCAGTGCCCAGCATATTGCCATGCAAACAGTAAGCGCTTCTCAGAGTGAAGAAACGAATCAAAATCAAGTGAGTATATTGGACTGGTGTATTTCTGAAGGTTGCCACCACCCCCCAACGAAGAGAGAACCCTTCAGCACTCTACCTTCCAAAGTCCCTTCTGACTCAGAATATCTGGTATCTGAGGTTTCCATACCACTCTGAGAGGTTGACTAACAGAACGGATACAGAGCTGAAGTCAGGGACCAGAAGTCCTGTGTTCAAGGCCTGTCTCCGACCACCCTGGCAGGGTCACTCTGGACAGATCACTACCACTAAGGTTGTTGCTGCAACACCCATAGCTCATTCATAGCTTTGAGGCTTCTCTCTTTCTCTTTGTCCCTACCCCAGAAGGAGAAAGGGTGCTGGTCACCAAATCTCACCAAGTCTCTCTTCCTCCCTCTCCCTCAGTATTTCCCTTTCCTGTCTCCCTCTCTCTCTCTCTCTCTCTCTCTCTCTCTCTCTCTCTCTCTCTCTCTCTCTCTCTCTGTCTGTCTCACACACACACACACACACACACAGTGGTTTTGCCCACCTTCTCCATACAGAGCAGGTACACATCAACAAAGTCTCAGGGAGCACTGGGGTCCAGGCTCTTTTTGTGCTTCTCCACATTGTCAGCAATGAAGACATTGATGATTGTCAGGTTATTGTGAGCACGCCAATGGGGACCAGGAAAGAACTTCAGGAAACTTGAAAACTGCTCAACCAGCTGATATGGAGGAAGAAGACAAGACTGAATGGGATGAGCCCCTGGAGCCAGCATTCCTCCAAGCCTGGGCCCCCATTTCTGAAATGTACCTGCTCCCTACATCCTACCCCTCGCTATGTCTTTTTGCCCATTCCTCCCAATGTCCCTATCACCTGTTCCCCTGTTTTCCTTTCCCTGTGCCCTTCCCTCCCTGTGTTCCCATGTCCCTTCTCTGTGTCCCTGTGCCCTGATGGCCTACAATGTCCTCTTCCTGTGTCCTCCTTTCCTTCTCTCTCTCCCGTTATCACTCTATCACTGTCATCCCAAGCCCTACCTGGCCCCACAGAGAGCTTGTTAGGGCAAAGGTATCAGTGAACTTGTTCAGTAGATCCTGGAACTGTTTATCATCATAGGAGAAGCATTCACCAAACACAATGGAGCAGATGATGTTGCCTGTGATGAAACTGAAGAGTACACTGGGTTCCAACAGGACTCCTAGGGAAAGAATAGAAAAGGAGAAGAGGAAATGGGGAGATGTGGAGAGAAAAGGTTCAGGAGGTCAGTGGTAAGCTCCTGTGCATCCAGGGTTTCTGCTTCTTTGTTCCTCTATTTCCGAGTTTCTGCCTCTGGATCATTGCTATGCTTCTAAGATAGAGCCAACGCCCACCACCATCCCCACTCTAAGTCAGCATCTGCAGACAAGTTCCTTCCCACCCCCAGGGTCTAGAATCAATCCTTTATGCCCCCTGGTGGCCAGATTCACTCTGCTCCTCTTTCTCATCTTCTGTCTCTTGGCCTATCACTGTAGTTCTCAGTGTCACACTTCTCTTTCTGGATATGTCTCCCTGGATGTCTTTATCTCTCCATTTCTAATTGTGCCTGCATCCTTTTTCTCACCCTTAGATTTCTGAAGCTCCTCAACCAGACACTGGGCCTCCTCTTGGATCCATTCTCCAGTGCTTCTCTTCCCCATCCCAAAATCTCAAAGAGTGGCCAGGGAGAATCGGTCTAAGCTCTTTCATGTATCACCATTGGCAAAGATAATTTCTAAAGGCAAAAGAGATGGGGTTTGGGGCCCTTCCTTCCTCAGATCTGTCTTTCCTTGACTTCTTATTCCTCTACATCCTAATCAGTCTCCTTTGTCCACCCTGACCCTCCTCTCTTTATCTTCAGCCCCTAACTGTGTCCTCGGACACAGTCGGAAGTCCCTCCTTCCTAGACTCTTACCACCACCTTGTCACTCTTCCGCAACCTCTGCCAGGCCATGGTCCATTCACCCAGTCCCTGGAAGACCAAATCAACAATTGGGACAGGTGCTTGGCCACTGAACTCCTCAGCCTTCTCCACCACGGCCTCCTTCACAGTGTCAGGCCCACAGAGCACAACCACAGGTCGAGAGCCCAGGAAGATGGTAAATACATCCCCATACTTCTCCTGCAGCTACGGTGGGGAAAAGCCCCTCCCCATTAGATCCCAGTTGACACAATGCATTCCTCTTTCTATAACTGAGGGGAATGTACTTAAAATAGAAGGTATGCAGGGTCTCTTTTAGCTCAAATCTTCTATGTTTTGTGTTCTAAGGTCCCTCCCATCAGTCCATGTCTTAAGATGCTTCCCAACTCTTTACATTCTGTGTTCCAAGGTTTCTTCCAGTTCTGATATCCTGTGATCTACATTCACAAGGCCCTTCTAAGTCTGACATTCTATGTTCTAAAGGCTCTTCCAGTTCTGATTGTCTGTGTTTCCAAGATTATACCTAGAACCCCTCCCATATCTGCACCCCAACCGGCCAATTCACCATCAGAGGCAGAGAAGTTCCTCTCCTCCCCTAAGGTCTGGCCCAATGCTTCACTGCTAGTGCATTAAATGGTTGATGATCTTGCCAGACTTCTTGAATGAGTAGCTCAAAGAGCAGAATTATCTTCCTCTCCTCTATCCCTGGTAGATCTTATCTTCTAACATTTAAGACTCCAATGTTCCCATTTGCTTTGACTTCACTTTTCTGGGAAGTGACAGGGATGTTAAGAGAGAGTCAGAGGAGAGCAAATATAATAAAAATGACACTTTGACCTAATCTATCTATTCAGTGCCCTTCCAATTAAATTACCAAAAATTTCTTTATTGAATTAGAAAAGATAATAAAATTCGTTTGAAAGAACAAAAGATCAGGAACACCAAAGGAATTCAGGTAAGAAATGTAAAAGGAGTCCGGATCTTAAATTGTATTTGAAGGTGGTAATTATCAAAACTATTGGGCACTGAGTAAAAATAGAATAGTGCATGGGTGGAATAAAGTATGTATTCAATACACACTAGTAAATGACTACAATAGCCTCATGTTTGATCAATGTAAAGATCTAAACTTTGGGGATAAGAAGTCACTATTTGGTGGAAATTGTGGGGAACACTGGAAAGTAATCTGGCAGAAACTTAGGTACAGACCAATGTCTTACATCATTTAACAAGATATGGTTGAAATGCATGACCTAGGACAATAAGGAAATATCGTAAGTAAATAAGAATATCTTGGAACAGACTGCCTATCAGATTTATGATAAAAAGAGAAAAATTCATGGATAAACAAGACATAGAGACCATTGTGGGGTGTAAAATGGAACATTTTGATGACATCAAATTTAATGAGGTTTTGTACAAATAAAACCAATGTGTCAGCATTAGAAAGAAAGCAGAAAACGGGGAAACTTATAGCCACCTTCTCAGATAAAAGCCTCACCTCTCAAATGCTGAGCCAAATTTTAAGAATATGAATCACATCCCACTTTATAAATGATTAGATGATATAAACAGGTAGTTTTTGGGAAAAGAGATCAAAGTCATATGTAGTGATATGAAAAAATGCTCTGTCATTACTGTTTAGAGAAATGCAAATTATAGCAACTCTGAGGTACCATCTCTCACGTATCCAACTGGCAAAAAATGATAGAATGGGAAAATTACAAATGTTGGAGAGAATGTGGAAAAATTGGAGCAGTAGTATAGCTGATGCACCTGTGACCTGATCAAACCAATTTGGAGAGCAATTTGGAATTATACCCAAAGCATGTATACCCTTTGACTGAGCAATACTTCTCTCAAGTCTACTTCCAAATTTGATCAGGAAAAAGAGAAAGAGTCTAAATGATTTAAAATATTGATAGCAGCCCTCTTTGTGGTGGCAAAGCACTGGAAAGTGAGAGGGATGCCCATCAACTGGGGACCAGCAGGGTGAGCTGCAGTATGTGATTCTGATGGAATACTACTGTTTTATAAGATATCACGAGCAGGTTGTTTTCTGAAAAACATGTAAAGACCTGCATGAAGGAATGCACAGTGAAATGAACAGAACCAAGAGAACACTGTATACAGCAATATTTTTCAAATAGTTACTAAGCTATTATGAATAATATGATCATTCATATCACCTAGTACAGACTTATGGAGGAAAATAATATCTACCTCTGGAAAAAAACTGATATATTATATAATTATATTATATATATTAATCTATATATTTATATCAGTTCCAATACATGCCCCTCTGTATGATAGTCTCAAAGTGTTTATCCCTCACCAAAATGAAAACAAAAAAGAAAATTAGAGGGACTGCATTTGGTTAATTATCTCATATAGAAGAGGCAAGGGATAACTGTCACAATGGAGGGGAAGAACAGGAATGCAAAAGGAAATGGGTCAACCTTACTCTCATTGAAGTTGGCTTAGGGAAGGAATGACATACACTCTGAATTGGGTATCTTGCCTTACAGGAGAGTAGGGAGGAAGAGGAAGAGAATGGGGATGATGGAGGGGTGGACAGATTGAGGGGGAGGGTAGTTGGAAGCACACACTCTTGAAAAGGGCCAGGGTCAAAGCAGAAAATGAAACAAGTGGGGGGCAGGATGGAGTGGAGAGAAATATAGTCGGTTTTTCACAATTTGTCCATTGTGGAGATGTTTGGCATAACTACACATATACAGCCTATATTGAATTGCTTGTCTTCCCAATGGGAGTGGGTGATGGAGGAAGGGAAAGAATCTAGAATTTAAAGTTTTGAAATAAAATGTTATCTATCTATCTATCTACCTATCTCTCTATCTATACATATATATAATTATTGTTGTTGTTGTTGTTGTTGTTGTTGTTATTATTTACATGCAACTGGGAAATAAAATGTACAGGCACTGGGGTAGGGGAATCCATCTTGCCCTACCAGAAAGTCAGAGGGGTGATGGGGAAGGATATAGGAGAGAAGAGATTCGAGGAGGGGGTATATAGTGGAATTGCCATTTTGAGGTGGTGGGTAGGGGAAAGATGGGGAGAAAATTTGTAACTCAAAATGTTGTGGAAATTAATGATGCAAATTAAAAATAAACAAAAGTTAATTTTAAAAAAGAATGATTCCATTCTCTAACCATTTTACTTCCCCTCTTCTTAAGGGTCGACTCTTTCTCCAACCCTACCCCTCCCTCCCACCATTACTGAACTTTCCCCTACATTTCCAATTATGCATCATCTCAAAGCACTTATTCCTAGATAACAACCAGGGGGGAAATTGAGTCACAAAGCATCCCCACAGGGGAAAAGGACGGGCCCAGAAATCCCTCATACTGAGTGATCTCAGAACACTTATTCCAAGACAAGGGAGTTAGGAAGGAAACTCCCCTGGGACCCCAGATCCTTAGCCTCTCTCCTTTTTCCTTTACAGTGATTGCTCTCAAAGCACTCATTTCTCATAATGGAGAGATCACAGGAAAACAGAGGCAGGCTGCATTACTGCCACCTGCAAGGATTCACTGGAACCCAAGCACACCCAACCACACGGTCCCAACCATTAGTAACGTTTTCAGGAGGCCATGATGGTCCATATGCAGAATGTTGAGCAGTAAAGGCAGGGCCCTGGAGGGAGGTGGCCTCTCTAGGAAGCAGCAGGACCCTGGGCCAAGAGGAGCAGGAGCCCCATGAGGGGTCAGGAGAAGGAGTGTCCCCAAATCCATGGTCTGATCTCTGCCTGGCTGTGTGCTCCTGCCAGGACTTTAAACTCAGCCAGGCCCCCCCCAGCCCATCCTCTATCCCCACCCTAACATCCCTCAGCTCCACTCTCAGGTAAGTGACCTCCCTGCCCATCCTGGGCCCTCCCTGTTTCCCTGACCTCATGCATCCCCTTGCACCTTCAGCCCATGCTATGCAGGACATGCTTCTGTCATAGGATGCAAGAGACTCTGGAACTTTCTCCACTGCACCCCCACTACACCTGCCAATGTTCCTGCCAAGCTGACACTCAGTGTTGCTGTCTCTCTTCACTGTCTGTCTATCTTTGTCTCTTCCTGTCTCCTCACCCCTCCTCTGTCTCTGTCTCTGTCTCTGTTTCTGTCTGTCCTTACCCCCCATTCTGTTTTTCTGAGTCATGCCAGGGACAGAGATCAATAAAAAACAAACTGATAACCTCTGCACTCCCTGCACGCTATCTAATTCCATGAGTCAGCAGGATCCCTGACAGGTCAACTTGAGGTGCCAAGAACCTTCCTGACCAAAATGGAACCCTGATGTGCCCAGCCTAGGCCTGCCCTCACCTCCCTTCACAGCCTTCCTGTCTGTGTCTATCAAGGTGGATCCCCCCTCTCTGTGCTCCATCTACACCTCCAGCCTTTCTCCCTCTCTCCAGGTCTGATCTGGGGGCAGAAGGAGATAATTATTGCAGACTTCCCCTAAAGCACAGAAAATAGATCAAGAGAGACATAGATTGGGGAAAGTGGGAGACAGAAATCTGCCCACAATATGACAGGATTTGGAGAAGCAAAGATGGAAAGGCAGGTATAGGAGAGGGGAAAGGAGAGAAAAAGGATAGAAAGTTTTGGGCTTGCTGAGAAAGAAATACAGACAAGTAGAGACCCGGAGGGACACTGAGGAGGAAGACAAAGAGAAGAAGGACTCCAGAGTTATAGGTATAAAACTGGATGAAACCTTAGAAGCCAACTGGACCAACCATTTCTTGTCACAGAAAATAAAACTGAGACCCAGCACAATCAAATAAATTTCCCAAAGTCACACAGGTAAGTGGCAGAATTCAGATGGGACCCAGAATCCTCTGACCCCCAAGTTCAACACTGAACACTGAACTACACTGCCAAGAAGGAATGAGAAAGACAGAAACAGAGTGAAGGAGATGGAAAGAGAGAAAAGCAGAAAGAGGGGAAAGGGGACAGAGGAAGATAAAGAGATGGGTGACGTAGAGTATGGAAGAAAGATGAAGAAGGGAAAAGACACTGACAGAAGGAGAAAGAAAGGAAGGGAACGAAGTAACAATGATAAAGAGGAGAAATTCAGAAGGGGCAGAATAGAGAGAAGCAGAAAGATGGATAAAGAAGGAGAGAAAGTACAAGAAAGAAGAGAGCCTAACAGATTTTTAAAAGGACAGAAAGATCAAGTGTTAGAGACATAAAGGAGAGATGAATGAGACAGATGAAAAAGGAGACAGAAGAAAAACAAAGGGAAGCAGAAAGGCTGAGAAAGGGATAGAGACAGAGATGAAATGCCACTGTCCCTTGGAGGCTTTGAGACAGTAGCAAGTTCCTAGCTGCAGCCCATGGGAGATATACACACCAGCCAACAGGGTGGGGGAAGGCTAGAGATGGAGGGGAACACCTTCCAGGGGCACCAGGATGGATTTCAAGCAGACTTTGCCTGCCTGTCTTCCTGCCTGCCACTGCTGCCTTTTAAGACTCTAGGTCAGAGCCAAGATGGTGGTGTAGAAGCAGGAAAACTCTGTGAGCTCCCCCATAACCATCTCAAATGCCTATAAAATATGACTCTAAACAAATTTTAGAGCTAGAGAACCCACAAAGTGACAGAAAGTAAGAAATCTCCTGCTGAAGGCAGCCCAGCAAGCAGACAGGAAGAGCTAAGAGCTCAGCCCAGCCCTCCATGAGCCCGTGGTTTTAGCCCCAGGTTGGCCCCTACCAGCAGTGCCTAGAGCGGACTTTGGGAGAGAGGATCACCAGCAGCAGTGGTTGTTTCCAGAATTCTCAACCCATAAATGCCAAAGACAAAATAAAAGGCCAGTGTGGTACTCTGCTGGAACTGAGGGGGATTATGAGCATGGTCTGGCCCCTGCCTCTGGGGTGAGAAGTGGCAGAGTGGCAGCAGCTACCACCATGTGTTTGCTGTAGAGCTCCTGGCCTGCAGATTGTAGAGGGACCAAGTGACAATTCAGAGGGTAATTGCTCTTGCTTTAACCTGCTTGGATCTGGATTGCTGCCTTGAGTGGAAGTCCTAGGTGTGGCCAGTAGGCCAGAGCTTGTGGCAGCTGCAGACAGGGTACCCAAATAATAGCTCTGGCAGCTGTTAAAACCCCAGTGATTTGGGACAAAGTCCTCCTCTCTGGAAGCAGAGTTCTATTGTGGCAAAGAGCTCAAAATTCAAGTAATAGAGTGGCAACATGAGCAAGCAAAGCAAGCACAGCAGTCAAACCTTAGATTTCTTTTGGGGGGACAAAAAGGATTAAGGCGTGGAATAGGAGGAAGACAATGAAGTCAGAACTCCTGTACCAAAAGCTTCCAAGACAAATATGAACTGGTTACAGGCCATGGAGCTCAAGAAGGATTTTGAAAATCAAATAAGAGAAGTGGAGGAAAAACTGGGAAGAGAAATGATGAAAATCATGAAAAGTGAGTCAATAACCTGACTGAAGAAAATAATACTTTAAAAAATAGACTAACTCAAATGGCAAAAGAGGCCCAAAAATCCACTGAGGAGAAGAATGTCTTAAAAAGCCTAATTTGCCAGATGGAAAAAGAATTTCAAAAGCTCACTGAAAAGAATAATTCCTCCAGAATTGGATATGAGCAAATGGAAGTTAATGACTTGATGAGAAATCAAGACAATATTAAACAGATCCAAACAAATGAAAAAATAGAAGGCAATGTGAAATATCTCATTGTAAAAACCACTGACCAGAAAAATAGATCCAGGAGAGATCATTGAAAAAATATTGGACTACCTGAAAGCCATACAAGAAATTCTCAAGGAAAATTGCCCTGATACTCTAGAACCAGTGGGCAAAATTGAAATTGAAAAAATTCACTGATCACCTCTTGAAAAAGATCCCAAAAAGAAAACTCCTAGGAATATTATAGCCAGGTTCTGGAGTTCCCAGATCAAGCAGAAAATATTACAAGCAGCCACGAAGAAACAATTTGAATATTGTGGAAACACGATCAGGATAACACAAGATCTAGTGGCTTCTACATTATGAGATCAAAGGTCTTGGAATATCATATTCAAGAGGTCAAAGGAGCTAGGATTAAAACCAAGAACCACCTACCCAGAAAAAACTGAGTATAATGTTTCAGGGGGAAATATGGTCATTCAGTGAAATAGGAGACTTTCAAGCTTTTTTTGCTTTTTGGAGGGCAATTGGGGTTATGTCACTTGCCCAAAGTCACACAGCTATTCAGTGTGTCAAGCGTCTGAGGCTGGATTTGAATTCAGGTCCGCCTCACCCCAGGGTTGGTGCTCTACTCACTGCACCACCTAGACACCCCCTTTCAAGCTTTCTGGATGAAAAAAACAGAGTTGAATAGAAAATTTGACATTCAAATACGAGAAACAAGAGAAGCATGAGAAGGTATACAGGAAAAAAATCATAAGGAACTAATCAAAGTTTACCTCTCTACATTCCTATATGGAAAAAGGATAATCGCAATTTATGAAACTTTTCTCAGTATAGGATAGTGGAAGGGAATATAAACATTTGTGTGTATATGTATACATACATATATGTGTCTATATGGAAGGGTATATGTGTGTATGAACACATACGTGAGTGTGTGTACATATGTGCACAGGTATATATAGAAAGAGGGCACAGGATCAATTGAATAGGAAAGGATGATAATTATAAGGTGAAATTGAGAGGTGACAGAGGAATATAATGAGAAGAGATAGGGAAAGACAGAAGAGAACAAATTATCTCGTATAAAGGAGGCAAGGGGACACTGTTACAATGGAGGGGAAGAGCAGAAAGGTTCTCACCTTCAAATGGAAATGGGTCAACATTATTCTCATTCAATTTGGCTTAAGTAATGGAGACTGAAGCAATGCATACTATCATTCTTTTCGATGTTTGGCTTTTGTTTTTCTTTTCTCATTGTTCACTCCATTGGCTATAACACCTATACAACCAGACTATTGTACAATGTGAAGGAGTTTGCAGATCCTATACATGATTGTATGCCACCATGGGGGGTTGGGTGGGGAATGGGGAGGAAGGGGAGAAAAATCTATAACTGAAGTGACTATGGAACAGAATCTTGTAACCTAAAAGTAAACAAACAAGTCAATTAAAAAATGTGAAAAAAATAATAATTTGGCTTAAGTAGGGAGTAATATACACACTAAATTGGGTATCTTGCCCTACAGGAGAGTAGGGCGGAAGGGGATAAGAGGGAGATGATAGAAGGGAGGGCTAATTGAAGGGAAGGGTAGTTAGAAGCAGACACTTTTGAAAAAGGACAGGGTGAAAATAGAAAATAGAACAAATGGGGGCAGGATAGGATGGAGGGAAATATAGTCAGTCTTTCACAATATATCCTCCATGGAAATGTTTTGCATAACTACACATGTACAACCTACATAGAACTGATTATCTTCCTAGTAAGGGTGGGTGACAAGGGAAGAAGGGAAAGAATTTGGGAATTCAAAGTTTTAAAATCAGATGTTTAAAAAAATTGCTATTATTATTTTTTTAACATGCAACTGGGAAATAAAATATACAGGCATTGTGGTGTGTATATCCATTTTGTTCTACCAGAAAGTTGGACAAGGAATGGGAGAGGATATAGAAGAGAGCAGATTGGGAGAGGAGATATTCAGTGGGATCACTGTTTGGGGGTGGAGGTAGGGGAAAGACAGGGAGAAAATTTTTAACTCAAAATCTTGTGGAAATGAATGTTGTAAACTAAAAATAAACATAAATAAAAATAAACAAAAATAAACATAAAGAAAAAGTTTTTTTTAAGAGTCTAGGTCTACAGGCCCTTCATACTCTAACTTTCTCTGTTCTCTGTTCTCTCCCTCTCTTCAAAATCTTCCATGCACTCTGGTCCTCTGGCCCTCTGGCTCCTTGCTTCTCTCCCTTGGTCTCTCCCTAGACTGTTACCATTGCCCTAACCTTGAGCATCTCTTGGCTCTAGGTACAGCCTTGAATATAGTTAAGAGGAGAGATCCAAACATTCCTAGCCTCTCAGTCTACTTTGTTCTAGAAGGAAAGCAAGGCAGACCAGGCCAAGTGAATCAGGGACTGACAGGGAGATAAAGAGTCAGAGACAGACACAGAGGCCAAGAGATTAGTACAGAAAGACAAAGACTAAGACTGAAGACCAAATACACACACACACACACACACACACACACGCATGCATGCACCAAGTATGCACACATACATGCACCCACACAACATAAGAGACAAAACATAACCACAGGCTCTCAGATTGGGAGACGACCTGAAACATCTCTCATTTTATGGATGAGAAAACCTAGGCTGTCAGTCAGCAAACATTTATTAAACACTTCCTGTGTGCCAGAAACTGTCCTAAGTGCTGACAACACTGAGAAAGGCTAATCTTTTCTCTCCAGAAGTTCTTCAACTAAAGGAGGAAACAACCCTCAGTAGTGATTCCCCTCCTTCCCACACTGTCCCCACCCCATTCCTGAGAGAAAATATAGATTTCATCTGACCCTTCACTCAAGGTTCTCCAGCATCTTTCAGGGAGTTTCCAGGCGGGGAGGGGGGGGAGGAGGGAGGAGTCATGTCCAATGTCTTTGGATGTTGGTTCCAGCTTTTACAATGATGTTTCCCCTTTTGGGGAAGTTCCAGATCCCCAAATTCATAGCTTCTCCCTGAGATTCCTAAAATGATGCATGTCATCTGATTTACTCTGTGAAGCCATCTTACCAGTACAGGAAAGATCCTGCTTGCCAAGATTCCAGTGCCCACATCTCCAGGACAGCTTTTTTCCAATGAGAAAAGTGTTTCTCTCTCTCTCTCTCTCTCTCTCTCTCTCTCTCTCTCTCTCTCTCTCTCTCTCTGTCTCTGTCTCTCTCTCTCACACACACACACACAAACACACACACATCCTCACCTCCAAAACTCCCTATTGGTACAAAATCAACTGCACAGTTGGCTATAACTAGATCAGCCTGCCAGCTCCAGTTCTGTGAAAACTTCTCTAGTCCAAGGCTTCTTAAATCTTTTTCCACTTACAATCCTGTTTTGTCCAAGAAATTTTTATGAAATGTCAGGTAAATAAGTATATAAGACACATTAATAATCATACATTTACTGATAACAAATCATAAGAAATTGATTTTGAAACAATTCTTTGAGATACATATAACTTTATAATTTATTAAAGATGAAAGGAAATTTGCATACTAATGAGATGGATGTGTTTGTTTTTCATAAAGAATTAAATATCAGCAGAATATTTGATACTACAGGACATAGAGCATCTTAAAGCTAATGGAATTAGTCATGACTAATTTCAGAAATTCTTTTGGAAAGAGTGTCATTTGATAAAGGAATTTAACCTATTTCACCCCTATACTTTTTTCCATGAACTATTTCTGACATTTTAATAGCAGCAAGTAATACGAGATCTTCTCCTATTTTATAGAGTTTTAAAATTTTTTGCAATTAAATGAACTCTTAATAATGGATTCAGTTAGTTATTTCAGATAATTAAGATTAGGCTAACAAGAACTTAATGGTCACTGTCTAAATGTCTGTCAGGTGATGAATTTTGGTAAAAAATAAAAATTCATGAAATAGTCTATTAAGGCATGAAAGAGCACAATCTCCCCTAACTGAGGGAGTGTGTCCACACACTGGAATCATGAGCCTTTTGAAAGCTTGAAATTATTATTCAATCAGACAATGGCTAATTTTTAAAAGAAGAGATAACAGGCTTATATGTTTCATATTTCTGGCTCTACCTAATGGCACTCCTATTTCAGAGAACATAAAACAGAAACAAGTGACAAAGAATGCCATAGTAATAATTTATTGTAATCCTAAAATACTAATGAAATCCAAGAAGATGAAGGGGTGTCTAAGTGCTTGTTTTCTATTGCTATAGAAATGATATGGTTAATAAAGTGTTTGAATGATTTTAATGTTTTTTATCCAAAAGAAACTTTTCTCCCCTTTTTCTTTGCTTTTTGGGGTGAAGTAGGGCAGTTGGAGTTAAGTGACTTGCCCAAGGTCACATGGCTAGTAAGTGTTAAGTGTCTAAGGCTGGATTTGAATTTAGGTCCTCCTGACTCCAGGGCAGGTACTCTATTCACTGCACCACCTAGCTGCCCCGTTCTTCTCTTTGTAATAGAAAAATTCTAACTTAATTTTGAGATGAGTAATCCAATGATGGGCATCTTTTAACTGAGACTCTTCAACTCCAGTGTGATGTTTTTTGGACTTAGGTATCCCTTTAGGATACAGACCTAGTAGTAGCATTGCTGGACCAAAGGGTATGCATGGTTTTACAGTCCTTTGGGCATAGTTCCAAATTGGAATGAGGAGAGGAGAAGTGGAGGGAAAGAAGGGCAGAAGAGAGAGGATGAAGAGGATAGGGGAGGGGAGAAGAAATCATCACCTGGGCCTTTTTCAAGGAGAATGAGAAGATAATAGCTAAAACATTGAAATGTGAGACTGATTTTTTTATATTTCTTTGTTTCTCTGGTTATTTTAACTAAAGATGCACCTTTAGGTTGCTAAACCATTGAGGGAAAAAAACATAAGAATTAATCATTCTCATCCCCTCTCCTGTCTGACTTCATCTGGGTGAACCAAACACCATTTCTAAGTGTTCTTTTACACTGTTAAAGATTGCATCTGGCTAAAAAAAAAAGTGTGGTACGTGAATGCAAAGGAATATGTCTGTGCTGTAAGACATGATGTGGGTGATGAATAGAGGAGAGCATGGAAAGACCTCAAGGACGGATGCAAAGTGAAGTCAGCAGAGCCAAGACCACAGTAAATATACTGACTACAACAATGTCGATGGAAAGAATGACTAAGCAAAAAACTAAAGTAAATGTCACAAACGTATTAAGAACCAGGAACGCTCGTATGGAAAGAGAGGGGAGGACAGTCTCAAGCCACCTTTCATGGACATGTGAGATTCACAGTGACCACAGTGACCAAAGCACAGGACCACCCAGCATGGCATGCCATGTGAAATAAGGTGCTGTGCTCTATGCGCAAAGCAAAATTGTAGTAGCTAAAAAGAAACATGAGGTTTGGAAATTCAGAGTCATCTCTGCTCCAAATGTTCCCATTGACTATTTGTTCATATTGATCTGATCAAGAACAATCAGACACACTGTACATTGACCCTGACACAGTGATGTCGTTTTTGTCCTCTTTGAGAATAAAGAACAAGAGCTAACAATGCAAAAGTTTTCAGACTTTTTCCACTTTTCTTGTTCCTTTTCTAGAATCTTTTAAAATTCTCTTTGTTATATGGGATGGTTCTCTGGAAAGGGGAGGGCGAGGGATACTGGACATTTCTATGATGTTGTAGAAAGTAGAAGACATCAATAAAAACTTATTCCTAAAAAAAAAGACTGTATATGATGAATCAAAGCTTATTTCTCCCAAAAGTGTTGGTTTCCCCTGTCCTGGCTTTTGTTCAACAGATGAGAATTCAGGGCAGCTCTGGCTGCAACATGCAAGACAGTGGCCTTCCCTGAAACTGGCTAGGATCCTAGCTCATTGTGAAAGAGTTTCTCTTTCTAACTGGGGGCATCATCTCAAACCATCAGAATGTTTCACAGCTTCAATTCCAAAGACAAAATTTCTATGAACTTGAACCATGACCTTAATCTGTTGCAACTCTCTAATGGTGACAAATTAAACATGAGGACAGAATTTTTTAATTTAAAATTTATATTTAGTTTTCAGCATTCACTTTTATAAGATTTTTGAGTTCTAAATTCCCCCCTCCCTCCAGTCCCTCTTCCCCAAGACAGCATGCAATCTGATATAGGCTATACAAGTGCCATCATATTAAATGCATTTCCACATTAGTCATGTTGTGAAAGAAGAACCAAAACAAAAGGGAAAAACATGAAAAAGAGAAAATAGTATACTTTGATATTCTTTCAGGTTTCATAGTTCTTTCTCTACATGTGGGTAGCATTTTCCATCATGAGTATTTTGGAATTGTCTTATATCATTGCATTGCTCAGAAGAGCTAAGTCTAACAAAGTCAGCCATCACACAATGTTGCTGTTTCTGTGTACAGTGTTTTTCTGGTTCTGTTCACTTCACTCAGCATCAGTTTATGCAAGTCTTTCCAGGTTTTTCTGAAGTCTGATTGCTCACCATTGCTTATGAAAGAACAGTATTCCATTACACTCATATACAACAACTTGTTCAGCCATTCCACAAGTGATGGGCATACCCTCAATTTCCAATTCTTTGCCACCACAAAAAGAGCTGCTATAAATATTTTTGTACATGTAGGTCCCTTTCACTTTTAAATGATCTTCTTAGGATACAGACCTAGTAGTGGTATTTCTAGATCAAAGAGTATACATGGTTTTATAGTCCTTTTGGCATAGTTCCAAACTGGAGGACAGAATTTCTTAAGCACTCGTTCTGTGGCAGGCATTTGGAATGGAGAGAGGAAGAGGCCAGAGAGAGAGAGAGAGAGAGAGAGAGAGAGAGAGAGAGAGAGAGAGAGGGAGGGAGGGAGAGAGAGAGAGAGAGAGAGAGATCCATAGAGGAGCCAGAGACAAAAAGGAATCTTTAGGAGGAAAAAGGAAGAAAAGAGAGAAAACAAATTGCATGGGAAAAACAGATAAAATGAAAGGAGAAAAGTGGATCCTCTGGTAGCTTTGAACCTATAGTAAATTCCCAGCTTCAACCTATGAGAAGACAGATCCAGTAGAATGTAAGCTTCTTGAGGGCAAAAACTATTGTATATTTTCATTTCTCTCCTCAGTTATTGGCACATAGTCAGCTTGTAATAAATGACTGGTTAATTATTGATGGGTGTGTTGGTATCTGGATATCTACAAAGAGAGTGATATTATTCTGAAAGACAAAGGAGAGTGGTGTGGCCTGGCCATATGTACACAGCTACCACCCACTAGTCACTGAAGATTCTCCCTGTGGAAAGAAGGTTGGTTTTAATGAGAGACTCTGACCTCCCCATCTCTTTACCCTTTTTACCTCACTGTCTTTTTTAAAAATTTGTTTATTCTTAGTTTTCCACATTCATTTCCACAAGATTTTGAGTTACAAATTTTCTCCCTGTCTTTCCCCTACCCCTGACCCCCAAATAGTGAGCCTACTGAATACCCTTCCCCCTGATTTGCTCTCTCTTATAGCCTCTCCCTTCCCCCCTCTAACTTTCTAGTAGGGCAAGATGTATTTCTAAGCCCCAGTCCTTGTATTTCTTATTTCCCAGATGATGTAAAAAAAAACAATTTTTAACATTTGTTTTCAAAACTTTCATTTCCAGATTCTTTCCCTTCTTCCCTCATCACCCACCCTTACTGGGAAGATAAGCAATTCAACAAAAGTTGTACATATGTTATGCAAAATGTTTCCATAGTAAATATATTTTGAAAGACTAACTATATCTCCCTCCATCCTATCCTGCCCCACCCTTGGATCACAACTGAATTATAATACCATCCATTAAGGCCAAGCACTTTCTCAAAAGGGGCAGGAGAGCACAAAAGGCCATCCACCCTTAAGCTACAACAAGGTTAATAAATTATCACAGCATTCAATGCCCAAGGAGAGGTCATGTCTTCATCTTGACACAAGTACTCAGCAATCCCTGTTCCTGTGGAGGCAAAGCCTAACAAAGCCATGATATACATTGCCAGTGTCCTCATTAATTCACTCTCTGCCTGCAGAATTGTCCCAGAACCCCTGAAAACATCGGCAAGACCCTCTTCCAGGATTTCTGTAAACATACAACAAGAAAATCCTCCTTCAGGGCTTCTGAACTAAAAGCAAGGCTCCAGGACCTCTACAACAGCAGCACTGTCCTTCACCAGCATGTAAGTCTGGCAAAACAACATCAAAACAGACAGACAAAATACCAGCATCACAGCCATGCCTCCTCAGTTTTTGGAAGCTCTTGGTGGCAGTTCTCAAAAATCCTGAGCAGATCCAACTGGCCCTCAGCAGTCTTTCAGCAACTCTGGCCTCCTCTTCTTGGGCCTTCTCTCTGCTTGGGCTTCTCTATAAATCCACAGTTCCTTCCAGTTCAGGCCTCTCTCTTCATCTCAACAAGTCCATCCCAAAAGTGGGATTCACAATCTCTGAGTTTTAACACTAAACCCCAAAACCAAGCCAATACAGGAGGATCTTTAAATTCCATTACCATTACAATTTATCTTCCCAATCTTTCCTCCATTTCTCTTGCTTGATTTTCAAAATCCTTCTTGAGCTCCTCCAAGGCTTGTAACCAGTTCATATTTTTTTCCTGGAAGCTTTTGATGAAGGAGTTTTGCCTTTGTTCACTTCTACTGGTTCCTTGTTTTGATCCTTTTTGTCCCCAAAAAAGGATTCTGTGGTCTGATTGTGCTTCCCCTGCTTGCTCATCTTGCCAACCAATTACTTGACTTTTGAGCTCTTTGACATTGCAGAACTCTGCTTCCAGAGTGGAGAGCTTTGTCCCAAATCACTGGGGTTTTCACAAATGTCAGAGATCTGAGGAGAGTGAACTCTCTACAGCCACCATAAGCTCTGGCACACTGGCATTTCTCACCCCAGGACCACCTCCCAAGACAGCAACCCAGATCTAAACAGGTCAAAGGAAGAGTGATTACCCTATGAATGGTTGCTTGGTCCCCTTACTATCTGCAGGCTAGGAGCTCCAGGGGTAGCCATGTGGCAGCAGTTGCAGCCAACACATCTCCACCACCTCTCTCCCCTGAAGCATGGGCCAGACTATGCTCTTTTGTCACCCAGTTCCAACAGAGTTCCCCACTGAACTTTTACTTTCTCTTTGGCGTTTATGGGTTGATAAATCTGGGAACCATCACAGCTGCTGGTGATTCACTCTCCTGAAGTCTGCTCTGGCCAGTCTAGGCCACTTATTGGGCCACCACAGGCTCATCACAGATGATGTGGGCCTGTCCTCAGTTCCCATCTCAGTGTGATAAATCTTTCCTGTCAGCCTGCCAGGCTAGCTTCAGTGGGAGATTTGTTTCTCTCTGTCACTTTCTGGGTTCTGTAGCTCTAAAATTTGTTTAGAGTAATATTTTACAGGTATTTTGAGGTGGTTGTGGTGGGAGTTCATGGAATTTCCTCCTTCTATTCTGCCATCTTGGCTCTACCCCGCCCCTCTCTTTACTCTTGATTCCCCTGTTCTATACAGTTCCAAATCAAGATGCTGAACACTTCCCAGTCTAATCCCTCCAGCCTCAGAAATCCCAAGATAGGAATTCTGACTTTTGTGCATGACCAATGGCTGCTCCTGCCTCTCGGTGGGCCAGAGATACAAGGAGGTTGCCCTGTGAGCCAGGATGAAGGCCACTGGGTCATCAATAGCCCTCTGTGATATTACTGCTCTTTCCTAGCTATGACCTAGGGGATAGAATCCTGTGTCCTGGATAGTCTCTGCAAGAATGAATTCTAGTATCAAAGCAATTAGAAATACATGGGACTTTAGAGAGCAGGGGTTGGAGCTATGGTCAGTTCTCTGAACTAATGAGGAAGAAGAGGGGAAAGGGGCCATTCTCAGTGCAATCAGTAAGTGAGCATTGATTGATTATACCTTTGGCTCTCTCTTTTTCTTCATTTCTCAAACAGGATTATTAATAGTACCTATCACCAAAGGGCAATATGAGGACCCAATGAAATAATATATGAAACATATTATGTAAAATTCAAAGTGCCAGATAAATGCTAGCCATTGTATTGTTATTATGTTTATTGTTATCACTGTTTTCATCATAATTATTTTTTAATTATGTGTCCAGCCTTGTGCCAGCCACTGCAGGATAATTCAGGACCAGCCAATAAACGAGGATTGACGTTTCTCCCTCCCATGCTCTTTCCCCTAGATGTGACACTAGTTGTGAGGCATAAAGAAGAAGGCATGGTCCTGACATTTGGAAGGAAGCTGTCATTCTAACTCCATGGGCACCTGCCTGTTTATCACGTATCTGGGGACAGATACTACGTGAAAGGCCCACCCAATGTGTGTACCCATGACCCCTTGGGTGGTGGCATGCCAACCAGTGTGACTCTGTGGTCCTGAAATAGCATGCTTACCCATGTAGCGGATATGTCCCTGGAGACACATGTATGTGCATCACAGTCCTGTGAAACTGTTGATGGTTACAATTATACTTGTGCTTTAAAGGGAGGCAATTGACCATATCGGGAAATAGGCCTGGTGTGGGTGTTCACTTATTCATCTAACTACATAACATAGTCCATACAATAAAGGTCTTTGATCCACTAGGTTTTCCTGTGTGGATGGGTATACAAAGGTCTTTTTTCCTCCAGAACATTTTTTCACATTTCCTTTTGTCTGGATTACATAGAAACAAAATTTTTAACATTCATTTAAAAATTTTTAAATTCTAAGTTATCTGCCTTTCTTCCCTCCCCCCCAACCATTCTCTCCTTGAGAAGAAGGGAAATTTGATTTAGATTATAGACGTATACTAGTTAAAAATGATCATATTAGCTATGTTACAAAAGAAAACACAGATCAGGGGCAGCTAGGTGGTGCAGTGAATAGAGCATGAGCCCTGGAGTCAGCAGGACCTGAGTTCAAATCTGGCCTCAGCCACTTAACACTTACTAGTCATGTGACCTTGGGCAAATCACTTAACCCCAATTGTCCTGCTTTCCTCCCTCCAGAAAGCAAAAGAAGAAGGAGAAAAAACAGATAAAAAATAGACTAATAAAGTTTTTAAAATTATGCTTAAATTCACATTTATCATATCTCATTATTCTTTTAATTTAATTCTTTAAAATTCAAGACTTAACAAACATCCAATGAATCAATGTACTACTTTCACAAACTAGTACAGAATTGTATAAGATTGTATAGAAATCTCAAATGTCTTGCTTTATCTTTTAAGCCCTGGGGGGAGGTGTCCTCTCCAGGAAGCAGGGAGAGCCCATGTCAAGAGGAGCAAAAGCCCCAAGAGGCTACAAGGAGCCACATGGAATCCATGACCTGAGCTCTATCAAGCTTTGTGCCCCCAAAAAATGTTTAAGAAAAGTCAAAGAGGGAGGCTCAGCCCTAGCTTGTCTTCCCCTACCCCAACAAGCACTGCGGCAGGTAGAAAGCAGTTCTGTCACCCAGGGAAGTGTCCTCACTGCCCATACTGGTCCCTCCCTGGTCCTCTGACCTCTCCTCACCTACCTCTACCTGCTGCCCATGGCATGTGGGACATGGCCCTGTCATAGGATCCTAGAGTCTCTGGAACAGGAACCATAACCCCACTACACATGCCACTGTCCTGCCCAGCTCTGAGACACTCAGTGCTGCTGTCTCTCCCCACTGTCTATCCATCTTTGTCTCTTCCTGTCTCCTCACCTTTTCTCTATCTCTGTCCCTCTCTATCCCCTACCCCCATTCTGTTTTCGGAGTCATGACTTGAACAGAGATGAATAAAAAGCAAACTGATAACTTCTGCCCTCCCTACACTCTATCTGATTCTAGAAATCACCAAGATCCGTGGCAGGTCAAACTGAAGTGCCAGGAATGTCCCTGACCCAAGTGGAGCCCTGCTGTGCCCAGACTAGTCTTGCCCTCACCTCCCTTCACAGCCTTCCCTTGTGTGTACCAAAATAGATCACCCCCTCTGGGCTCCATCTACACCTCCAACATTCCTCACTTCCTCCAGGCCTGAGCTGTGGGGAGAAGGAGATAACATTGCTGTCTTCCCCTAAAGCTTCAAAACAGAGAATAGACAAAAAGAGATAGAGACTGGAAAAAATAGAATTTTTCCACATTGCCCAGAATATGACAGGACTTGGAGAAGCAGAGATGGAAAGGCACATATAGGGGAGAAGAAAGAGGAGAAAAGGGTAGAAAGATTTGGGTGTGCAGAGAGAAAAATAAGGACAAGTAGAGACCAAGAGGAATGCTGAGGAGGAAGACAAAGAGAACCAGAGGCCCAGATTCATAGGCTGAGAGCTGGAAGGAAACTTAGAAGCCAACTGGACCAACCAACTCCTGTTATGCAAAAGAAATGTGAGGCCCAGGTCAGTCAAATGACTTTCCCAAGGTCACACAGGTAAGTGGCAGAACTCAGATGGGAGACAGAGCCCTCCGACCACCAAATCCAGCACTATACACTGAACTACACTGCCAAGAGGCTCTGAGAGAGACAGACTGAGAGGGAGAGGGAAAGAGAGGGAAATGGAGAAAAGCAGAGAGGGGAAAGGGGACAGAGTAGTATGTAAACATAGTAGAAAGAGAATGAAAGAGAGACAAGGAAGGGAGAACACAGGGATAGAGAGGGAGAAAGAAAGGAAAAGAGAGAAGTGAGGATGAGAAAAAAGAAAAAGCAGAGAGGGGGAGGGGAGAGAGAGAGAGGGAGAAAATGCATAATGAAAGAAGGAAAGAATGGGAAAGGAGAGAAAGAGGAAAACAAACAGAAAAAGGAGAGAAAGATCAAGTGTTAGAGAAAAAAGGAGAGATGAATGAGACAGATGGAAAAAGAGACATAAGAAAGAAAAAGGCTAAGAAAGAGATGAAGACGGAGATGAAATGCCAGCATCCCTGGAGGCTTTGAGACAGTTTCTAGCTGCAAACTATGGGTGATACACAGATAGGTCAACAGGCTGACGGACGGTAGAGATAGAGGGGAGCACCTTCCAGGGGCACCAGGAGAGATTTCAGGCACATTGCTTGCCTGCCTTGCCTGCCTATCAAGGGTCTAGATCTATAGCCTTCTGTTCCTCTAACTTCCTCTGTTCTATCCATCCCTTCCAAATCTTCCATGCACTCCTGCTTCCCTGGCTCTCTCCCTTGGTCTCTCCCTAGCCTGTTCCCATTGCCCTGGTCCTGAGCTTCTCTTGGCTCTAGGTAAAGCCTTGAATATCATTAGGAGAAGAGATCCAAGCATTTCTAGCCTCCCAGTCCACTTTGTCCTAGAAGAAAACTAAGGAACACCAGGCCAGGTGAATCTGAGACTGGCAGTGAGACAGACACAGAAGTCCTGGGACCTTACTGGAAGCCCTGAAAGAAGATTTTCTTATCTGCTTACAGAAGTCCTGGAGGAGGATTCCTGAGGTCCTGAGACTATACTGACAATTTGTGTTGAGTTCTCAGACTTTGTGGATCTGTGTTTATTTCACAGGCAGAAAGTGAATTGATGATGGTGCCATCAATGTGTATTAATGTTGTTTTGGCTCTGTTAAGTTTTGTCTTCCCAGAAACAGAAACTTTGAGGGACTTGAGGGGGACTGAACACTGTGACCTTCAGTATGGAACAGGAACTGTACAGAGACGTGGACAAGGAGCTGAGAATTGCCTGCCTTTGAATCCAAGTGACAGTTGGGTAAATTCAGGCAAAAGCTGGGACCATGGAAGAGAAACCATGGCATCTGAGATCCAGCCTTGAGTCAAGATGAAAAGACTTCTCCTTAAGTACTTAATGCTGACTGAGAAGATCATGATTTACTGTGGCCTAGGGGTGGGAGAACATTGTACTCTGTACCTTGTACCACTTAAGGATAATTGAGTTAAGAATGATTGGAAACTAATCTCTAAACAAGAAGAAGACTTTTTGACTGAGAGATTAAGACAATGTGACCTAGGGGTGGGGAACTTTGACTTTTGTACTTTGTGTCCTTTAAGAATGTTCACTCCTTAAGCATGATTGAGTTAAGGACTTACTGAATGATATATTTTATTTAAAACTATGTAGGTTCTTTGGTGAAAACTATGTAGCCACATTAGCAATAAGCTGGTGTTACAACACTATGAATGCTGTACTTTGCCTTCTGGAAATGTTTTCCTTTAGTTTACTGCTGTCTGTCTTTTTTGTCTGCTTATAATTTGTTTGTATTTTCCCTGAAGTTCTGGGTGCTGACTTTTCCCCCCGATTAAAGTAAGATTGTTATCGCTTTCTGGGTTGCTTTCCCTTCGTATGGCAGATCAAAGAACCTGTGCTAGCAACCGTCCTAGGTATGAAGTGTGCTTGCTGTTATAATACTTTTGAGAAGGGACAGGGTAAAAAGAGAGAGAGAGAAGGATAAACAGAAGAAAAGAGGATGGAGGGAAATGCACAGATAGTAATCTTAACTGTGAATGTGAATAGGATGAGCTTGCATATAAAACAGAAGCAGATAGCAGAATTGATTGGAAACAAGAATCCAGCAATAAATATGTTTGTTACAAAAAGTACACTGAAAACAGAGACACACAGAGAGTATACAACTGCAGCTGAATAGTGATTCTGTAAGAAAAAAAATCATAGGCCGTGAGCTGGAAGGGAATTTAAAGGTCATTGAGGCCAAAGCCTTCATTTTATTGATGAGGAAACTAAGGCTCAGGGATCAAAGATCCTAAGCAAGCTCAGAGAATAAGACCTTGAAGGGACCCTAGGGGTGTTTGGTCCAACCTCCTCATCTTTCTTCATTTAAATGTTCTTAGTAGAGGATACGGAAAAACTACGTTATTTTTTAAATCATCTACCCTTACCCATGAATTCCCCCTTTCCCCTGGCCAGAGAGTCATTCATTCCTTACAACAAAGAATTACAAAAGTAAAAAAAAAACCACATTAGCCTAATTAACCAAGACGTCCATCAAACGCCTCTAGTACATTCAGTGTGCCATACTTATAGTTCTCCTCCTCTGTGAAGAAGGGAGGGAGATATATTCTCAAAACTTTTTCTGAGCCCAAGTTTGGTCCTTATGTAAGTTCCTTTGTTTCCAGTGTCTAGCATAATGCCTGGAAAATACTGACTGATGATTTCTCAACATTTCATTTTCATATGTTTCCCAACCCACTGATTTTTACATAAAGGGAAATGGAGGCCCAAAGAAGTCAGGTGATTGGCTGAGGGTAACATAGATCGTATATGGTGCAGAAGCAGCATTGGAAGCCAGATGATATGACTCCAGATCTAATATTCTTCCCACCACCCCACATTGACCAAATCACAGGACACTGAATAAGAAAGGGTCAAAGGGGTTCTTCGAAGCAGCCCTGGGAGAGAGACGGTGTTAAAGATAGCTCTTCCCATTTTCTAGAAGGAAAGACTCAGACTCAGAAAAACCATTTGCTCAACGGTATCACTTAAGCTAGTGAGTGTCATCCATGCTATATACACCCAAGCTCCTGCTTCCAAGCTCAGCAAACCTATATCATCCCAGACCACCCAGGACCATCAGACCTTTCTCTCTACCCAGAATCTGAGAACGAGAGAGTTGAAAGGGATCTCCATGACCAGCCTTTGCTTACAGAAGAATCCCCTGGGCAATGTTGCCTTAAGCAGACGTGCTCCAGACGTGAGAGAGCCACCTCTTTCCTCAGGTGGCCCATGCTTCTTCTGACCAGTGCTAACGATTAGGAAATTTTTCCTGACCTCAATCCTAAATGTACTTCTTTAGAGCCCGTTCTCCCATTTCTCTTGGTTCTGTTCCTCACAGCCAAGCAGAACATCTCTTTCCACATAACAGCCTTACAGAATCTTGAATATAGCTGTCATGTTGTCCACACTCCACCATTTTCTCTTCTTCAGGCTAAATATTTCTGGTTCCTTCAAGCAATCTTTTTATGATAATAAGAATAAATTAGCATTTGTATAGAACTTTACATATGCTATCCCATTTGATCTTTTAAAAAAACCCAATCATGGAATGTAGGTGTTGTTATTATCACCCTCATTTTACAGATGAGGAAACTGAGGCAGGCAGTGGTTAAGTGACTTGCCCAGGATCCCACAGCTGATAAGTGTCTGAGGCTGGATTTGAACTTGGGTTTTCCAGGACTCCAAGTCTCCAATGGTCTCTCTACTGCAACACAAGGTCACCAGATCCCTCCTCATCCACCTATTCATGCTCTCCCAATTGTGCTTATTTTTCTTACTGTGCTGTAATAAAATAGTACCCTTGATCTGGACTAGCTAGGGCAGGCAGAGAAGAGTCCTTCAAGTCCTATGTTCTAGCCATTAAGCCTGGGACACTCTCCTTATTGCATCATTTTAAGTTCATATTGATTTCTATCACCAGTGAACATTTTAGGTCAAGAATGCTTTCCTGAAGAAGGGATGATTTTACAACCAAACAATAGTTAGAGAGCATTACAAAATGCAAAATGGATAATTTTGATTACATTAAATTGAAAAGTTTTTGTACAAATAAAGTCAATGTAGCCAAGATTAGGAAGGAAGTGGAAAATTTGGAAAGAATTTTTACAACCACTGTCTCCGATAAAGATCTAATTTCTAAAATATGCAGAGAACTGAGTAAAACCTATAAGAATAAAAGTCATTCCCCAATTGTTAAATGGTCAAAAGATATGAATAGGCAGTTTTCAGAAGAAGAAATTTAAGATATCTATAAGCATGTGAAAAATGCTCTAAATCACTATTGATTAGAGGAATTCAAATCAAAACAACTTTGAGGTACCACATCTCATAAGTAAGACTGGCTAGGATGATGAAACAAGAAAATGATAAATGCTGGAGAGGATGTGGACAATTGGAACACTAATACATTGTTGGTGGAGTTGTGAACTGATGCAACCATTCTGGAGAGTAATCTGGAACTATATCCAAAGGGCTATAAATAATTGCATGCCCTTTGACCCAACAATACCACTTCTAGGGTTGTATCCCAAAGAGATCAGAGGAATGGGAGGAAGACCCATACATACAAAAAAAATTGAAACTCAAGGGACTAGGGAACTGAATGTTGTAAACTAAAAGTAAATAAACAAATTAATTTTTTTAAAGATGGGCAGAAAAAAAAGTGAAAAGGACTTATTTGTACAAAAATATTTAGAGTACCTCTTTTTGTAGTGAAAAAAAAAGAAACGTCCAAGGAGCAATTATGTCTCTATATACCAAAAGCCCTGGGAGGCAAGTAGGTGACAGGCACACCTGAAACCTAATCTGCTGATCCTAGAGAGTATCCCAATTGCATATTTTCCTCACTTGCAGGTCAGCTTGTCTGGTTGGCTATATAGCTGATTTGTCATGGGATGAAGTCAGGAATTCACTATAGGTTCAAAGCTGCCAGGGGCTCCACCTTTCTCATTTCATTTTGACTCTGTCTCTCCTCCGCCATTTGTTCTCTCTCTTTTCTTCCTTCTGAAGCTCCCTTTTTGTCTCTGACTTCTCTCTCTCTCTCTCTCTCTCTCTCTCTCTCTCTCT
>CM053596.1:16686645-16706575 GCA_028646575.1 Pseudocheirus occidentalis | reverse complement strand
TTCTCCCTGAGCTCCTCCATGGATCCTGAGAGCATTGACCTCACTCCTAGGCTGAGTGGAGTGGGCAACATTCCTCCCATCTACCAGCTTCGATTCCACCCCCGATAAATGGAGCCAGGGCTGAGCCCTGGAGAACAGCCACTGGGCCAATGTCCCTGTCATCATCCAAAATACTATTCCAGAGGCCAATCTCGCTCAGAAGAGACTGGAGGGAACATAGTACTATTTACCACTCTCAGATGAGGGAAACTGGAGCAGAGAGGTGATAGAAGTTTTCCTCATCAATAAAATGAATGAGTTACCTCTGATGTCCCCTTCACATCTCAGTAATGATTCTGTGTTCCTAGTAAGTGACCCAAAATTCCTCCTATCCCCAAGATTCCTCCTGTAATCCAACTTCCTTACATGATACACTTTCAGCCTATCTCATAAGTGGGAGTCAGAACTATCCTTAGTGCTCTTGTGTCTCAACTGAGTAAGCATGAAGCCTCTGCTCCAGGAGAGGGGAGCAAACCATATGATGGGAAATACAGTGCTGGATTTAGACTCAGGGAGACCTACTTTCAAATCCTTCCTGTACCATTGACTTACTGAGCCTTAGGAACAAGGAGAAGTTCCCTAAATTTTTGCACCTCTGCAAAAGGAAGATAATATCATTGGTAATAACTGGTAATAATCTCACATGGTTGTTCTGAAAGTCAACTGAGATTATTCACTAAAAGCAACATGAGTTTTTCAATTGGACCTTTGATTTTGTGGAAGGAGGGAATGCCTGATTCATTCCTCAAGTCTGCTTTTAGTGAATGGACTCAGTTTGTTGCAGGAGCAACCTTACCTACAGTAATCTGTCCTGGAGTGACTCTGCCAGGATGGTCAGAGACAGACTTTGAATACAGGTCTTCTGGCGTCTGAGGTCAGCCATGTATCCATTCTAGTAGTCAGTCTCTCAGAGTGGTATGGAAACCAGATATTCAGAGTCAGAAGGGTCTTTGGAAGGTAGTGTGTCATAGGATTTTCTGATCATTTAGGGGTGGGGGAACCTTCAGAAATGACCTAGTCCAATCTACTCATTTGATTTTGAGTCACCTCTTCACTCTAATAAGTGATTATTAAGCACCTACTGTTTGCATGCCAATATGCTAGACACTGGCCATGCAAAGATGATCAGTCTTTTCCATACTGTTCTCTTCAAATAAAGCATTTAAAAAAATAATGGACAGTTTTTGGTTTTATATCCATGTAATTTCTGAATATTATCTCCCTTTCCCTGCTCCCATGAGCCTTTCTTGTTACAAAGGAAAACAGTTAAGAAAAATTAAGAGACGTACAGGCCATGTCTGTGACATTGCACACCAAGGATCTTCTGATTTTCCAAGGAAATGAGAGTGGAGCTTGTCCTCATTTCCTCTCCAGGAGGTGATTTGGGGCAGGGAGAAGAAACTGGTTCTGGGGTCAGAGGACTTGTGGTTGAATCTGACCTCTGATCTCTGCTGCCTCGGTGACTGTACAAACAGCTGGGAAATACAAAAAGAAATAACAAACAATGGCTGCCCTCAAGGAGCTTATAATTTAAAAGACATCAGTAAATCATCTTTTAAATGTTGCATTTTTACTTATTATTTACTTATTACTCTTCAGGGAAAGAAATAAATTTTGTTCTGGAAAAATACAAGCTTCATCAGGGTAGGAGCTAAATTTCATTCTGTCTTTGTATGCCCAGAGCCTAGGCTCAAACTTTGCATACAGTGGGTGTTTAATAAATATTTGGGAGCATATGAATACTTCTTGTAGTGAAAGGAATTTAAGCAAAATGACATCATTTAAGTATACTGGACTAACAGAGTGTTGGGGAAAGGGTTACCTAGGACCCATTTTAATTTGGTCCATCATTTTCTGAAGCCTACAATCAACAAAGCAATCACTCAAGCCCTGATTTATGGTGTTCACAATTTCTGAGATGTGAATGCTCATGCAGAAAACTTTACAATTTGGTTCTCATGATCCAGTTTTGCTGTCTCTAACACACCTCTGGACGAGGTCATTTCTAATGGTCCCTTCCATCCTATAAAATGGAACACCTCTCCAGCTACTTTCAAAGTCCTTTCTGATATGGAGTAATAATAACTGACATCTATATGACACTTTGAGGGTCTAACTGCAGAGGTGATGCAGAGTTGGCCTCAGAGTCCAGTAGACTTGAGTTTAAGGCCCACCTCTGACCCATTCTGTCTGTGTGACTCTGGACAAGTCACTGGCCTCTGGGCACCACTCAAGAGACTCCTTAAGACAATCAGGTATAGACCAGATTCAGTTTTGCATCGGCAGAGGGAGTTTCCTTATCAGAATGTCCTTTTTCAAAGAAATCACAGATCTTATCTTTAAAATGGAAAAGCACAGTACTTTATATGTATTATCTCCTTTGAGTTTCATAACAACCCTGTCAGGGAGATAAAAATGAATATTATGATCTCCATTTTAAAAATATATTATTTATTTCATTAAATATTTTAATTACATTAAGAATGTTAAGATTCATTTTTAAAAATTTTGAGTTCCAAATTTTCTCCTTCACTCCCATCCCTCTCCTATCTCTTGAGAAGCCAAGCAATATGACAGCAATTTTACAGTGAAGTCAAGCAAAGTATATCCAAATTAGCCATATTGCACAAGAAAATCAGAGAGAGAGAGACAGAGAGAGACAGAGAGAGAGAGAGAAAGTGAAAAGTATTATGCTTTAATCTACATATCCCTCTGGAGGTGGAGGTGAATAGCATGTTTTAATCAGAAGTCCTTGGGCGTTGTCTTGGTTCATTGTCTTGATCAGTGTAGCCAAGTATTTCATAACTGACATGATCTTCATATTAAAAATGAGGAAGTTGTGGCTCAGAGTCTTGTCAAATGACTTGTCCATGATCACAAAGAAAACAGGAATCAGTCAACAAGCATTCTGTGTATTCCTACTTACTATGTGGCTGGTTCTGTTCTAAATGCTGGTGGAAAAAAGGAGGAAAAAATATTGTCTTTGCTTCAAATAAGTTACATTTGATCAGGGGAGGAAACTTTCCAACCATTGTACAATAAAAGATAGAGACAATGTCTCTGAGGGAGGGTAATGGGCAAGAAGAGGGGGGAAACTGAGAAAGATTTGTTGCAGAAGGTGACATCTGAGTTCAATTTTGAAACAGAAGAGGGAAACCAAGAGGTAGAGGTAAGGAGAAAGAACATTGCAGGCATAAGAGCAGGCAGTCAAAAGGCATGAAGGCGGGAAATGGAGTGACTTGTTTGGAGAATATGAAGAAGACCAGTCAGTAGAAAAAGATGAGAAAATACATGGAGGAAAACAAAGTGAAGAAAGACTTACCAGGTTATAGAGGGCTTGAAAAGCAAAACAGAGGGTTAAATATTTGATCAGGTTGGGGACGGGAGAGATAGGGAGGCACTGGAGCTCATTAGATAAAAGAGGGACTAGAGCAAGATCACTTTGACAGCTGAAACAGGGGTGGATTAGAATAAGAAGATAGGGTTGAGGCAAGGAACCCAATCAGAAGGCAAATGCAAAAGTCTAGATATGAAAAGATGTGTCTGCACCAAGTAGGCGGTTGTGTGAGTGGAGAGAAAGGAACTTATACAGGAGAGATTGTGAAAATAGAAATGGCAGCACTTAACAAGAGATTAGATGGAGAGGGGAGCAGGTAAAGAAAACTGAAGAGTGAAAAAAGAACTAAGTTGTAAATGAAGGCAATTGGGAAGATAGTGATTTGGAAGAGGACAGAGCCTAGAGAAAAGAGAGCGGGAACAATAGTTTCAGTTGAACGTTGAGACAGAATGCTGTAAAGCTAAGCATGAGCAGCTTTCCAGAGGACTACTGCTGTGTACAGCTTTTCAAGGTTCTGATTACACAGTATAGTGAACACTCTATTTATTCAATAACAAATCAGAGCAAAACATTCACAGAAAATCAAGGTACAGCATTCATAATGTTACAACTTACCACAGAAAGTCAACTTACCACAGAAAGTCAAAATGCAGCATTCACAACAACTTATCACTAAAGTGGCCACATAGGTTTCATCACAGTGGTCACATAGTTTTGAACAAAGTACAATTATTTAGTCAATCAATCCCTTAGTAACTCAATCATTCAATTAACTCAATCATTCAGTTATCCTTAAAGAGGACTGCCTCCTTAAGGGTTTCACAATATAATAGTCAAAGTTCTCCACTCATGGGGAACATTAAGTTACAAATCAGTCACTATTCAGTCATCATGCACTATTTAGTCATCAGAAAATACACAGGCCATGCACCCCTTGGTCACAAGTAAATCACAATATTCTCAGTCAGTACACAGTATCCAAGTAAAGTCTTCTTTCAGCTTGACTCGGGGTAGACCCTCAGATTCCCTAGATCCCCTTATATGGCCCAAGCTCTGACCTGGATTCACCAAACTGTCACCTGGGTTCAAAGGCAGACAACTCCCAGTTCCTTGTCCAGCTCTCCCTGCAATTCCTGTTCCATGCTGAAGCTCACAGCATCCAGTCCATCTTAAATCCTCCATATTCCCTGTTCCCAGAAAGTCAAGTCTTAACAAAGCCACAAACAGACAGAATACCAGCACCACAGTCATGCTTCCTCAGTCTTCTGCAGCTCCAGCTGGTCCTCAGAAATCCTCAGCACCTGGGCTGGCCCTCAGACTCAGCAGCTCCTCAGTAGCTCCAGCTGGCCTTTGACTCAACCGAAGTTTCAGCTGGTTTCCATAATCAAAATAACTTCATCCAGTTTCTCAAAATAAAAATCATTTTCTCCAGCCTGGGCCTCTCTTCCTCAGGCTCCAGAATGTGTCTCCAAGGAGATCTGAAATTCCAGCTAGGGCTTCTACTTATATACCTATTAGCTACTCCCTGTTCTGCCCCTTCCTGTTACATCAGCAAGAGGGGTTCATACCTTTTGTTTCTTAACAGAGGCTTGATATAATAAATTGCAAACTAGGTGCTAAGTACCTATTAGCTTTGCAAATACAAAGGAATTAAATCATATTACTATGCCAAATGCCCAGACTTCGAAATTCAGTGAGAGGAAAGTTGAAGCACCTAATGGACAAGGCTTCTTGGAGTTTGGCCAAGAAACATAGAAAGGATGTAGATTGGTAAATACTGGGGATGGTGTGAGCAAGTGAGATTTTTTTTCAAAGAATGGGAGAGAGATGAGCATGTTTGTAGGTAGCAGAGAAGCAATAAATAGATTGAAAGACACAGGAAGTTGGAAATAAAATATGATGATAGAGGGGGAAGTCTGCTAGAGAATAGAGAATGGTATGGGATGAACAGTGTATATAAAAATGTTGCTTTGGCAAGGAGTACAACTATCTCTTCATGTGAGGCAAAGGAGAAGGAGAGTATACTGGGAGGGGGGGGAGATATCTAAGCAATGTAAGCAATGTGAGATAAGGAAGGGAAGAGAAGCTCTCCAAGAATAACATCAATTTTTTATTAAAGTTCTATGAAGCAAAGTTCTTAGATCACTGCCATGGGAGGCTTGAGAAAGGATGAAAAATCCTGGAGTAGTCACTGTAGTGAGCTGGAGGTCAAATTCATCAGAGAGGTGTAACTGGTTTTGCCCCAGTAAGAGCTCAGTTCAGATTATATGACACGAATTTGTAGTAAACCCAGTCAACATGCCTTTCTACATGAATAGGCAAGAAAGCAGCAGATTGTGTAAGTCAAGGCTAGAGTTTGTCAAGACATGCTCAACAACAAGATTAGAGGGAAGAGTTTCAAGTGCAAGAAATAGTGTAGAGTTTGAGTGATTCACAGAGAGGTCAAGAGAGGTTAGGCAGAAAACCATGATGGGGAGGGGTGTGTGGAAATGATCTGAGAAGAAATAGGGGAGGACTAGGGATGGAAGTCAAGGAAAGGATGAAGAACAGGGTTAGAGATCATGAGGTATTAAGGATTTTGGATTGAATGAACTTCAAAGAAAGAAAGGTTACTGAGTGGTGATAGTATAGAGGAAAACTGGAAGTAGTGATGGAGAACAACTCTCCAAGCATGTCCAATGAGTCAGGGTTATGAATGAAAGCAGAAAAAGTACAGGAAAATGTAACCAGAAAAGCATGTCATGAGGATAGAGCAATGGCTAAAGGAGTAGCAGAATATGAGGATGGTACAAAACAAAAATGGAAGATGAAAACAAGTTTGTTGATTATAGCACCAATATTCCAGAAAACACAGTGGAAAAGGGTATGTAGATATGGAGAGGGATGTTGGAATGTTAGGATTGTGGAAGAAAAGAAATAGCCCTTGAAGAGAACTCAGTCTAAAGGAGAAACTCACTCTTACCCTGGGGAGTTCCCATAACCACCCCAATACAGTACAATTCTTATTTCTGTCCAAGATGGCTTCCAAAACAGAATGCCCTTTCAAGCAAATCAGAATCAGGATTGACCTTGGTACATTGGAAGGAAACATATTTCCTGACTTATCCTCTCCTCATTCCCCTCTCGAATCAGCCCACCAGTTCCACGGAAGAAATGAGTTGTAAAGATTTAAAAGAATGGAGCTCAGAAATTGACCAGAGAAGGAGTCCAGATGCACGTGGCCCTGTCCCATAGCTGTCTCATAGCAAAGACTGAGAAGGTGGATGCCAGACTGGTACATGGAAAAACAAGGATAGAAATTAGGTCAAACTTTATCAGGGACTTGAAGCTGTAGAGGAGGAGGTGGAATTGAAGCTGGTGGATAAGAGGCACATTGCCAACTCCACTCAGCCTAGGAGTGAGGTCAATGCTCTCAGGATCCATGTCGGAGCTAAGGGAGAAGTTATGTAGGATGGCGGTGAAGAAGAGGAAAAGTGCCATCTGGGCAATGCCCTCACCCAAACAGATTTGCTTCCCTAAGGATACAGAGAGGAGTGTCATGTAAGCTACTGCCAACAGAATCCTACCTCCCAAGGATCTTTTTGGAGGTGTACAAAATATTTCCTCACATCCACCAGGTGAGAGCAGTCACATAAATGTTTTCTCCCAATTCCCACAGAATCAGAAGCTGAGAGCTAGAATGAACCTCAGCTGTCATCTATTCCAAGCCCAAAAGATGCAGGGAAGTAAAATGATTTAAGAATCAGAGTTCTCCATCTGTAATGGACCACAGAGGTTACCTGGTTCAAGTCCCTCATTTACAGATGAAGAAACTGGGCCTGAGAGAAAGGAAGTGCCTAGAACAGGGTCACTCTGGGGGAAATGAGAGGACTGAGACTTGGACCAGCAGTAAAGTCCATGGCTCCTAATGTTTATATACAAATCCACCCTGGATTAGAAAGAAACAGGAAGAACCAGAGATCCCAATGCAAGGAGGCAAAATTTGATCTTTTCGGTGCACTGAGGTTTGGAGAGATGGAAGAGATGACCAAAAATGTGCTATCAGAATGTTGGGGTGCATCATATTCCAAAGGAATAGAAAAGCCAGCAGAGGGGCATGATATATTAAGAAGATAATTTCATGTGATCATACTAAGGAAATAAATTGGAGAACCACGGTGGAAGGCATTTGGGTGAAGATCAACAGAGAGAAAAAGAGATCTTGTTTCCTATGCAAAAGTCTACCTTTGACTGCTTTGAGAAAGGTTTTGTTTCACTCTTGTCCTTCATGTTTAAAGAGGATGAAAAGGACATCACTATGTCAGGGTCAAGGTACAGTGTGTCCTACTGTGGCTGATCAGACCAATGAGCCCTTCGAAAGCTCTGCCACAAATAATCCATACAAATATTTGGGATGGAAGTGTCAAACTTTAGGTACCTCAAATGTCTTTTGAGCTACTGCAATTCTGTGTTGCTGATAGAGATATGATAAAGGATAGATTGATAAAGGATGATAAATATAAAGAGATTTATTTGCGTTTTATTAAATATATGCATTATATTGTATTTCTATATAAATATAAGCAGAGGCATAGTTTATACGGAGGAAACATCTATGGGCCTTGGGGTTCCAATTTATCCAATATCCCCCTTTTTCCCAATGGTCCCTCAGCTTCCAGGTCAGCCCAAAGTGAAAGCCTATAGAGAGAGACCTAGAATTGGTTGTCTTTAACTGACTCTTGAGGGGAAGGTTCCCTAGGGAGAGCCTCTATGGGCCTTGGGGACAATGCTTACCTGAAGAGACAGAAATAAAGGCCTCGTTCTTCTTCAGGGATCCTTGAGCATCCAAGAAATGGTTGGGGCCAAAGGCAAAAAGATTCTTAAAGTACCTGGGATCATGCAAGACTGTACTTAGGAGAGGGTACACTTCAGCACCCTGCCAAGAAAGGGAAGGGCATGTCACCAGAAGTCAAAAGTAAGCTCCACTAAATTTTCCCCATCAACAAAGGACAGACCATCAAGGTCTTCCAGCGCCACATCACAACCTGTGCAAGTAGAGACATGCCAAGGCAAGGCAGATGTAGCTTAGCCCAGAGCCAAGGGCATGTAAGAGTTGAGAATTGCAGAGATGCTGGGCCAAGCCCCAAGTCACTATAGGCACCAGGAGATCAGATCACTCTGAGGCACAAAAGAACTTAGACACTTGGGGAATGTGGCAGGGGTAATAAGACTGCTCATCTGTTTCCATGAACCAACAAAGGATGGGATTGTAAAATTACAGGTGTAGATCTTATCTAGTCTAACAACCCTACTATAGACACGAGGAGAGTGAGGCATGTAGTGGTAGTATCTGTGTCACTAGATTCTCCTATATCTAACCTTCTAGTATTCTTTGTTTAAGACCTAAATTCTGACTCCAGCTCTTTCAGTAACTTATTTTCAATGCACATATGTATGTATGTATGTATGTGTGTATATGGCAGATCAATGAGAAAAAACTATTTCAAAGTGGATACAGTTTTATTGTTAAACTTGATTCCCTACAGAATTCAATTTCTTCCCCTATAAAATAAAAGTCTTGGAATGGATGTCCATTATCCCTATCAGTGTCAACACTCTCTTTTTCTTCTTTCAGAGTTCTTAGATTACCAGCATTCTGTTTTCAATGTCCCTTCTAACTCTGGAAATCTTTATTCAATAACTTAAGAACCCTCCAAAGTCTACCATGCTCTTTCTTTGTTCTAACTTTCTCTGCAGCTTGGCATTTTCTGTTCTATTTTCTCAAAGCCCTTGGAACTCTAATTTTCTGTGTTCTAAGTGCCCTTCCAGGTTTGACTTTCTATGTTCTAGTATGGAAGATGATTCAAAAGATCCTGGGGATGCTATTGGTCCCACCTTGGGAAGGAGGAAGCCCCTGAAGGAGGTGTCCTCAGTCACAGAATGGGGCAGACTCATCAAGAGGAGGTCAGTGAATCTCTGGATTTCATGGATGACAGCACAAGTGTAGGGCATTTTGGTTCTATCTTTGAGCTCTGGAAGATGGTTCCTCCCATCACCTTGTCAATCTCTTCCCGGACTTTCACTTCACTCTGGCCTGTCTTCTTGTTACCCATTATAATAGCCTCCCTCACTCCACCTGACCTTCACCTCCACTTAAAGCCTTTGCTTGTCTCTGGGCAGAAGGGCCACTCCCCGGAGCTGCTCCCATTTGCCCACCTGCCAGCCACGGGAATTTGAGGAGCAAGAGGCAGCCATAGCACAAGGCAGTGCTGGTTGTCTCAGTGCCAGCAAAGAACAATGACATGATCATGATGATCAGGTTTTTGTAGTGGGACTCAGTACTAGCAAGTCCCTTTTCCTAAGGAAAAGAAGAAGAAAGGCAGGGAGAAGATAGAGAAGGAGACTAGAGGTTAGCCTCAGAGCCTCTCTTTTCATGTGTCTGAGTCTCCCTGTGCCTTCACCTGTATCACTAAGGTTCAGTCTCTCCCCATTTGGTTCTCTCTAAATTCCTCCATTATGGTCTCTGTCTTTCCTTCCCCTTTTTTCTCTTTTGGTCTCCTCCTCCTTCTGTCCCTCTGATTGTGTTCTCTTCTTCTACCACCCTCCTCTGTCCTCAATTTCTACCTCTTCTGGCTCTTGGGTTTGGGACTCTTCCTTATCACAGCCTTCCTTCCTCAAATCTCTCTTCCCTTGACTTCTCATTCCTCTACATTCTAATTAGTTCCCTCTGTCCGCCCTGATCCTCCTCTCTTTATCTTCAACCCTCCCTTTCTTCTTCTCTGATCCTCAGAGTCCCTCCTTCCTTGAGTCTTACCACCACCTTGTCACTCTTCCCCAACCCCTGCCAGGCCATGGCCCACTCACCCAGTCCCTGGAAGACTGAATCAACAACTGCAACAGGTGCTCGGCCACTGAATTCCTCAGACTTCTCCACCTCCTCCTTCACAGTCTCAGGCCCACAGAGCACAACCATAGGTCGGGAGCCCAGGAAGATGGTAAATACATCCCCATACTTGTCCTGAAGCTATGGGGGGTGGGGAGAAGGGAACCCCTCCCTATTAGATCCCAATTGGCCAATGCTTTCCCCTCTGTACGATTGAGGGGGGGTGTATTTACCATAGGTATGTACGGCCCCTTTTAGCTCTAAGCTTCTATGTTCTGTGTTCTAAGGTCCCTGTCATCAGTCCATGTCTTAAGATCCTTCTCAGCTCTTGACATTCAGTGTTCCAAGGTCTCTTATAGCTCTGATATCTCATGATCTACATTCAAAAATCCCTTTTATGTTCTAAAGGCCCCTCCAGTTTTGATTTTCTATGCTTCTAAGATTCTAAGATAAGAAATTCCTCTGCTTCTCCAGGATCTGGCCCAATGCTTCACTACTGCTCCAGTAAATTCTTAATGAGCTGGTCAGACTTCCTGGAGGAGCAGTTCAAAGGGCAGTATGATCTTCTTCTCCCTCATCCCTGGCAGATCATATATTCTCCTAACAGCTAAGACTCTAATGTTCCCATTTGCTTTGACTTCACTTCTTTGTGAAGTGACAGGGAATTTAAGAGAGACAGAGAAGAGCCAATACAATAAAAAACACACCTCTATCTAATCTACCTATTCAGTGCCATCCCAATTAAATTAGAAAAAAATTACTTTATTAAACTAAGAAAAATAATAAAATTCATTCCAAAGAATGAAAGGTCAGGAACACCAAAGGAATTCAGGTAAGAAATATAAAAGGAGGAGTCTCAGATCTTAAACCGTATTTGAAGGTGTTAATTATAAGAACTATCTGGCACTGGCTAAAAATAGAATAGTGTATCTGTGGAATAAAGTAGGTGTACAATATTCATGAGTAAGTTACTGTAGTGACTTCACATTTGATCATTCGGGGAAAACTGGAAAGCAATCTGGCAGAAACTAGGTATAGACCCATGCCTAACACCATTTAACAAGATAAGGTCAAAGTGGATGCATGACCTGGAAAGAAAGGAAATATAAATAAACTAGAAGAGCTTGGAAAATATTTCCCATAAAATTTATGAATAAGAATAATTTGTGAAAAAAGAGATAGAGAGCACTGGGATATTAAAAATGGATAATTTTCATTACATTAAATTTTAAAAGGTTTTGTACAGAGGCAGAGCCAAGATGGCAGTGTAGAAGCAGGAAAATTCCATGAGCTCCCCCCATAACCTCCTCAAATACCTATAAAATATGGCTCTAAATAAACTTTAGGGCTACAGAACCCACAAAGTAACAGAGAGAAATAAATCTCCCACTGAAGGCAGTCCACCAGGCTGGCAGGAAGGGTCCATCTTAGTGCGTTGGGAGCTGAGCCCAGCACCACCCATTGTTTGAGCCCCATAGTGGTCACAATCAGCTGTGGATGAGAGGGGTGATGATGGAGGGAAGGTCAGGTTGGAGGGGAGAGGAATAAAAGGCACACACCTTTAAAAAAGGGACAGGGTCAAAGTAGAGAACATTACAAGTGGGGGGACAGAATAGGAAAGAAGGAAATATAGTCAATCTTTCACAATATATCTACTATGGAAATGTTTTGCATAGCTACACACATAAAATCTATATTGAATTGCTTATCTTCCTAGTAAGGGTGGGTGACCAGGGAGGAAGGAAAATAATCTGGAATTCAAAGTTTTAAAATCAAATGTTTAAAATACATATATTGTTATTGGGGGTTTTTTGCATTCAACAGGGAAATAAGACCTACAGGCACTGGGGTAAGGAGATCCATCTTGCTCTACCGGAAAGTTGGAGGGGGAACAGGGGAGGATATAGGAGACAGCAGATAAGGGAAGGGGGTATACAGTGGGATCGCTATTTTGGGGTGGTGGGTAGGGGAAATATGGGGATATAATTTGTAACTCAAAATCTTGTGGAAATGAATGATGTAAATTAAAAATAAACATAAAATTTAATATAAAAAGGGAAATGTGAAGGAGATAAATAAAACCATTAATTTATCTTTTAAAAATAAGAGTTTTGTACAAATTAAACCCAGGGGCAAGATTAGAAGGAAAACAGAAAATTGGGAGGGGGAGAAATTTATAGCCAGTTTCTCAAAGAAAGACCTCATATCTCAAATGCTAAGCCAAATTACAAGAATATGAATCAGTCCCCAGTTTATAAATGTTCAAATTATTTTAACAGGTAATTTTTGGAAGAAGAAATCAAAGTTATGTGTAGTGATTTTTTAAAATGTTCTGTCATTATTGATTAGAGAAATTCAAATTATAAACAACACTGAGGTATCATCTCACACCTATCAGATTGGACAAAAGGATAGGAGGGAAAATGACAAATGTTTGAGGGTGTGTGGAAAAATTGGGACAGTAGAACAGTTGATGCAACTGTAATTGATCCAACCATTTTGGAGACCAATTTGGAATTATACCCAAAGCAAGTATACCCTTTGATCAAGCAATGCCACTGTCAAGTCTGCTTCCAAATTTGATCAGGGAAAAGAGAAAAAAGTCTATATGTTCTAAAATATTGATAGCAGCTCTCTTTGTGGTGGCAAACACTGGAAAATGAGGGGGTGCCCATCAGTTGGGGAATGAGTTGCTACACATGATTGTGATGGAATGCTATTGTACTATAAGAAATGACAAGCAGGTTGGTTCCAGAAATTGCATGAAATAATGCAGAGTGAAATGAGCAGAACCAAGAGAACACTGTATACAGTAACAACAATATTGTTCACATTAAGTTATTATAAATAATATGATGATCAATATCAACCACAAAGGACTTATGAAGGAAAATGTTCTCTATCTCCAGAAAAAAGAACTGATACATGGAAGTAATATATACATATATATAAATATATACACATCCACATACATGTACATATATACACACATATATTCACACACAGACAGATGCATATATATAATGTTGGTCTTCTCTAATATAGAGTTGGAAAGGAGGGAGGAGGGAGGTACTTTGGAATTCCGAGTGTAACAAAATAAATAAAAATTAAGGGAGGAAATAAAATATTTAAAAGGAGAAGAAAAATGACAGAATGAAGTCTCATTTCCCCTCCCCACCCCTCCCTTCGAACTACCTTGTTCCTGTATCTCCCTAGCAAAAAGCCTGGGTCGGGATACAGGGACAGAGTTCTAGGGGCCATCACTGGTGGGCAGTGAGAAGAGCAATGTCACTTTGGCCATTCCCACATCACCCCCACTCCCATCCCTAAAGAAGGCACCGCTGGAGGTCTGATTAAACAATACTTCTAACTCCTCCCCATCCTTCACCTCATTCTCCAGAAAAAAAGCAGTTGCAAGCAGTACTGGAAACTCTCCACCCCATCCCTGAAAGGCTCAGAGAAACCCAGCATCTGACGTCCCTTCCCTCTGACAGACCACAAGGCATCCTTGGTTTTTTGCTTTGTTCTGTTTTAAGAAGCAGGAACAGAGGGAAACAATTAAGGAATTAATGGAACTCTCCTCTTTACTCCCCCTCGCCCCATAAAAACTCTTCCAGGCAATCAGTTCCAATACTCATATAGCACTCTGTATGATAGATCTCAAAGTGTTTATCCCTCACCAAGGAGGAGCCAAAAAAGAAAGCTAAGAGTGACTCGATTCTCTACCCGCTCTACTTCCCCACTTCTAGAGGGTCCACTCCTTCCAGAAAGAACTCTACACCTTCCTCTCACGATTACTGAACTTTCCCCACATTTCCCATTATGACTGATCTCAAAGCACTTATTCCTAGACAATAGCCAGAAGGGAAACAGAAAGCAACCCCACTGGGGCTAAGGAGCAGCCCAGAAAGCTCTCACAATGAGGGTTCTCAGAATGCTTATTCCTAAGGGAATGCCTGAAGAGCCCAGCAAAAGCTCTAGAAGTTCATCAATCTCTCCCTTATTTACTTTGTAGTGATTGATCTCAAAGTGCTCATCTCTCATTATGGAGAGATCTTAGGGAAGTTGAGGCAGGAAGCATTACTGCCACCTGCAACTACTCGCAGGAACGTAAACACGCTCAACCACATAGTTCTATAGGTCCTCACCGCCAGGAAGGATTTCAGGAGGCTGTGACGGTCCATGTGCAGAATGTTGCCCAGCAAAAGCAAGGGTCGCGGTCCTGGGGGGAGACGGCCTCTTCGGGAAGCAGCGGGACCCCGCACCAAGAGGAGCAGGAGTCCCACGAGGGCGGTCAGGAGAAGAAGTGTCACGAAATCCATGATCCTATCTCTGCCCTGCTTTGCGCCCCCGCCAAGACTTTAAGTCCAGTCCGGGATGGAGGCCCCGCCTTAGCTCGTGCTCAGCTCCGCCCCCAGGACCTCCCATCCCATCCTGGTCCCTCTCGGGTTCCCAGACCTCGCCTCGCCCCACTGAGCCTCCTGCCCATGGCATACAGGACATGCGCCTGTAATAGGATCCAAGAGACTCTGGAACCTCCAGCACACCCTCGCTACATCTGTGAATGCTCTGAACACTCAGTGCTGCTGTCTCTCCTTTCGGTCTATCTTTGTCTCTCTCTGTCTCCTCCCCCCATTCTGTTTCTCTGTATCATGCCTTGGACAGAGATCAGAAAAAAGCAAACCGATAACCTCTGCACTCCCCACACTCTCCTGATTCTAGAAGTTACCAGGGTCCATAAAAGGTTACTCTGAGATACCAGGAACCTTCTTGAACCAAATGGAGCCCTGATGTGACCATCCTAGGCCTGCCCTAGAGAAAGACAAGAGAAGAGAGAACAAGGAAGGGAGAACACAGGGATAGAGAGGGAGAAAGAAAGGAAAAGAGAGAAATAAGGATGAGAAAAAAGAGAAAGCAGAAGGGGGAGAATAGAGAGGGAGAAAGATGTGTAATGAAAGAGGGAAAGAACCGAAAAGGAGAGAAATAGGAAAACAAACCAAAAAAGGAGAGAAAGATCAAGTGTCAGAGACAAAAAGGAGAGATGAATGAGATGGAAAGAAAAGGAGAAAGAAGAAAGACAAAGGGGAGGAGAGAGGCTAAGAAAGGGACAGAGTCAAAGATAAGATGCTAGTGTACCTGGAGGCTTTGAGACAGTGTTCATTGCAACCTATGGGAGATACACAGACAGGTTAACAGTTTGAAGGAGGCTGGAGATGGAGGGGGGTACCTTCCAGGGGCGCCAGGAGAGATCTCAGGCAGATTTTGCCTGCCTGCCTACCTGTCTATCAAGAGTAGACATCTCTAGGCATCTACTCCTCTAACTTCCTCTGGTCTCTGTTCTTTCCCTTCCTTCCAAATCTTCCATGCACTCTGATCCTCTGGACACCTTCTTCCTTGCCTCTTTCCCTTGGTCTCTCTCGAGTCTGTTCCCATTGAGCTGGGCATAAATTGCCTCTCATTGCCTCTTTTGGCTCAAGGTATGGCCCTGAATGTCATTAGGAGAAGAGATCCAAGCATTCCTAGCCTCCCCAACCACTTTGTCCTAGAAGGAAACTAAGGTAGACCAGGCCATGTGAATCAGGGACTGGCAGAAAGACAGACACAGAGGCCATGAGATAATGACAGAGGGACAAAGAGTATTGCAGAAGACCAAACACACACGCACACAAACACACACACACAAGCACACAAAAGCACAAGCACAGGCACACACATGCACACAAAGTGACAGAGACAAAGAGATACATATAAGCTATCAGAGTGGGAAAGGATGTGAGAAAGTTCTCATTTTGTCAATGGTAAAACTGAGGATGTCAACAAGCATTTATTAAACACCTCCTATGTGTCAGGAACTGTCCTCAGTGCTGACAAACAAAGAAAGCCTAAAACAATCCTTGCTCTCCAGGGATTCCTAGACTAAAGGAGGAAACAACACTTAACAGTGATTCCACTCCTTCCCACACTGCCCACCCCTCACCCCCAAAGCCCCACATGACTAAGAAGAAAGGTAGATTTCATTGAACCCTTCTCTGAAGGTTCTCCAGTGTACTTCATGGAGTTTATGGGGATACAGGGAACTTAGGAGGCTATCTCTTTGGACATTGGCTTCAGCTCCTACAGAAGTGTTTCTCTGATTTGGGGATGTTTCTGAATCCCAAGTCCATAGCTTCTCACTGAGATGCTCAAAAGTATGCAGGTCATCTCTGAAGCCATCATACCAGTATCAGAAAGCTGCTGCATGCCAAGATTCCAACCCCCCACATCTCTGGTACAGCCTTTTTCCAATGAAGAAGTGTTTCACACAAACACACAGACAGACACACACACGTACACACACACACTCACTCACTCACTCACTTTCAAAGCTCCCTATTGGTGCAAAAGAAGCTGCCCAATTGTCTATAATTAGATCAGCCTGCCAGCTCCAATTTTTTTTAAGAGTTCCCTAGTCTGTGGTATCTCATGAGCAAATGATTAGCAATCATGGTAAGGCTTGGGCTGGTGGTTTTACAATGAAGTCTAAATCAGCAAAGATCCTGAGAGTTGTGTTCTTTCCAAATCAGAAAAGGGAAGCTATCCCAAACTCCAGATGGAGAGGGCAGAGTTCTCTATCTATATTAGGGGTTTGGGGAAGAAAGGATAGGATATGGGGATTAAAGGGCATAAGAGGAGGGGGAATGGAGGATGAGGGGAAGGGAGAGAAAAGTGGATGAGAGGAGTGGTGGGGAAGAGGAGAGGGATGGAGAAAATGAAGAGGGGATGGGAGGAGAGAAGAAGAGAAGAGATGATGACCCAGGTGCCCCTCCAGGCACTCAGCTTCTGCTGCAATATTCTTTGCACATTCATTTCAGACCTAGATGCTACATCCTTGCTATAGGCAGTATACAAATCTCCTCTTGTTAATACTTGTTGTATTTGTTGTTCTAGCATTTTTGACAGGGTTTTTTTTGTTGTCGTCTTGTTCTTATCCAAATCTGAATGAGGACTGATGCTCAGAAAACTACACCAACCTGTTTAAAGTTTAGACTAGGATAAAAAGGAGCAATTATCTCATAAAATGGGGGGCTGAAAGGAAAAATCAATATAGATGAAGCAGATTAGAGTGGAGGGATGCTAATGCTGGAACCTTACTTTCATCTGGGTAGATGAGGAAATTTGTACATCTTGAGAGATTTAGAAGTCTTCTGAACTTCTAGAGAGGTGAGAAAACTGGAGGACAGGGTGGGAGAGAGACTTTTAGAAGGGTATATAGATTAAGATTAGAAGGGTGGAGAGAGATGATAAGGGAGGGACTTTTGGAGGTGTGGGTAAAATAAGGAATATTTAAATTTTAGGTAACAGGAAATGGGTAAAAAGGGAGACAGAAAGGAAAAGAGTGTGTAAAAATAAAAGAGAGGGAAATGGACAAATATTAATTATCACTTTATGTGTGAACTCATCCATAAAATGGAAATGGAGAGCAGAACTGATTAAAAATCAGAATCCGACCACATCTTGTTTACAAGAAATACATTTAAGAATAAGTGGTGCACACAGAGTTAAAATGGAGGGTTGGAGCAGAATTTATTATGCTTCAAACTTATTATGATACAGAAAAGGCAGGGGCAGCCATTATGATCTAAATATGTCTAAAATTATTGCTAAAATACATTTTATTAAAAGAGGCAAGGAGGGTAATTATATTTTGATAAAAAGTACCATAGACAATAAAGCAACATCAGTACTGGACATATATGCATCATGTACCATAGCATTTAAATTTAGAAAAGTTAAATGGTCCTCATTACACACATACCCATCTCCTGAACTGGTTATAGGCTATGGAGAACCTCAAGAAGGATTGTGAAAACCAAGTAAGAGAAGTGGAGGAAAAATTGGAAATAAAAATGAGAATGATGCAAGAAAATCATGAAAAGAGAGTCAACAACCTGACTGAAGAAAATAGCACCTTACAAATAGACTAACTCAAATGGTAAAAGAGGTCCAAAAAGCCAAGGAGGAGAATGCCTTAAAAAAGTCAAATTTGCCAGATGGAAAAAGAATCTCAAAAGCTCACTGAAGAGAATAATTCCATCAGAATTATATTGGAAAATAGATCTAGGAGACATAACTTGAATATTATTGGGCTACCTGAAAGTCATGATCAAAAAAAGAGCCTACACATCATCTTTCAAGAAATTATCAAGGAAAACTGTCCTTACATTCTAGAACTAGAGGACAAAACAGACACAGCCTTTGTGTCTCTTAATTTTGCTTAACTGTCTTCCTGTTACAAGAAAGGTTCATGGGAGCAGGGAAAGGATGATGATATTCAGAAATTGCTAGGATACAAAACCAAAAACTGTCAATTACATTTGTAAATACTTTATTTGAATAGTACAATATGGAAAAGAATGATCATCTTTTTATGGCCAGTGCCTAGCATAAAGCTATGTAAACAGTAGGTGCTTAATAATCACTTCTTAAAGTGAAGAAGTGAATCATAATCAAGGGAACAGATAAGACTAGTGCATTTTTAAGGTTCCCCCCATGCCCAAATAAACAGAAAACCCTTCAGCACTCTACCTTCTAAAGACCCTTCTGACTCAGAATATCTGGTTTCCGTACAACTACAAGAGATTGACTAGAAGAATGGAAACAGAGCTGACCTCAGGGACCAGAAATTCTGGGTTCAAGGTCTGTCTCTGACCATACTGGAGGAGTCAACCTGGATATATCACTGTACCTAATGTTGCTCATGCAACACCCCGAGCACATTCATCAAAAGCAGCCTTGAGGACTGTATCAGGCTATCCTTCCATCCACAAAATCAAAGGTTCCATTAAAAAATGCTGCTTTTTATGCAAAATCTAATTTAACTTTGAGAATATCCCTGTGAGATTGGTACCAATTACATGATTATCTTCCTTTGGCTGAGGTACAAAAATTTAAGGGACTGCTCCCTGGTCCCAAGGCTCATAACATCAATAGCACAGGAAGGATTTGAAGACGAGTCTCCCTGACTCCAAATCCAGTTGTCTATTTGCTTTGCTATCATGATTTCTCCCCTCTCCTCAAACAGAGGCTTCATGTTCGCCCAGTTGAGACACAAGAGCACTAAGGATGTTCTGACTCCCATTTATGAGATAGGCTGAATGTGTACCCCATAAGGAGGCTGGACTAAAGGAGGAATCTTGGGGATAGGAGAAAGTTTGGGTCACTTACTACGAATATAGAATCATTACTGATTGAGATGTGAAAGGGACCTTAGAGGAAAACCACTCATTTTATCAATGAGGAAACTGAAGCTACTTCTATCACCTCTCTGCTCCAGTTTCCCTCATCTGAGAGTGGCAAATGGTACTATGTTCCCTCCAGTCTCTTCTTAGCCTGGTTGGCCTCTGGGATAGTATGTTGGATGATGACAGGGACATTGGCCAAGTGGCTGTTCTCCAGGGGTCAGCCTTGACTCCATTTATCGGGGGTGGAATCGAAGCTGGTAGATGGGAGGCACGTTGCCCACTCCACTCAGCCTAGGAGTGAGGTCAATGCTCTCAGGATCCATGGAGGAGCTCAGGGAGAAATTCTGCAGGATAGTGGTGAAGAAGAGGAAAAGTTCCATCCGGGCAATGCCTTCACCCAAGCAGATTCGTTTCCCTATGGGTACAGAGAGGAATGTCATGGAGGCCATTGAGAAGGGAATTCTACCTCCC
>CM053596.1:16651597-16686145 GCA_028646575.1 Pseudocheirus occidentalis | reverse complement strand
GTTGCCCACTCCACTCAGCCTAGGAGTGAGGTCAATGCTCTCAGGATCCATGGAGGAGCTCAGGGAGAAATTCTGCAGGATAGTGGTGAAGAAGAGGAAAAGTTCCATCCGGGCAATGCCTTCACCCAAGCAGATTCGTTTCCCTATGGGTACAGAGAGGAATGTCATGGAGGCCATTGAGAAGGGAATTCTACCTCCCAAGGATCATCTTGGACATACACAAAATACTTCCTTCATGCTCAATATCTGAGAACAGTCACATAAATGTTTTCTCCCACTTCCCACAGAATCAGAAGGTGAGAGCTAGAATGGACCTCAGCAGCCATCTACTCTAAGCCCAAGAGATCCAAGCAGGTGAAGTGATTTAAGGATCAGAGTTCTTCAGCTGGAATGGACCACAGAAGTCATCTGGTTCAAGTCCCTTATGTACACATGGAGAAACTGGGGTTGAGAGAAAGGGAGTGCCTAGAACAGAGTCACACTGGGGGAAATGAGAGAACTGAGGCTTGGGCCAGCAGCAAAGTCCACAGCTCCTAGTGTTTATATACAAATCCACCCTTGGATAAGAAGGATACAGAAGTAGCCAAAAATCCCAATGCAGGGAGGCAAAATTTGATCTCATGGGTGCACTGAAGCATGGAGAGATGGAAGGGATAACCAAAAAATGTGCTATCTGAAGGGCGGGGTGCATCATATCCCAAAGGAACAAAAGGGCCCTCAGAGAGGCATTATTTATTAAGAAAATAAATTAACATGATAATATTCAGGAAATAAAATGGAGAACCAGGGTGGAGAGCATTGGGCAAGGATTAACAGAGAGAAAAAGAGATCTTGTTTCCTGGGCAAAATTGTGCCTTTGGCTGCCTTGATAAAGGTTTAGTTTCACTGTTGTCCTTAATGTCTAAAGAGGACTAAAAGACATCACTCTGTCAGGGACAAGGTATAGCGTGCCCTACTGTGGCTGATCAGGCCAATAAGTCCTTGGAAGGCTCTGCCACAAATAATCCATACGAATGTTTGGAATGGAAGTATCTAATTTTGTGGGTCTCACATTTCTTTTGAGCTACTGCAATTCTGTTTTGCTGATAGTGATATGATAGAGGATGGACTGATAAAGAAAGATAAATATGAAGAGATATATTATGCTATATGAGATATTATATGCTTTACATTGTATCTATATATAAATATAAGAAGAGGCATAGTTTGTATGGAGGGAACATCTATGAGCCTTAGGGTTCCAATTTATCTAATATCCCTCATCTTTCCCAATGGCCCCTCAGCTTCCAGGTCAGTCTGAAATGAATGCCAATAGAGAGAGACGTCTTAGGACTGGTTGTCTTAACTGACCCTTGAGGGCAAGGTCCCCAGGGCAAACCTATATCGACTTTGAGAACAATGCTTACCTGAAGAGAAGGGAATAAAGCCTTCATTCTTCTTCAGAGATCCCTGAGCATCCAAGAAATGGTTGGGGTCAAAGGCATTAGGTTTCTTAAAATACCTGGGATCATGCAGGACAGTAGTCAGGAGAGGGTACACGTCAGTGCCCTGCCATGAGAGGAGAGGGTGTCACCAGAAGTAGAAAATAAGTTCCACCAAATTTTCCCCATAACCAAAGGACAGACCATCAAGGTCCTCCAGATCCAGGTCACAACCTGGGCAAATAGAGCCATGCCAAGGCAAGGCAGATGTAGCTTAGCCTAGAGCAGCAGTTCTCAACCTGTGGGTCACAACCCCTTTGAGGGCAGAATGACCCTTTCACAGGATCGCCTAAGACAGTCAGAAAACACATATTTCCAATGGTCTTAGGAACACCACTCCTCTATGTCTCCAGGCGAGTCCGCCCACATGCTGATACGCCCACTTGCAGATACGCCCACATATGAGTATTAAAGGGTCCCGGCATTAGGAAGGTTGAGAGCCATTGGCCTAGAGCCAAGGCCAAGTTAGGGTTAATATTTGCTGAGATGCTTGGCCAAGCCCCAAGTCCAATCAGACCTCCCTGAGGCACAAAAGAACTTAGACAACTGGGGAATGAGGCAGGGATAATAAGACTACCCATCAGTTTCCACAAAGCAAAAAGGATGGATACTGGCATGATAAAAATAACAGGTGTAGACCGCATCTAGTCCAGCAACCCTACTATAGATGTGAGGAGATTGAGGCATAGAGGGGTGGTGTCTGTGTCACTAAATTCCGCTCTACCTAACCTTCTAGTATCCTCTGTTTTAGACCTAAATTCTGACTCCAGCTCTTTCAGTGACATATTTTCAATATATAAAATATACATATGTATAATAGAACAATGAAACACATTTTGAAGTGGATACAATTTTATTATTAAATTCTATTCCTCCAGACTTCTATTTCTTCCCCTACAAGATAAATATCTTGGAATAGATCTCCAGGGTCCCCATCAGTGTCCACACTTTCTCTTTTCTTCTTTCTGAGTTCTTAGATTGCCAGCATTCTGTTTTCAATGTTCCTTCTAACTCTGGAAATCCTTACTCAATAATTTAAGAACCCTCCAAATTCTAGCATGCTCTTTCTTTGTTCTAACTTTCCCTTCAGCTTGGCATTTTCTGTTCTATGTCCTCAGAGCCCTTGGAATTCTAATTCTCTGTGTTCTAAGTGCACTTCCAGGTTTGACTTTATATGTTGTAGGATAGAATCATCCAGTAACGGGGTTTTTGAGCCCTTTTATATGCGTTACAAGTGAATGACTTCAAAAGATTCCGGGGATGCTATTGGTCTCACCTTGGGAAGGAGGTAGCCCCTAAAGGAGGTGTCTTGGGTCACAGAATGGGGCACACTCATAGGGAGGAGGTCACTGAATCTCTGGGTTTCATGGATGACAGCATCTGTGTAGGGCATTTTGGCTCTGTCTTTGAGTTCTGGAAGACGGTTCCTCCCAATCACCTTGTCAATCTCTTCCTGGACTTTCTCTGGGACAAAGGAAAGAACACATAAACATGACCCATAGGAAGTGCCCCAGAAGGAAAACTGCATGCATATATGACTGTTTATGTATGTATACACACACACACACATATATATATATGTGTGTGTGTGTTATTGTGTATATGTGTACATACACATGGGTATATGTATGTATATACATTTTAAACAACTGAGGGAATTTCTACATTTAGATGGGGGCCAGAGTTTCTGTGAAGAATACAGTGGGAGTGTTGAGTTGTCACAAATTATCCATAGCACAAGAGGCAAAGTAAAGGTGATCATATATTTGTATATGTGTGTATGTGTGTATGTATATATATGCATATATATATGTAATATACACACACATATCACATTTTGCTTGAGTCATTTCTCAGAGCCCTTTGCCAGAGATGGGGGCTTAGGAATTGAGGTTGAAGAAAACTCTCTGGCCTGTCCTCTTATTACCCACTATGACAGGCTCCCTCCCACCACCTGACCTCCACCTCTACTCAAAGCCTTTGCTTGTCTGTGGGCAGAAGGGTCCCTCCTTGGAGCTGCTCCCATTTACCCACCTGCCACCCAGGGGTATTTGAGGAGTACGAGGCAGGCATAGCGCAAGGTGGTGCTGGTTGTCTCAGTGCCAGCAAAGAACAATGACATGACTGTGATGATCAGGTTTTTGTAGTGGAACTCAGTGCTAGCAAGTCCCTTTTCCTAAGGAAAAGGAGAAGGGCAGGGAGAAGGGAGAGAAGAAGACCACAGGTTAGCCTCCGAGTCTCCTTTCATATGTCTGACTCCCCTGTGCCTTCACCTGTCTCACTAAGGCTCAGTCTCTCCCTGTTTGGTTCTCTCTAAATCCCTCCATAATGGTCTCTGTCTCTCCCTCCCCTTTTTTCTCTTTTGGTCTCCAACTCCTTCTGTCCCTCTCATTGTGTTCTCTTCCTCTGCCTCCATCCATTGTCCTCAATTTCTACCTCTTCTGGCTCTTGAGTTGTCTTTGCTTCCTACACACACGCACGCACGCACGCACGCGCGCGTGTTCTTCTGTCTCTGTCCTTCCCTCATGCCTTTTCATCTCTCATTCTGTTCACCTTTCTCTGGCTCCATCCTTTCTGTCTCTTTTCTCTTGCATGTGGCTCTTTTATTTCTAGTTTATAGTTCTAAAGTTAAAAAGGACCTTAGAGGACATCTAGTACAAATCCCTCAGTTTACAGATGGGGAAACTGAGGCCAAGAGATGATGAATGAATTGCTTTTGGTTACACAGGTAGTAAATTATAAAGTTAAAATTTTAACCCAGATCCAGTGCTCTTTTCCCTGAAACAAACTGTCGCTCCCTCTCCTCTCAATTTATCTGGCAATGATTGTACCTACCCAGTAGTGAATTACATCTTGCCAAATGCTGAGAATATAAAGATGAAAACAAAACAGTCCCCTTGGGGACTTTCCATTCCATCTATGAACACGGGGAATATAAAACAGGGATAATTAAACAAAAGTCTATATACAAAGCACTATGAAGTAAATTTTAAAAGGAGATAGTATGTACAACTGGGGGCAATAGGGAACCTCTCATGTAAGAAATGGCACCTGAGCCAGGTTTTAAAGCAAACTAGGGATTCCATGAGAGAGAGGAAGAAAGGGATGGCATTCCAGGCATGAGGCACAGCTTGGGCAAAGGCAAGGAGGCAGGATATGGAATCTTCTGTGAGCATAAAGAGGAGAACATGAAGGCCATTTAGATTGGAGTAGGAAAGTCAAAGAGGAAGCAAGTAAGAGACAACTGACAAAAGAGGCAGACTGGAAGGCTTTAGGTGCCAGACTGGGATTTTTTTTAACTTTATTCTTAGGCAATAAGAAGACCACGAAGGTTGTTAAAAAGAGGACAGAAATAGTCAGGTCCATGCTTTAGGAATACCAATTTAGCAGCTATGAGGGTGCATCACACTGCAAGCACCTTGAGATCAGGGATTGTATTTTTGCCTCTTTTTTATCCCCAATGCATACCACAATGCTTGGCATAAAAAAAAGGATTTAATAAATTTTTATTGATGGACTGACTGGAGGCAAGATTAGAGATGAGAAAAATTGGAAGTAGGGAGGCTAATAAAGGAGGGATTGCACTAAACCAGGAAAGAGGAACTAAAGGCTTGAATTAGAGGAAAGATTGTGTGAGTAGAACTTTCTAATGAGTTTTCATTGAGGGTGAAATGATAAGACTTGGAGCCTTTTTGGACAAGGAGGTGCAAGAGAGAATTAAAGGTCAAAGCTGACTCTAAGGTTACGAAGAGGGATAAGTGGGAAGTGGTGATTCCACCAATAGAAACACTGGAGACAGGAAGGTGAATAGATTGGGAAGAGGGAGAGTGGACATAAAGTCCTTGTTTGGTATCTTCTTTCATTCGATAAACATTTTTTAAGCTCCTACACTTTCCCAAGCATTGTGCTAAGTCCTGGGGATACAGAAAAAGGCAAAAGAAAATCCCCGTCCTCAAGGTGCTTATACCTCTAGTTGGAAAGTTTACAATCATAGAAACCTATGGGATCACAGCTGCAGAAGGAGTTGTCCAGCAGGCACTTGGAAATGTGGAGCTGCAGCTCACAAAAGAAATGAGGGTTGGCTGCAAGTTTACCTCCACACTTTTACATAAAAGTGGTCATTTAACTTGGGAAAGATAATGGAGCAGTTAATAAGAGTTCCAAGGAAGGAGTGGGGCAGGACTCAGAGGAGACAGCCTTGGGAAAACCCTTTCCATTCTCTTTTTCCCTCATTGTTTATCTCTCCTTTCTTTTCTATCACACTCTTGCAACTCATTTTTTCTCTTCCTTTATTTCTATAACACCCTTTCTTTCTGTCAAAATCTTTTTGCCCCTCTCCTTCTCTCTGCCCCTATTCCCACAAAGAGAAGGGCTGCTGAAAATCAGATTTCAGCAACAGAACAAGTAGATTTCATTCTCTCATTTGCCCTCCCTCCCCACCTCTCTCTCCTCAGTCTTTCCCTCTACCCGCTCCCTCCTTCACCTCTCTCTTTGTCCCTATTTGTATGTCTCTGTCTCTGTCTGTCTGTCTCTCTCTCTGTCTGTCTCTGTCTGTCTGTCTCTTTTATCTCTCTCTCTCTCTCTCTCTCTCTCTCTCTCTCTCTCTGTCTCACACACACACACACACACACAAACACATTCATATACACATGGCATGTACGTGTACAGACATAGTGGCAGTACTTGGAGGGGAGAGTAGGAATTGCTCACCTTCTCCATACGGAGCAGGTACACATCAATAAAGTCTCGGGGAGCACTGGGATCCAGACTCTCTTTGTGCTTCTCTACATTGTCAGCAATGAAGGCATTGATGAGTGTCAGGTTGTTGTGGGCACGCCGATGGGGACCCGGAAAGAACTTCAGGAAACCTGAAAACAGCTCAAACAGCTGATGTGGAGGAAGAGGAAAAGGTTTAATAGGATGAGTCCCAACTTCTATAGGTGACAGGTTTCTTCCAAGTCTTTTGACCACCCTCCCTCTGTCACTTCTGCGATGAACCTGTTCCCTGCATCTCATCCTCCATATGTCTTCATGCCTATGCCTTCCAATGTCCCTATCACATATTTCCCTGTTTTTCTTTCGCTCTGTCTTCCCCTCCCTGTGTCCCCATGTCCCTTCTCTGTGTCCCTGCACCCTGGTGTCCTCCAATGTCCTCTATTCTTCTGTTTCCTCCTGTATCCTCCCTTCCTTCTCTCTCTCTCTCTCTCTCTCTCTCTCTCTCTCTCTCAGTGTCACCCTATCCCTATAGTCCCAAGCTGCACCTGGCCCCAGAGAGAGCTTGCAATGGCAAAGGTGTCCGTGAACTTGTTCAGCAGATCCTGGAACTGTTTATCATCATAGGAGAAGCGTTCACCAAACACAATGGAGCAGATGATGTTGGCCGTGATGGAGTGGAAGAGGACGGTGGGTTCCAACAAGGCTCCTGGGGAAAGGAGAGAACAGAAAAGGAGAAGAGGGAAAGGGGAGATGTGGAAAGAAGAGATGGGAGGTCAATGGGAAACTTCCATGCATCCAGGATTTCTGCTTCTTTGTTCCTCTATTTCTGTGTTTCTGCCTCTGGATAATTGCTATGATTCTAAGATAGAACCAACAACCACCACCACTCCCCCAACTCAGCATCTGGGGACAGCAAGTTCCTTCCCACCCCCAGGGACTAGCCCCAATCCTTGATGCCTCCCTGATGGGCAGGTTCTCTTTCTCATTTCCTGTCTCTTGGTCTATAGCTGTAGTTCTTGGTGTGTCTCTGTACACTTCACTTTCTTGATGTGTCTCCCTGACTGTCTTTATCTCCCCATTTCTAAGTGTGCCTGCATCCTTTTTCTCACCCTTAGATTTCTGAAGCTCCTCAACCAGACACCGGGCCTCTTCTTGGATCCGTTCTTCAATGCTTCTCTTCCCCATCCCAAAATCTCGAAGAGTGGCCAGGGAGAATCGGCGCAAGCTCTTCCATGTATCACCATTGGCAAAGATAACTCCTAAAGACAAAAGGGGATGGGATTTGGGGCCCTTCCTTACAGCTTTCCTTCCTCAAATCTCTCTTCCCTTGACTTCTTATTCTTCTACATTCTAATTAATACCCTCTGTCCACTCTGATCCTCCTCTCTTTATCGTCAACCCTCCCTTTCTCTTTCTCTGATCCTGAGAGTCCCTCCTTCTTAGAGTCTTACCACCACCTTGTCACTCTTCCCCAACCCCTGCCAGGCCATGGCCCACTCACCCTGCCCCTGGAAGACTGAATCAACAACTGCGACAGGTGCACGGCCACTGAATTCATCAGCCTTCTCCACCAGGGCCTCCTTCACAGCCTCAGGCCCACAGAGTACAACCACAGGTCGGGAGCCCAGGAAGATGGTAAATACATCCCCGTACTTGTCCCGAAGCTATGGTGGGGAAAAGCCCCTCCCCATTAGATCCCAACTTGCCAATGCATTCCCCTCTGTATAATTGAGGGGGATGTATTTCACATAGGTATGTAACCCCTTTTAGCTCTAACCTTCTATATTCTGTATTCTAAGGTCTTTCCCAGCATTCCATATTTTAAGGTCCCTCCAAACTCTTGACATACTGTATTCTAAGATTTCTTCCCATTCTAATATTCTATGATCTAAATTCAAAAGGCCCTTCTAAGTCTGATGTTCTATGTTCTGAAGGCCCTTTCAGCTCTGATTTTCTATGCTTCTAAGATTATAACTAGAACCCCACCCATACCTGCATCCTACCCTGATAATTCAGCATCAGAGGCAGAGAAGTTACTCTCCTCCCCCAGGGTCTGACCCAAGGCTTCCCTTCCAGTCCAGTAAGTGATTGATGATCTGGTCAAACTTCTTGAAAGAATGGCTCAAAGAACAGGATTCTCTTTCTCTCCCTCATCCCTGGCAGATCTTTTCTCCTAACAGTTAAGACTGCACTGTTCCCATTTGCTTTGACTTCACTTTCTTGGGAAGTTACAGGGATATTAAGAAAGAGAGACAGAGCAGAATGAATATAATTAAAATGACAATATGACCTAATTTACCTATGCAAGGCCATCCCAATTAAATTACCAAATAATACTTTATAAGAACTAGAAAAAATAATAAAATTCATTTGGAAGAATATACAGTCAGGAATATAAAAGAAATTCATGTAAGAAATCTAAAAGGAGGAGTCCCAGATCTTAAACGGCATTTAAAAGTGGGAATTATTCCACCTCTTTGGCACTGGCTAAAAATAGAATAGTGCATGGGTGGAATAAAGTAGGCATACAATACACACTAGTGAGTAATTTTATTGCCTTCATTTTTGATCAACATAAAGATCTAAGCTTTGTGGCTAAGAACTCACTATTTGGAGGAAATTGTGGGGGAAACTCAAAAGCATTCTGGCAGAAACTAGTTATAGACCAATGTCTTAGACCATTTAACAAGATATGATCAAAAAGGAAGCATGAACTAGATAGAAAAGAAAATACCAAAACTAAATTAGAAGAATGTGGAAAAAGTCAGCTACTAAATTTATGAATAAAAGATTTCATGAATAGACAAGAGATAGAGAGAATTGTGGGGTGTAAAATGGATCATTTTGATTACATTAAATTTTAAAAGGTTTTGTACAAATTAAGCCCATGTAGCAAGATTAAAAGAAAAACAAGAAATTGGGGGGGGGGATTTATACTTAGTTTCTCAGATAAAGGCCTCATATCTCAAATGCTGAGACAAATTACAAGAATACAAATCCGTCCCCAATTTATAAATGGTCAAATGATATGAACAGGTAATTTTTGGAAGAAGAAATCAATGTTACATGTAGTCATTTTAAAATGTTCTGTCATTATTGATTAGAAAAATTCAACTTACAACAACTCTGAGGTATCATCTCACACCTATCAGATTGGACAAAAGGATAAAAGGTAAAAATGACAAATGTTTGAGGGGGTGTGGAAAAACTGGGACAGTAGAAGAGTTGATGCAATCGTGATCTGATCCAACCATTTTGGAGACCAATTTGACATTATACCCAAAGGGTATACAACCTTTGACCAAGCAATACCACTATCCAGTCTTTTTCCAAATTTGATCAGGGAAAAGAGAAAAGTATCCCCACATTTTAAAATATTGATAGAAGCTCTCTTTGTGGGGTCAAAGCACAGGAAAGTGAGGGGATGCCCATCTATTGGGGAACGGCTGAGTAAGTCAGGGTATATGAGTGTGATAGAATACTATTGTAATATAAGAAATGATAAAGTTGATTTCAGAAAAATTTGGAAACACTTGCATGAAATAATTCAAAGTGCAATGAGCAGAATCAAGAGAATATTGTATGCAGTAACAGCAATATTGTTCAAAACTAAGTTATTATGAATAATACGGTCATGAATATCAACTACAAAGGATTTATAAAGGAACATGCTATTTATGTCCAGAAAAAATAACTTATATATGGAAGCTTTATATATATGTGTGTGTGTATATACATACATATGTATATACACATGGACACACATACATATATACACTCACATATATTCACACAAACATATGGGAGGGAGGGAGGAGAGAGATACTTTGGAATTCCAAATGTAACAAAGTAAATAAAAATTAAGAGAGTCAATAAAACATTTAAAAGGAGAAGAAAAAAGACAGAATGAAGCCTCATTTCCCTTCCTCTCCCCTCCCTTCCAATTACCTCGTTCCTGTATCTCCCTAGCGAAGAGCCTGGGTTGGGGTAGAGGGACAGAGTTCTAGGAGCCATCGCTGGTGGGCAGTGAGAAAAGCAATGTCACTTTGGTCATCACCCCACTCTCATTCCTAAGGCACTGCTGGAGGTCGGATTAAAGGATACTTCTAACTTCTCCCCACCCTTCACCTCTTTCCCCCAGAAGAAAAGAGGTGCAGGCAGTACTGGAAACACTCCACCCCACCCTTGAAAGGCTCACAGAAATCCAGGACCTGATTTCCCTTTCCTCTGAAAGACCACAAGGCATCCCTGGTTTTTTGCTCCCTTTTAAGAAGCAGAAAGAGAGGGAAACAATCAGGGAATTAATGGAACTCTCCTCTTTACTCCCCCTCGCCCCATATAAACTCTTCCAGGCAATCAGTTCCAATACTCACATAGCACTCTGTATGAGAGATCTCAGCGTTTATCCCGCACCAAGGAGGAGCCAAAAAAGAAACTTAAGAGTGACTCCATTCTCTACCCGCTGTACTTCTAGAGGGTCCACTCCTTCCAGAAAGAGCCCTACACCTTGCTCCCATGATTACTGAACTTTCCCCCACATTCCTCATTATGACTGATGCACTTATTCCTAGACAACAGCCAGAAGGGAAACGGAAAGCACCCCCACTGGGGCTAAGGAGCAGCCGGGAAAACCCTCTCAATGAGGGTCTCAGAACACTTATTCCTAAGAGAGTGAGGGCGGAAACTTCCCTGGGAGCCCAGGAAAAGCTCTAGAAGTTCCATCAACCGTTCCCCTATTTCCTTTGCAGTGAATGATCTCAAAGCCCACATCCCTCGTTATGGAGAGATCTTAGGGAAATTGAGTCAGGCGGCATCACTGCCACCTGCAACCACTCGCAGGAACCCAAGCTCGCTCAACCCAGCTGGTCCTCACCGCTAGAAAGGATTTCAGGAGGCCGTTACGGTCCATCTGCAGAATGTTGCCCAGCAAAGGCAAGGGTCGCGGTCCTGGGGGGAGGCGGCCTCTCCGGGAAGCAGCGGGACCCCGCACCAAGAGGAGCAGGAGTCCCACGAGGGCGGTCAGGAGAAGGAGTGTCACGAAATCCATGGTCAGATCTCTGCCCTGCTTTGCGCTCCTGCCAAGACTTTAAGCCCAGTCCAGGACGGATGACCCGCCCTAGCTCGTCCTCAGCTCCGCCCCCAGGTAAGGGACCTCCCTGCCCATGCTGGTCCCTCCCTGCTTCCCTGACCTCACCGAGCCCCACTGCGCCTCCTGCCCATGGCATGCAGGACATGCCCCTGTAATAGGATCCAAGAGACTCTGGAACCTCCAGCACACCCTCGCTGCATCTGCCAATGTTCCTGCCCTGCTCTGGAACACTCAGTGCTGCTGTCTCTCCTTTCTGTCGGTCTATCTTTGTCTCTTCCTGTCTCCTCACCCCTCCTCTGTCTCTGTCTCTCTCTGTCTCCTCCCCCCATTCTGTTTCTCTGTATCATGCTTCGGACAGAGATCAATAAAAAACAAACCGATAACCTCTGCACTCCCCACACTCTGCCTGATTCTAGAAGCTACCAGGGTCTATAAAAGGTTACTCTGAGATGCCAGGAACCTTCTTGAACCAAATGGAGCCCTGATGTAACCATCCTAGGCCTGTCCTAGAGAGAGACAAGAAAAGAGAGAACAAGGAAGGGAGAACACAGGGATAGAGAGGGAGAAAGAAAGGAAAAGAGAGAAGTAAGGATGAGAAAAAGAGAAAGCAGAGAGGGGGAGGGGAGAGAGAGAGAGGGAGAGAAAGAGGGAGAGAGAGAGAGAGAGAGAGAGGAAAGAGGAAAACAAACAAAAAAGGAGAGAAAGAGACAAAGAGGAGAGATGAATGAGATGGAAGGAAAAGGAGACAGAAGAAAAACAAAGGTGGTGAGAGAGGCTAAGAAAGAGACAGAGTCAAAGATGAGATGCTAGTGTACCCGGATGCTTTGAGACAGTTCTCAGCTGCAACCTATGGGAGATACACAGACAAGTCAATAGGTTGAAGGAGGCTGGAGATGGAGGGGAGCACTTTCCAGGGGCACCAGGAGAGATTTCAGGCAGATTTTGCCTGCCTGCCTACCTGCCTATCAAGAGTAAAGATATTATAGGCATCTACTCTAACTTCCTCTATTCTCTGTTCTCTCCCTTCCAAATCTTCCATGCACTCTGGTCTTCTAACCCCTCCTTCCCTGCCTCTTTCCCTTGATCTCTCCCTAGCCTGTTCCCATTTCCCTGGGCCTGAGCCTCTCTTGGCTGCAGGCACAGCCTTGAATGTCATTAGGAGAAGTGATTCAAGCATTCCTAGCCTCCCCATCCGCTTTGTCCTAGAAGGAAACTAAGGTAGACCAGGCCTGGTGAATCAGGGACTGGCAGTGAGACAGATACAGAGGCCACAAGGTAATGACAGAGAGACAAAGAGTAATGCAGAAGACCAAACATACACACACACGCATGCACATGCATGCACACAAATGCACAACCACACACACACACACACACAAAGTGACAGAGATAAATAGAAATACATAAGCTCTCAGAGTGGGAAGTGACCTGAGAGAGTCCTCATTTTTCCAGTGGTAAAGCCAAGGATAGTAACAACGCCGCCTATGTCAGTAACTATTCTAAAGTGCTGACAAAGAAATTTTAAAACAATCCTTGCTCTCCAAGAATTCTTAGACTGAAGGAGGAAACAACTCTTAATACTGATTATTCCCCTCCTTCCCAAATGGGCCACCCCACCTCATGACTGAGAGGAAAGGTAGCTTTCATCTCACCCTTCTCTGAAGGTTTCCCAGTGTCCTTGATAGAGTTTATGGGAATACAGGGGAAAAGGGGAGGTATACAATCTCTTTGGACATTGGCTCCAGGTCCTACACTGCTGTTTACCTGATTTGGGGAAGTTTCTGAAGCCCAGGCCCATAGCTTCTCCCTGAGATGCCCAAAAAGATGCAGGTCATCTCTGAAGCCATCTTACCAGTATCAGAAAGAGCCTGTATTCCAAGATTCCAACCCCCCACATCTCTAGAAGAGCCTTTCTCCAATGAAGAAAAGTGTTTAACACATACACACTCACTTCCAAAGCTCCCTATTGGTACAAAAGAAGCTGTCCAGTTGTCTATAATTAGATCAGCCTGCCACCTCCAATTTTTAAAAAAGAGTTCCCTAGTCTGTGGTATCTCATGAACAAATGATTAGCAATCATGGTAAGGCTTGGGCTGGTGGCTTTACAACGAAGTCTAAATCAGCAAAGGTCCTGAGAGTTGTGTTCTTTCCAAATCAGAACGGGGAAGCTGACCCAAGCTCAAGATGGAGAGGGAAGAGTTTTCTACCTATATTAGGATTTTGGGGAAGAAACAGGAGAGAAAGGAGAGGAGAGAGACATTAAAGGGGATAAGAGGAGGGGGAATGGAGGATAAGGGGAAGGGAGAGAAAAGGGGATGGAAGGAGTGGAGAGGAAGAGGAAAGTAATGTAGAAAATAAAGAGGAGATGGGAGGAGAGAAGAGAAGAAGGGATGATCACCCAGACCCCCTTCCAGGCACTCAGCTTCTGCTACAATATTCATTGCACATTCCTTTCAGACCTAGATGCTACACCCTTGCTATGTTCATTATAGCAAATCTCCTCTTGCTAATACATGTTGTATTTGTTGTTCTAGCATTTTTGACAGGTACTTTTTTGGTGGTTGTTGTTCTTATCCAAATCTAAATGAGGACTAATGCCCATGAAACTACACCAATCTATTTAAAGTTTAGAGTGTGATAAAAATGAGCAATTATTTCATAAAATGAGGGGGAGAAAGGTGTAAGTAAAAGGAATAACTAATATAGATGAGGCAGATGAGAGTGGAGGGCTGCTAATGTTGGAATCTTACTCTCATCTGGGTAAAAGAGGAAATGTGTGCACCTGCAGAGATTTAAAAGTCTTTTGAACTTCTAGAGATGTGAGAAAACTGGAGGACGGGGTGTGAGAGAGACTTTTAGAAGGGTATAGAGATTAAGATTAGGAAGGTGGACAGAGATTATAAGGGAGGGACTTTTGGAGGTGTGGGTAAAATAAGTGTGTGGGACAAGAATGACCCTTGCCCAAATAAAAATAAGCAGAGATATCTCCCTGTAGAGATCTATTTAATTATTTCCTCTTTCAAGAATGGAGGTCTCTTTACCAGAGGCTATCTAGTAAGAGAGGTAAAATACAAAATGCAAGAACATGCCTTTCCCCCCTCCCTTGTTCTGTCCTGTTCCCATCAATTAGGAACTGAGTCACACAATCTTAAGAGCAAAAATCTGCTGGCGTTGCAGGTGAAATGTCAGTAATATCAAAAAGTAGAAGGTACATGACTAGCAGACATGAAAACAGACAAAATAAGTCATCAGTCTCAACTTATATATGAAAGTAGGAGATAAATGTTTTAACAGTATAAATATAGATATGAAATCAGGTGATATTTTATGAATCATGGAGATTTTAGGACACAGTGACCTGCACAGAGTTCCGCAACAGTATTTCCAACTTTATATTTGTACAGGTGGTTAGTAAAAACATGTCTGGGACATTTAGGCCTCTGGTTAACTTTGCAGGGTCTGTGCTTTCCCCTCCTATGCATTAGCTAAGCTTAGAAAAAACTTCAACTTACGACCCAGGAAGTAAGGCAAGGGTCCCAGGCTCCCAGTCCAGGTTGCTAAGTCTTTGGTGCTTAATTACAATTCTGTTCATATTTCTTGAATGTTACCTGAGTTTTCACTTTTGTTCCATTCATAAGGAATAAGAGGGTAAGGTGAAAATATAAGATAACAGGAAAAGGGTAAAAAGGGAGACTGAAAGGAAAAGAGTGTGTAAAAATAGAAGGGAGGGAAATTCACAAATATTAATTTTAACTTTATGTGTGAACTCATCCATAAAATGAAAATCGATAGCAGAATTGATTAAAAATGAGAATCCAACCATATGCTGTTTACAAGAAACACTTTTAAGAATGAGAGGTGCGCACAGTTAAAATGGAGGGTTGGAGTAGAATTGATTATGCTTCAGCTGATGCAAAAAAGGCAGGGACAGCAATTATGATCTAAATATGGCTAAAATAGATTTAATTAAAAGAAGCAGGGTAATTACATTTTAATAAAAATGCCATAGGCAATGAAATCATATCAATACTGAACCTATATGCACCACAGCATATAAATTTTAAAAAATTAAATGAATTACATGTGGAGATAGATAGTAGTACTATAATAGTAAGGGACTTTAAATCATCCCCTCTCAAAACTAGATAAATCTAACCAAAAAATAAATAAGAAAGAAGTTAAGGAAGTGAACAGAATTTTAGACAAGAGAGAACTGAATGGAAATAGAAAGGAATGCAATTTTTCTCAGAAGTTTATGGTACTTTTACAAAGATTAACCATGCATTAGTACAAAAAATTTTATAGCCAAAAAAAGAAAATCAGAAATATTGAAAATATCCTTTTCATGCTATAATACAATAAAACTATATTTAATAAGGGACCACAAAAACACAGTTTAAAACTCATTGAAAATTAAACTACTTAATCTTAAAGAATGAGTAAGTTAAAGAATGAATTATAGAAACAATCAATAATTTCATAAAAGAAAATGACAATAATGAGACAACATACCAAAATCTATGGGATATAGAAAAAGCAGTGATAAGAGGAAAATTTCTATCTCTAAATTCTTACATCAATAATGTACAGAAAGTGCAGATTAATGAATTCGGTATTCAATTTCTAAAAAATTAGAAAAAGAACAAATTAAAAGCCCCAATTAAATACTAAGTTGGAAATACTAAAAATCAAAGATGAGATTAATAAAATAGAGAGTAAAAAACCTTTGAATTAATAAGTAAAGCTAGGGGGGTGGCTAGATGGCGCAGTCAATAGAGCACCGGCCTTGGAGTCAGAAGCACTGAGTTCAAATCCAGCCTCAGACACAACCCAAAATAACTAGCCATGTGACCTTGGGCAAGTCACTTAACCCCAACTGCCCTCCAAAAAAAACATTAAAAAAAAATAAGTAAAGCTAGGAGTCGGTTTTATAAAAAAAAAAACCAAATAAAATAGATAGACAATTGATTAATTTGATTAAAAAAGAGAAAAAAACTAAATCACTAGTATCAAAAATGAAAAGGGTGGCTATACTACTAATGAAGATGAAATTAAAGGAATTGTTTTCCAAATTATATACCAATAAATTTAACAATTTAAATGAAATGGAAGAATATTTACAAAATATAAATTAGCAGAAGAGGAAATAGAATATCTAAATAGGTGGTGGTCATTTGTGGAGAGTGTGGAGGGAAGAGGGAATAAAAAAAGAAAGAAAAGAGATTTACATGATCATTGTTGTATATTTAAAAGGAATACCAAGTTATACATAGTGGATTTGCAGTTTCATGTGGAATCATCTTTTTTTCAAATTATACTATTATGGAAATAGTTGTTCTATTCCACAAATTAAAAATAAAATTAATGCAAAAATGAATGAATGAATCACTACCCTCAAAAAGACTGTATTCATCCTTAGAAAAGTGATTTTATCTGCTTCTCACATATTATATCCAGTACCACCATAGTGAAGTAAGAAACCAAGGTTATATCAGGATCTACAGATGCATAAGACATCTTTAAAAAAAAACTGTCGTTAGTGATACACTCTACTTGAAATGCAGCGCTGCTTCTCGTATTGTATATACAGCAATCCTACCCTGAACAACATGCCTTCTAGCTCCACTTCATACTGTCAGTCCTGGCCTTGGAGCCAATTTGTTCCCTGATGTGTCTAAATCATTTACGCAGTGAAAGTAAGAAAATGTAACAAAGCCAAACCACAACCTGATATAAATGAAGAAGAGAAGTTGTATGTGTATGTCAATAATAGCACTTCAGGGACTGAATTTAGGACTGGTTTCAATCTACAGCAAGTGTAGGGAGAATTTTCATGTTGAAAGATTACATTAGTATTTAGCTGTAACCAAATAAAGCTGCATTCAAGAAACTTCAAATAGAGATACTTTTAAATGTACATTATTTTGTAAAAATCTAATGATTATGTACTTAATAATATCAAATAATCAAAACTATTTAATGCTAACTTTAATTAACATTTTAATGACTCCATTGTGTCTGCTTTTAGTTGGAAAGCATTTGAATATTTGGTTGCAGCATAGAGGTCTGCAGTTTCAGCTGATCCCATAGATGGGAATCAGTCATTTGTGATTTTAAGGGTACCTTGTTTTGAGCTATGTAGGAGAATGTACATTCACCACAAAAAGTGGTTGAAAAATCAAGAAAGCATTTTTCAGGCATGTTGCCAGAGGCATGTTTATTCTACTGCATTTTTCCATATTAAAATTGGATCTTTCCTAGCATCAAACAAGGACTTTAAAACATCATCTACTGAGAGTTCAATCATTTCTGTCTGTAGTTCTTTAGGTGCCTTGGTGATATCAACTAGGTGAGGCTGGAATGTTCATTTGAGTGTGATGCCATGATTCTCAAAGTTAGTGAATCTTTCATTGTATTCTCCTCTTAATAGGTCTATAGAAACTACATATGCTTCAAATGATTCACATATATTCCCCCACCCCCAACCCATTCATCAATAACCTTTGCTAACTGGGGGAAATTTCCATCTGAAATTTCCTTTTGAAGAAGAAATGTTTTGAAAAAATATGGCTTTTTTAATGCTTGGACTTTTGGCCACATATCATATAAAGACTTAGTTAAAACTTGCAAAGAAATACTTAAGTCATTTTGATTTCACATGATATTACACAGAAATGTTCTTTCAGTAATTTACATTGCTGATTCTGTTCTCCATAAAATTTAAGTGTCTATTTTTGCAAAGATAAAATTTGAGCAAACACCTGTGATGGCCAATGAATTTTAGAATGATACAGTAAATCCACACTGAATACTTGTAATAGTAAGGGAATTTGAAGATCTTCACTGTCCCTTAATGTGCCTCACTTGGAACCCAATAAGAGAAGCTTGCTTAGGGGAGAATTGTTTTCCAGGAAGGCCCACATCTTTTGTTACTTTCTAATTAAGCAATGGGTCATGAAAGTTGTGATGTCCTCTGATCCTGAAGAAGGGTTTATGTATACTCTTGAGATGATGCTTTGCTTTTGGCTTCATTTATGGAAAGAGTTGTATGATTTGACCAGAGGAGACTCTGGGTATCCACTGAGTCCCCTGGCTTTGAAACTGTTGGTGCTTTTTTTATCTGGTAACTAACTATATATGTATATAATGGTCAGACAGCTAGAAACCCTGTCAATTGGTCTGTTGAATTGTGTTATTTACTCTGTCTGTATTTTTTTGTCTACTGGTAATTTCTGTTTGCATTTTATCTGAAGTTCAGGGTGCTGACTTTTTGCCCTGAACTAAGTAAATGGTATATATGTTTGATTAAAATAAGACTGGTAGCCCTTTTGCATTGCTTTCCTTTAGTAAAGCAGATCAAAGAACCTGTCCTAGCAGCCATCCTGGGCATGCTAGGGTGCTTGCTGTTATAATACTTTTGAGAAGGGACAGGGTAAAAAGAGAGAGAGAAGGATAAACAAAAGAAAAGAGGATGGAGGGAAATGCACGGTTAGTAATCTCAACTGTGAATGTGAATGGGATGAGCTTGCACATGAAACAGAAGCAGATAGCAGAATGGTTCAGAAACCAGAATCCAACAATATGTTGTACACAAAAAATACACTCCAAACAGAGACAATCATAGAGTGTACAATTGCAGCTGAATATTGCCTCTGTAAGAAAAAAAATCATAGATCTAGAACTGGAGGGGAATTTAAAGGTCATTGAATCCAAACCCTTCATTTTATTGATGAGGAAACTGGGGCTCAGGGATCAAAGATCCTAAGCAAGCTCAGAGAATAAGACCTTGAAGGGACCCTAGGGGTGTTTGGTCCAGCCTCCTCATCTTTCTTCATTTAAATCTTGTTAGTAGAGGATACAGAAAAACTAATTATATATATTTTTCAAATCTTCTACCCTTACCCATAAATTCCCCCTTTCCCCTGGCCAGAGAGCCATTCATTCCTTACAACAAAGAATTACAAAACAAAACCACTTTAGCCTAATTAACCAAGATGTCCATCAAACTCCTCTAGTACATTCAGTGTGCAACACTCAGTTCTCCTCTTCCATGAAGAAGGGAGGGAGATATATTCTCAAAACTTTTTCTGAGGCCAAGTTTGGTCCTTATGTAAGTTACTTTGCATTCAGTTTCTAGCACAGTGCCTGGAAGATACTGACTGATGATTTCTCAACATTTCACATTCATATGTTTCCCAACCCACAGATTTTTACATAAAGGGAAATGGAGGCCCAAAGAGATCAAGTGATTGGCTGAGGATAACATAGGTTGTATGGTGCAGAAGCAGCATTGGAAGCCAGGTGATATGACTTCAGATCTAATATTGTTTCCACCACTCCCCATTGACCAAATCGCAGAACACTGAAATAAGAGACAAAAGGTGTTCTTTGAGGCAGCCCTGGGAGAGAGATGGTGTTAAAGATAGCCCTTTCCATTTTCTAAAAGGAAAGACTCAGACTCAGACAAATCATTTGCTCAAGGGTATCAGTTAAGCTAGTGAGTGTCATCCAGCCTATACACGTTCAAACTCCTGCTTCCAAGCTCAGCAAACCTATATCACCCCAGCCCACCCAGGACCACCAGACCTTTCCTTCTATCCAGAAACCAAGACTGAGGGGTGGCTAGGTGGTGCAGTGAATAGAGCACCGGCCCTGGAGTCAGGAGTACCTGAGTTCAAATCTGGCCTCAGACACTTAACACAAAAACCTAGCCGTGTGACCTTAGGCAAGTCACTTAACCCCAACTGCCCTCCAAAAACAAAACAAAACAAAACAAAAAAGCCAGAAACCAAGATTGAAAGAGTTGGAAGGGATCTCCATGACCAGCCTTTGCCTACAGAAGAATCCACTGGGAAATGTTGTCTCAAGCAGCCATCTAGCCTCTCCAGGCATGAGAGAGCCACATCTTTCCCCAGATGGCCCATGCTTCTCCTGACCAGTGCTAATGATAAGGAACTTTTCCTGACCTCAATCCTAAATCTACTTATTCAAAACCCATTGAGACTGGACACTACTCCTCCCCCCTGGAAAACCTTGAGAGAAGGATCAGATGAAATCTACCTTTCCTATCAGGCATGGTTGCGGGGTATGGAGGGGAATCACTATTGAGGGATATTTCCTACTTTAGTTGAAGAATTCTTGGAAAGAAAAGATTGTTTTAGACTTTCTTTGTCTTACCAGCATTTAGGACAGTTTCTAGCATTCAGGAGGCATTTAATAAATGCTTGATGACTGACAGCCTGGGTTTCACCATTCATAAAAAGAAGGATCTCTCAGGTTCTTTCCCACTCTGAGTGCCTGCAGTTATGTGTTTCTATTTGTCACTGTCACCTTGCATGTGTGTGTGTGCGCGCGCTCGCATGTGTGTGTGGGCTGAGAGACTAGAAATGCTTAGATATCTCCTCCTAATGACGTTCAAGGCTATACCTAGAATCAAGAGAGGCAAGACTCAGGGTCAGAGAAATGGGAAAAGACTAAGGAGAGACCAAGGGAGACAGGCAGGGAAGCAAGGGGCCAAAGGGCCAGAATGCATGGAAGATTTGGAAGGGAGGGAGAGAACAGAGAACAGAGGAAGCTAGAGCAGGAAGTGCCTACAGAGCTAGACTCCTGATATGCAGGAGTGGCAGGCAGGAAGATAGGCAGGCAAAGTCTGCCTGAAATCCATCCTGGTGTCCCTGGAAGGTGTTCCCCTCCATCTCCAGCCTTCCCCCAACCTGTTGACTGGTCCGTATACCTCCCATGGGCTGCAGCTGGGAACTCACTGCTGTCTCAAAGCCTCCAAGGGACACTGGCATCACATCTCTGTCTCTATCCCTGTCTCAGTCTCTCTGCTCCCCTTTGTCTTCCTTTTGTTTCCTTTTCCATCTGTCTCATTCATCTCTCCTTTTTGTCTCTTCCATTTGATCTTTATTTCCTTTATTAAATCTGTTAGCCTCTGTCCTTTCTTGTACTTTCCTTCCTTTATCCATCTTTCTGCCTCTCTATCCTGCCCCTCTCTGAATTTCTCTTCTTTATATTTGTTACTTCTTTCTTTCTGCCTCTGTCAGTGTCTTTTCCCTTCTTCATCTCTCTTCCATTCTCTACCCCTCATCTCTTTATCGTCCTCTCTCCTCTTTCTGCTTTTCTCCCTTTCCTACTCCTTCACTCTATGTCTACATCTCTCACTCCTTCTTGGCAGTGTAGTTTAGTGTTCATTGTTGGACTTGGGGGTGAGAGGACTCTGGATCTCATCTGAATTCTGCCACTTACCTGTGTGACCTTGGGAAAGTCATTTGACTGCCTTGGGTTTCAGTTTTCTTTTATGTAACAAGAAATGGTTGGTCCAGTTGGCTTCTAAAGACCCTTCCAGCTCTACTCCTATGACTCTGGACCCCTTCTTCTCTTTGTCTTCCTCCTTAGTGTCCCTCTGGATCTCTACTTGTCCTTATTTCTCTCTCAGCAAGCCCAAACCTTTCTACTTTGTTGCTCTCCTTTCCCCTCCTGTATACCTGCCTTTCCATCTCTGCTTCTCCAAATCCTGTCATATTGTGGGCAGATTTCTGTCTCCCACTTTCCCCAGTTTGTCTCTCTCAGTCTGTTCTCTGTGTCAAAGTTTTAGGGGAAGGCTGAAATAGTGATCTCCTTCTGCCCCCAGATCAAACCTGGAGAGAGGGAGAAAGGCTGGAGGTGTAGATGGAGCCCAGAGAGGGAGAAATCCACCTTGGTACACACAGAAGGGAAGGTTGTGAAGAGAGGTGATGGCAGGCTAGGCTGGGCATATCAGGGCTCCATTTGTGTCACGAAGGTTCCTGGCACCTCAGGCTGACCTGTCATGGACCCTGGTGACTCCTAGAATCAAATAGAGTGTAGGGAGCGCAGAGGTCATCAGTTTGTTTTTTATTGATCACAGTCCAAGGCATGATACAGAGAAACAGAATGGGGGGAGGGGACAGACAGAGACAGAGGAGGGGAGGGGAAACAGGAAGAGACAAACATAGACAGACAGACAGTGAGGAGAGACAGCAGCACTGAGTGTCACAGAGCTGGGCAGGAACATTGGCAGGTGTAGTGGGGGGGCGGTGGAGAAGGTTCCAGAGCCTCTTGCATTCTATGACAGAAGCATGTCCTGAAAACCATGGGCAGGAGGTGCAAGGGAAACAGGGAGGGGCCCAGATGGGCAGCGAAGTCACTTATCTGGGCAGGGGGAAGGGAGGGAGCTGAGTGATATTAGGGCCAGGGTAGAGGACAAACTAGGGCGGGGTCTGGCTGGGTGGAAAGTCTTGGCAGAAGCACATAACCAGGCAAAGATCAGACAATGGATTTTGGGACAGTCCTCCTGACGACCCTTGTGGGGCTTCTACTCCTCTTGGTGAGGAATCCTCCTGGTTCCCAAAGAGGCCACCTCCCTCCAGGATTGGGACCCTTTCCTTTATTGGGCAACATTCTGCAGATGGACCATCATGGCCTCCTGCAAACCTTTCTGATGGGAAGCACCTGCAGAACTGTGTGGTTGAGTGTTCTTGGGCTCCTGTGAACACCTGCAGGTGGCAGAGATGCTGCCTGCCTCAGTTTCCCTAAGATCTCTCCATAATGAGAGATGAGTGCTTTGAGACCAATTACTGTAAAGGAAATAGGGGAGATGCTATAGGTCTGGGGTCCCAGGGGAGTTTCCTCCCTAACTCCCTTGTCTTGGAATAAGTGCTCTGAGATCACTCAGTATGAGGGATTTCTGGGCCCCCCCTTAACCCCCATGGGAATGCTTTTCGACTCAATTTCCCTCCTGGTTGTTATCTAGTAATAAGTGCTTCAAGATGACTCATAATTGGAAATGTAGGAGAACGTTCCATAATGGTGGGAGGGAGGGGCAGATCTGGAGAAAGTGTGGACCCTTTATAAGAGGGGAAGTAGAGCAGTTAGAGAATGGAGTCACTCTTATTTTCTTTTTTGTTTTCTTATTGGTGAGGGATGAACACTTTGAAATCTATCATACAGAGTGGCATGTGAGTATTGGAACTGATTGCCCAGAACAGACTTTTTATTGGGGGAGGGGGAGTAAAGAGGAGAGTTCCATTAATTCCCTGACTGTTTCCCTCTGTTCCTGCTTCTCAAAACAGAACAAAGCAAAACAAACAAACAAACAAAACAAAACAAAACAAAAAACCGTGGATGCCTTGTGATCTTTTAGAGGGAAGGGAAGTCAGATCCTAGGTTTCTCTGAACCTTTCAAGGGTAGGGTGGAGAGTATTTCCAGTACTACCTGCCCCAGTTTTCTTCTGGGGAAAGAGAGGAAGGATGGGGAGAAGTTGGAAGTGTTAGTAGTAGCTTACATGGGGATGGGAATTGGGGTGATATGCCAAAGTACTAAAATGACTTCTGGATTCCACAGCATCCTTCTCACTGCCCACCAGTGATGGTCACTAGAACTCTGTCCCTCTGCCCCAACCCAGGCTTCTTGCTAGGGGAATCCAGGAACAAGGGAGTATGAAGGGAGACATAGGGAAGGGGAAAGAGATTCAATCTCTCTTTTTTTATTCACTTAAATGTTTTTGCCTCTCTTAATATTAATTTATTTTGTTACATTTTCTGTTCAAAATTGTCTCCCTCCTGCCTCTCTCCTAAGCCCACTTTAGAGAAGACCAACATTATATATATATATGTGTGTGTGTGTGTGTGTGTGTGTGTATGCCTGTATGCACACACATATACACATGTGTGTATATGTATGTATGTATATATGTATTGTGTACATGCATGGGTATACTGTATATAGTATATACTATACATAGTATAGATAGACAGACAGACAGACAGATAGATAGATAGATAGATAGATAGATAGATAGATAGATAGATAGATAGATAGATAGATCAATCAGGTCTTTCTAGAGGAAAATAGCATTTTCCTTTATAAGTCCATCTTGGTTGCTATGACTGATCATATCATTCATAATAGCTTAGATACTATTACTATTAGCTTAGATACTTAGATCCTATTATGTGAACAACACTGCTATTTCTGTGTCCAGTGCTCTCTTGTTCTGTTCATTTCATTCTGCATTATTTCATGCAAGTCTTTCCAAATTTTCAAAAACTAACCTGCTGTGATTTCTTATAGCACAATAGTATTCCATCACAATCATATGCTGCAACTTGCACAACTGTTCCCCAGTTAATGGAGATCCCCTCACTTTCCAGTGCTTTGCCAGTACAAAGAGAGCTGCTATCGATATTTTAAAGCACAAATTCTTGCTCTTTTCCTTGAACAGATTTGGAAGCAGACTGGATAGTGGTATTGTTCGATCAAAGGGTGTATATACTTTGGATATAATTCCAAAATGGTCTCCAAAATAGCTAGATAAGCTTGCCGTTGCATAAGCTGTACTACTGTTCCAATTTTTCCACATTCCCCCAATGTTTGGTATTTTCCCCTCTATCCTTTTCTCCAGTTCGATAGGTGTGAGATGGTATATCAGAGTTGCTGTAATTTTCATTTCTCAAATCAATAATGACAGAGCATTTTTATATGACTACATATAACTTTGATCTCTTCTTCCAAAAACTACCTGTTCATATAATCTGACCATTTATAAAGTGGGGACTGATTCAAATTCTTATAATTTGACTCAGTATTTGAGATGTGAGGCCTTTATTTGAGAAATTGGCTCTAAGTCACCCCCCCATTTTCTGCTCTCTTTCTAATCTTGACACTTTGATTTTATTTGTACAAAATCTCTTTAAATTTGCTGTAATGAAAATTATCCATTTTACACCCCACAATGCTCTCTACGTCTTATATATGCACAAATACTTCTCTTATTCATAAATCTAATAGGTAATCTGTTGCAAGCTCTTCTAATATGCTTATCATATTTCCTTTTCTGTCTAGGTCATGCATTCATTTTGACCTTATCTTGCTAAATGGTGAAAGATATTGGTCTATACCTAATTTCTGCCATATTGCTTTCCAGTTTTCCCCACAATTTCCACCAAATAATGACTTCTTATCCCCAAAGCTTAGATCTTTACATTGATCAAACATGAGGCTACTATAGTCACTTACTAGTGTGTATTGTACACATACTTTATTCCACCAATGGACTATTCTATTTTTAGCCAGTGCCAGAGAGTTTTGACAATTACCACCTTCAAATACAGTTTAAGATATTCCTTCTTTTATATTTCTCACCTCAAATCCTTTGATATTCCTGATCTTTTGTTATTTCAAATGAATTTTATTTTTTTCTAGCTCAATAAAGTAATTTTTGATCATTTAATTGGGATGGCACTGAATAGGCAGATTAGGTTGAAGTATCATTTTTATTATATTGGCTCTGCTCTGTCTCTTTCTTAACATCTGTGTCACTTCCCAACAAAGTGAAGTCAAAGCAAATGGGAAGATAGAATTGAATTGAAAGAGATGGGCAATTTGGTTCAAGAAAAAGAGCAATGGATCTAGATTAAAATTCCACCTTTCTAGTTTACTGCCCATGTAACCAAAGGCAAGTCTTTTCTCTAGGCCTCAGTTTCCATATCTGTAAACTGAGGGATTTGGACTAGATGTGCTCTAAGGTCCTTTCCAACTCTAGAACTATGGACTAGAAAAAAAGGGGCCGCAGACGAGAGAAAAGAGACAGAAAAGGATAGAGCCAGAGAAAGGTGAACAGGATGAGAGATGAAAAGGCACAAGGGAAGGAAAGAGAAGAGACAGAGAAGGACATGGTGTGGTGTGTGTGTGTGTGTGTGTGTGTGGTGTAGGAAGCAAAGACAACCCAAGAGCCAGAAGAAGTAGAAATTGAGGGCAAAGGAGGGAGGCAGAGGAAGAGAACACAATCAGAGGGACAGAAGGAGTTGGAGACCAAAAGAGAAAAAAGGGGAGGGAGAGACAAGAGATCATGATGGAGGGATTTAGAGAGAACCAAACAGGGAGAGACTGAGCCTTAGTGATACAGGTGAAGACACAGGGAGACTCAGACATATGAAAGGAGAGACTCTGAGGCTAACCTCTGGTCTCTTCCTTCTCTCTCTTCTCCCTGCCTTTCTCCTGCTTTTCCTTAGGAAAAGGAACTTGCTAGCACTGCATTCCACTATAAAAATCTGATCATCGCAGTCATGTCATTGTTCTTTGCTGGCACTGAGACAACCAGCATCACCTTGCACTATGGCTGCCTTGTGCTCCTCAAATAGTCCTCAGTGACAGGTGTAATGGTAATGGGATTTGAAGATCTTCCATGCCCCTTGTACTGGCAAGAAAACAGGTGCTGGGCATCTTGTTTCATGCTCATTATTGTGTCAAGTATCGAGAACTTCTGAATCGCACAGTGGCATGAACTTGCTGATGTAATAAGAAGGGGCAGAACAGGGGAGATCTAATATAATATATAAGGAAAATCCCAAGCTAAAGAGTCAGAACTTCTTCTAAGAACCAAATTGAGAACTTCTGAGAGTCAGCCAGAGTTACTAAGAACTTCTGAGAGCCAGCCAGAACTGACGGGAACAAGAACCGCTGAGAGCAAGCAACATGGAGACTGAGAAGCTATCATGAGTGAGAAAAAGGATCTTTGCTTGAGGGAGTGAGTGAGAGAGGAGGATCCTTGCCTGAGGAAGCCTGTTTTATTTTGAAGGCTTGGGAATGTGGGGGTTGGCTGCATTGACTATGTGTACCAGCTTTGTGGTTACTGTAATGACTTTGATTTTCTGGTTTGGGGACTCAGTTTTCTGGTATTTGAATAAAAGCTTTGGTTCTGTCCTCCATATGGGGATACTGTTACATTTTGTGATTCACAACTACCCCATCATAATCATAGCCACCATGGGCACTGTGACTATCACATTAGTGGTATAACAGGTGGATAAATGGGAGCACCTCCAGGGAGTGATCCTTCTGCCCAGAGATTGGAGACAAGCAAAGACTGATTGGAGATAGAGATCAGGAGGAGGGAGGGAGCCTGTTATAATTGGTAACAAGAAGACAGTTTTCCTCAGCCTCAATAACTAAGCCATCTTCTCTGGTTAAGGATTTTGAGAAACTACTCAAGGATTAAGGGATACATAGATGTAGATGTAGATGTAGATGTAGATGTAGATGTAGGTGCAGATGTAGATGTAGATGTAGATGTAGATATAGATGTAGATGTAGATGTAGATAGATATATATGGTCATTTTTGCTGGGTCCTCCTGTGCTATGGATAATTTTCAACAGTTCAACTCTCTCAGGGAAAGCTGTCTCCCAAGGATTCCTCGCAGCTCCTCTGATCCTATCCAAATGAACAAATTCACTCAGTTATTTTTTAAACATATGCAAATACATACACGCATATATACACATGTGTATATACATACATATACATAAACATATGTGCATATATACATATGCATGTGTGTACACACGCACGCACACACACACATATATGCAGTCTTATTACTCCATCCAAATTCCTCAGGGGTCTAACTTGTGTTATGCCTCAGGGTGATCTGATCTCCTGGTGCCTACAGTGACTTGGGGCTGGGCCAAGCATCTCTGCAAATCTCAACCCTCATGTGGCTTTGGCTCTACATAATAATCTACATCTTTTGGCTCTAGATAATAAGCTACATCTGCCTTGCCTTGGCATGTTTTTACTTGCCCAGGTTGTGACCAGGCTCTGGAAGACCTTGATGGTCTGTCCTTGGATGATGGGAAAAATTTAGTAGAGCTCACTTTTTACTTCCAGTTACCCCCACACACACACCTCTTGGAAGGGTACTGAAGTGTACCACCTCCTGAGCACAGTCCTGCATGATCCCAGGTACTTGAAGAAATGTTATGCCTTTGACCCCAACCATTTCTTGGATCTTCAGGGATCTCTGAAGAAGAGTGAGGTCTTTATTCCCTTCTCTTCAGTTAAGCATTGTCCCCAAAGTTAATAGAGACTCTCCCTGGGGACCTTTCCCTCAAGGGTCAGTTAAAGACAACCAGTCCTAGGCTGTCTCTCTCTATAGGCTTTCACTTCAGACTGACCTGAAAGCTGAGGGGCCATTGGGAAAGATGGTGGATATTGGATAAATTGGAACCTAAAAGCCCATAGATGTTCTCTCCATACCAACCACACCTCTGCTTATATTTCTATAGAAATACAATATAATGCATATAATATCTCATATAATGTAATATATCTCCTTATATTTGTCTTTCTTTATCAATCTATCCTCTATCATATCTCTATCAGCAAAGCAGAATTGCAGTAGCTCCAAAGAAATGTGAGACACTCAAAGTTAGATACTCCCATTCCAAATATTTGTACAGACTATTTGTGGCAGAGCCTTCCAAGGGTTTATTGGTTTGATTGGCTGCAACAGGACACAGTGTACCTTGACTCTGACATAGTAATATCTTTTAATCTTCTTCAAGAATGAAGGACAAGATTGAAACCAAAACTTTATCAAGGTACTCATAGGCAGACTTGTGCAGAAAAAACAAGAACATTTTTTACCCAATGTCCTCCTCCCTTGTTTTCCACTGTATTTCCTGACTATAATCATGTGAATTTATCTTGTTAACATATAATGCCACTCTACTGGCTTTTCTGTTTAATTAGAATATGATGCACCCCACCCTTCAGATAGCACATTTTTGGTCATCCCTTCCATCTCTCCAAGCCTCAGTGTACCCATGAGATCAAATTTTGTCTCCTTGTATTGGGATCTCCGGCTCCTTCTATTTCGTTCTCACCCAGGGTGGGTTTGTATATAAAAACTAGGAGCTGTGGACTTTGCTGCTGGCCCAAGTCTCAGTCCTCCTATTTTCCCCAGAGTGACCCTATTTTAGGCACTTCCTTTCTCTCAGCTCCAGGTTCTTCATGTGTAAATGAAGGACTTGAACCAGATTAATTCTATGGTCCATTCCAGCTGAAGAACTCTGATCCTTAGATCACTTCACCTCCCTAAGTCTGTGACACTTGGACTAGATGATTGCTGAGGTCACTTCAAGCTCTCACCTTCTGATTCTGTGGAAATTGGGAGAAAACATTTATGTGACTGCTCTCACCTTGTGGACATGAAAGAAGTACTTTGTGCACTTCCAAGATGATCCAAATGGCCCAGATGGAAAATGAATTTCAAAAATTCAATAAAGAGAATAATTCCTTCAAAATTACATTGCAGTAAATGGAAGCTAATGACTTTATGAGAAATCAAGATACTATAAAACAGATCCAAACAAATGACAAGATAGAAATAGCTCATTGGGAAAACCACTAACCTGGAAAATAGATCCAGCAGTGATAATTTTAAAATTATTGGACTACATGAAAGCCATGATTAAAAAAAAAAACTGGAGATCATCCTTCAAGAAATTCTCAAGAAAAACTGCCTATGTATTATAGAACCAGAGGACAAAATAGAAATCAAAAGAATTCACCCATCACCTCTTGAAAAAGATCACAAAACAAAAATCCTAGAAATATCATAGCCAAATTCCAGGACTCCCAGGTCAAGGAGAAAATATTACAAGCTGTCAGAAAGAAACAATTTGAGTATTGTGGAAACACAATCAGAATAACAGAAGTTCTAGCAATGTCTACATGAAGGGACTGAAGGGCTTGGAATATGATATTCTGGAGGTTAAAGGAGATAGGATGAAAACCAAGAATCACCTACCCATCAAAACTGAGTATAATGCTTCAGAGGATAATAAGGTCATAAAATGAAATACAGCATTTTCAAGTATTCTTGATGGAAAAATCAGAAATGAACAGAAAAGTTGACTTTCAAATACAAGAAGCAAGAGAAGGTAAACAGGAAAAAGAAATAAGGAGCTTATTAAAGTGGAACTATTTGCATTCTTGCATGGAAAAACTATAATTGTAACTCATGAGACTTTTCTCAGTATAAGGATAGTTGAAGGGAATATATATGTTTATATGCATATATAGGAGGGTGCATGTGTGTATAAATACATATGTGAGTGTGTGCATATGTGTGTACATGTATACATAGACAGAGGGCACAGAATCAGTTGAATAGTAATATTATAGTTAAATAGTAATAGAATATCTAAAAATAAAATTAAGAGGGGAGAGGGGAATATAATGAGAGGAGAAAGGGAGAGAGAATGTGGTAAATTATCTTATATGAAAGAGACAAGAGAAAACTGTTACAATGGAGGGGGAGAGCAGAAACGTGAAAGGGAATGGGTCAACCATACTCTCATTGAATTTGGCTTATGGAGGAAATAACATATATATATATATATATATTCAGTTGGGTATCTTACCCAACAGGAAAGTGGGGGAGGGGGATATAAAAGGGGGAATGATAGAACAGAGGGCAGAGGGCAGATTAGGGTAAAGGGTAGTTAGAAAAGGGACAGGGTCAAAGTAGAAAATAGAATAAGCAGGGTGCAGGATCGGATGGAGAAAGATACAGTTATTCTTTCACAATATATCTACTATGGAAAGGTTTTGCGTAACTACACATGTTCAACCTATATGGAATTGCTTATCTTCCCAGTGGGGTTGGGAGAGGAGGGAAGAAGGGAAAGAATCTGAAAATCAGAATTTTAAAAACAAATCTTTAAAAAAAATTGTTTACACACAACTGGGAAATAAGATAGAAAGTTAGAGAGGGAATGGAGGAGGATATAAGAGAGAGAAGATTGGAGAAAGAGGTACATAGTAGACTTGCTATCTAGGGGGTGAGGGGTAAGGGAAAGACTAGGAGAAAATTTGTAACTCAGAATCTAGTGGAAATGAATGGTAAAAACTAAAAATAAATAAAAGACTGAAAATATGTTTTTAAAAATTTTTTAATTTAAATTTAAAATGACAGAAAAAAGGCCCTGGATGGAACAGGAAGACACATCTAAAAATAACATCCAACTAATACATAAACAAATAATTAAATAAATAGATAGACAGATAAATAAATGAATGAATGAATAGATAAATAAATGAATGAATGAATGAATAAATAAACAGACATTTATTAGGTGCTATTATGGGCCAGGCACTATATAAAGAACTGGGGATACAAAAAGAAATAACAGGCAATACCTGCGTCAAGAAGCTTATAATTTGAAAGATATCCTACATGTGACTGGGAATTAAGATATACAGGCACTGGGGTAGGGAGACCCACCTTGCCCAGAAAGTTAGAGGGGCATTGGAGGAGGACATAGGAGAGAACAGATTGGGGGAGGGGCTTTACAGTGGGATCACTGTTTTGGGATTGTGGGTAGGGAAAAGACGGGGAAAAAATTTGTAACTCAAAATCTCATGGTAATGAATGATGTAAACAAGAAAATAAAGAAAACCCCAGATGTGGTCACAAAAAAATAAATAAATAATTTGAAAGATATCAATAAATCTTCTTTTAAATGTTTAATTTTTATTCATTTATTATTCTTCAGAACAGGAACTAAATTTTCTTCTGAAAAATTTAAGCTTCTTCAGCTAAATTTCATTCTGTCTTTGTATGCCCAGAGCTGAGACATCAGAGTGTCCTGGGGGAGGGGGTGTACCTAGGACCCACTTTAATTAGCATTATTAAGACTTGGTCCATCATTTCCTGAAATCCACAATCAACAAAGCAATCACTCAAGCCCTGATTGATGGTGTTCACAATTTATGAGATGTGAATGCTTATGCAGAAAACTTTACCATTTGGTTCTCATGATCCAATATCGGCTGTCTCTAACACACCTTTGGACTACATCATCACTAATGGTACTTTCCATCCTATAAAATAGAACACCTCTCCAGCTCATTTCAAAGTCCTTTCTGATCTGGAATAATAACAACAGACATCTATATGACACTTTCAGTGTCTAACTGGTAGAGTCGATACAGAGTTTACCTCAGAGTTCAGTATACCTGAATTCAAGGCCCACCTCAGACCCATTTTGTCTGTGTGACTCTGGAAAAGTCATTGACGTCTAGGCACCACTCAGGAAACTCTTTAAGACCATTAGGTGTAGCCAGATTCACTTTTGCATTGGCAGAGTGAGTTTCCTTATCAGAATGTCCTTTTTCAAAGAAATCACAGATCTTATCTTTAAAATTAAAAAACACAGTACTATATGTATTATTTTATTTGAGTTTCATAACAACTCTGTCAGGGAGATAAAATTAATAATATGATCTTCATTATAAAAATATATATTTTATTTCTTTGATTAAATATTTTCCAATTACATTGAGAAAAATTTTAACATTCATTTTTTTCATTTTAACTTCCCAATATTCTCCTTCACTCCCTTCCCTCTCCTCTCCCTTGAGAAGCCAAGCAATATGATAGCAATTTTACAGTGAAGTCATGCAAAATATTTCCATATTAGTCATGCTTCACAAAAAAAATGAGAGAAGAGGAAGAAGAAGAAGAAGAAGAAGAAGGAAGAAAGTGAAAAAATGAACTTCAATGCACATATCTCTCTGGAAGTAAATAGCATACTTTCATCATAGGTCCTTTTGCAATGTTTTGATTCACTGTTTTGATCAGTGTAGCCAACTCTTTCATAACTGATATGATCTTCATATTAAAAATGAGGAAGATGAGACTCAGAGTCTTGGCAAATGACTTGCCCATGATCATGAAGCAAACAGGAGTCAGTCAATAAGCATTCATTGTATGCATATTTACTATGTGGTAGGTTCTGTTCTAAATGCTGGTGATAAAAAAGGAGGAAAAATATTGCCTTTGCTTCAAATAACTCACATTCAATTGGGGGAGGCAAATTTATTTGTCTTAAATTTAACATTTGATTTTAGAACTTTAAATTCTAGATTCTTTCCCTTCCTCCCTTGTCACCCATCCCCACTGGAAAGGCAAGCAATTCAATACAGAACGTACATGTGTAGTTACACAGAACATATCCACAATTGACATATTGTGTAGCACTGACTATATTTCCCTCCTTTCTATCCCACCCTCCACTTGTTCTATTCTCTACTTTATCCCTGTCCCTTTACAGAATTGTGTGCTTCTAACTACCCTGCACCCCCCAACTTGCCGTCCCCTCCATCATCCCCCTCTCCTCCCCTTCCCCCCTACTCTCCTGCAGGGCTAGATACTCAATTTAGAGTGTATGTTATTCCCTCCCTAGGCCAAATTCAGTGAAAGTAAGATTGACTCATTCCCTTTTGCCTTCCTGTTCTTCCCCTCCATTGTAACAGTCATCCTTTGCTCTTCTACATGAGATGATTAACCCCATTCTGTCTCTCCCTGTCTCCTCTCATTCTATTCCTCTCCCACCTCTGAATTTCACCTTTTAAAATATCATCCCTTCCTATTCAATTGATCCTGTGCCCTCTGTCTAGGTACATATCTATGACTATATCTATATCTATAGCTATAGCTATATCTATATACACACACACACACTCACATATGTATTCATATACATAGATACCCTCCTATATAGGCAAATATGTATGGATACATACATACATACATACATATATATATATATATATATACACATATATACATTTATATTCCCTTTACCTATCCTAATACTGAGAAAAGTTTCATAAGGTACAATTCTCATTTTTCCATATTGGCATGTAAATAGTTCGACTTTGAAAAGTTCCTTATGATTTCTTTCCCATGTTTACCTTCTCGTGCTTCTTGTGTTTGAATGTCAAATTTTCTATTCAGTTCTGGTTTTTTCATCAAGAATTCTTGAAAGTCCTCCACCTCGTTGAATGACCACATTTTCCCCTGAAACATTATACTCAAATTTGCTGGGTAGGTGATTCTTGGTTTTAATCCTAGCTCCCTTGATCTCTGGAATATCATATTCCAGGCCCTTTGGTCCCTTAATTTAGAAGCTGCTAGATCCTGAGTTATCCTGATTATGTTTTCACAGTATTCAAATTGTTTCTTCTTGGAAGCTTATAATATTTTCTCCTTGATCCAGGAATTCTGGAACCTGGCTATAACATTCCTAGCTGTTTTCTTTTTGGGATTTTTTTCAAGATGTAATCAGTGATTTCTTTCAAGTTCTATTTTGCCCACTGATTTTAAAATATTGGGGCAATTTTCCTTGAGAATTTCTTGAAGGATGATTTCTAGGTTCTTTTTTATCATGGCTTTCAGGTAGTCCGATAATTTTTAAATTGTCTCTCCTGGATCTATTTTCCAGGACAGTGGTTTTTTCAATGAGATATTTCACATTGCCTTCAATTTTTTCATTTGTTTGGGTCTTGCTTTCTCATTAAGTCATTTGCTTCCATTTGCTCCACTCTAATTCTGAAGGAATTGTTCTCTTCAGTGAGCTTTTGAGACTCTTTTTCTGTCAGGCAAATTCG
>CM053596.1:16634430-16644625 GCA_028646575.1 Pseudocheirus occidentalis | reverse complement strand
TTTAACTAACTCTTGAGGGGAAGGTCCCCAGGGAGAGTCTCTATGGGCCTTGGGGTCAGTGCTTACCTGAAGAAAAGGGAACAAAAGCCTCATTCTTCTTCAGAGATCCCTGAGCATCCAAGAAATGGTTGGGGTCAAAGGCATAAGGTTTCTTAAAGTACCTTGGGTCATGCAGGACTGTGCTCAGGAGAGGGTACACTTCAGTGCCCTGCCAGGAGAGGGAGATTGTGACCAGAAGCAGTAAGTGAACTGCACTAAATCTTCCCCATCACCCAGGGACAGACCATTAAGGTCCTCCAGAGCCAGGTCACAATCTGGGCAAGTAGAAACATAACAAGGCAAAGCAGATGTAGCTTAGCCTTTAGCCTAGGTCACATGAGTGATGAGATTAGCAGATATGCCAGGCCAAGCCCTAAGTCACTGTAGGCACCAGGAGATGAGATCATCATGAGGCACAAGAGAAATTAAACTTTGGGGGAATAAGGCAGAAGTAAGAAGACTTATCCATTCGTTTCTGCTAACCAACAAAGGTTGTGATGGTAAAATCACAGGCTTTTTTATCTAATCCAGCAACCCTACTGAAGATATGAGGAGACTGAGGCATATATGGGGGCATATATATCTGTGTCACTAAATTCTGCTCTATCAAACCTTCCAGTACCCTTTGTTTAAGACTTAAATTCTGACCCTAGTTTTTTCAGTGATATATGTTCAATACATTTATATATATATATACACATAATATATACATATATGTGGTAGATCAATGAGAGAAAATTATTTTAAAGTGGATACAATTTTACTGTTCAATTCTTTTCCCTCCAGGTTTCAATTTCTTTGCCTATAAAATAAATATCTTGAAATAGATCTCCAGGGTCCCCATCAGTGTCAACACTCTCTCCTTTCTTCTTTCTGAGTTCTTAGATTGCCAGCATTCTGTTTTCAATGTTCTTTCTAACTCTGGAAATCTTTACAGAATAACTTAAGAACCCTCCAAATCCAAGCCTGCTCTTTCTTTGTCCTAACTTTCCCTTCACCTTGACATTTTCTGTTCTATGTTCTCAGAGCCCTTAGAACTCTTATTTTCTGTGTTCTAAGTGCCCTTCCACATTTGACTTTCTGTGTTCTAGGATGGAATCATCTACTTATGGGTTGTTGAGCTCCTTTCCATGAGTTACAAGTGAATGACTCAAAAGATCCTGGGGATGCTATTGGTCTTACCTTGGGAAGGAGGTAGCCTCTGAAGGAAGTGTCCTGGGTCATAGAATGGGGCACACCTATAGGAAGGAGATCACTGAATCTCGGAGTTTCGTGGATGACAGCATCTGTGTAGGGCATTTTGACTCTGTCTTTGAGCTCTGGAAGATGGTTCCTCCCAATAACTTGGTCAATCTCTTCCTGGACTTTATCTGGAACAAAGAAAAGGATGCATAAACACAATTCATAAAAAGTGCCCCAGAAGGAAACCTGTATGCGCATATGTGTGTTTGTATATGTATATATGTATGTATATATGTATTGTGTATGTATGTACATGCATGTATATACATTTTAAACAACTGAGTAAATTTATCCCTTTAGATGGGGGCCACAGTTCTATGAGGAATCCAGTGGAAGGGTTGAGCTGTTGAAAATTACGCATAGAAGAGGACAAAAGGAAGGTGATCATATATACACTTGCCAGAGGTGGTGGCTTAGGAAATGAAGCTGAGGAAAATTTGTGTCTGGCCTGTCTTCTTTTTACCATTTGTAACAGCCTTCCTCCCTCCACCTGACATTCACCTCCACTCAAAGCCTTTGCTTGTCACTGGGCAGAAGGGCCAATCCCTGGAGCTGCTCCCATTTACCCACCTGCAACCCAGGGGTATTTGAGGAGCATGAGGCAGGCATAGCGCAAGGTGGTACTGGTTGTCTCAGTGCCAGCAAAGAACAATGACAGGATCGTGATGATGAGGTTTTTGTAATGGAACTCAGTGGTAGCAAGTTCCTTTTCCTAGGAAAAAGAAGAAGAAAGGAGGGGAGAAGAGAAGGAGGAGACCACAGGTTAGCCTCAGAGCCTCTCCTTTCATGTGTCTGCATCTCACTGTGCCTTCACCTGTACCACTAAGGCTCAGTCTCTCCCTGTTTGGTTCTCTCTAAATCCCTCCATCATGGTCTCTGTCTCTCCCTCCCTTTGTTTCTCTTTTTGTCTACTCCTACTTCTGTCTCGCTGATTGTGTTTTCTTCCTCTGCCTCCCTCCTTCATCCTCTATTTCTATGTCTTTCTGGCTCTTGGGTTGTCTTTGCTTTCTACACACACACACACACACACACACACACACACACACACACTCACCATGTCCTTCTCTGTCTCTTCTCTGTCTTTCCCTACTCATGCCTTTTCATCTCATTCTGTTCACCTTTCCCTGGCTCCATCCTTTTCTGTCTCTTTTCTCTCAACTTTGGTTCCCTTTTTTCAATTCCATAGTTCTACAGTTGGAAAGGACCTTAGAGAATGTATAGTTCAAAACTCTCAGTTTACAAATGGGGAAACTGAAGCCTAGAGATGATAAATGAATTGCTTTGGTTACACAGGTAGTAAACTACAAAGGTGGAATTTTAATGCAGATCCAGTGCTCTTTTCCCTAAAACAAACTGCCCCGCTCTCCAAATTCAATTCATCTACCAAAGATTGTGCCTACCAAGTAGTGAGTGACCTCTTGCAAAATGCTGAGAATATAAAGATAAAAACAAAACAGTCCCTTTGGGGAATTTCAATTCCATTCGGGAATAAGGGAAATATAACACAGAGATAAGTAAACCAAAGTCTACATACAAAGGACTATGAAGTAATTTTTAAAAGGAGATAGCATGAACAACTGGGGACAATAAGAAAATCCTCATATAAGAAGTGGCACTTAAGCTGGGCTTTGAAGCAAACTAGGGATTTCATGAGACAGAAGAACAGAGGGATGGCATTACTGGCATATGGCACAGCATGGGCAAAGGCAAGGAGGCAGGATATGGAATTTCCTATGAGCATGAAAGGGGGAGCTTGAAGGTCAGTTTGACTGAAATAGGAAATTCAAATAGAAAGTAGGAGATAACTTTAAAAAGGGGACATACTGGAAGGCTTTAGGTGCCAGACTGGCATTGTTTAACTTTATTCTGAGGCAATACAAAGACCATGAAGTTCTTGAAAAAAGGAAAGAAATACTCAGGTCTACACTTTAGGAGTATCAATTTAGCAGCTCTGAGCATCCATCACATTGCAAGCTCCTTGAGAGCAAGGATTGTATTTGTGCCTCTTTTTGTAACCCCAGTGCATACAACGCTTGGCATACAACAGAGGCTTAAAAATTTTTTACTGACTGATTAAGTGGAGGCTAGATAAGAGAGGGGAAAAATTGGAAGTAGGGAGCCTAATAAAACAGTGATTGCACTAAACCAGCTAAGAGGTACAAAAGGCGCCTGGGGTGGAGTCAAGATGGCAGCATAGAAGCAGAAGAACTCTGCAGCTCATATCATAACCACCTTAAATACCTATAAAATTACTCTAAACAAATTTTAGAGCTCTAGAACCCACAAAATTACAGAAAAACACATCTCCAACTAGGGGCAGTACAGCAGGCAGGATGGGAAAGGCTCATTGTTGAGTGCTGGGAGCCGACCCCAGCCTGGCCTGAAACCTCAGCTTAGCCCCAAGGAGGTCAGGACAATCTGCAGCTGGAGCATTCTGGAGAGTGGATCACCGGCAGCTGTGGCCGTTTCCAGAATTATCAACCCATAAGAAACAAGGACAAAGTGAAAATTCAGTGGAACTGGGCTAAATTTGGGGGAGACAAGAGGGTCTGGCTGTCCACCCCCAGGTCAAGAAAGCAGCTGAAGTGGCGGCCCTGCAGCTGCCTCCACACAGTTGCTTCAGAGCTCACAGCCTGCAGATTGCACGGGGGCCAAGTGATCATTCAGAGACTAAGTGCTCTTGCCTTAACTGGCCTGTATCAGGATCACAGTCTTGGGTGGTGGTCATGAGGTGCATTTTCAGTGAGACAAAGCTGGTGGGGGCTGCAGAGACTGCACCTCCTAATAGCTCCAGCAGTTGTGAACCCCCCAGAGATTTGGGACAAAGCTCTCTCCTCTGAATGCAGAGTTCTACTGTGGCTCAAAAATCAAATTAATTGACTGGCAACATGAGCAGGGAAAGGAAGCAAACCAAGCTCAGCAATTCAGGGACAAAAATGATCAAAGCATGGAACTGAAGGAAGACAACACAGTCAGAACACCTGCAACAAAAACTTACAAGAAAAATATGAACTGGTTACAGACCATAGAGGAGCTTAAGAAGGATTTTAAAAACCAAATAAGAGAAGTGGAAGAAAAATTAGGAAGAAAAATGAGAATGATGCAAGAAAATCATGAAAAGAGAGTCAACAACCTGACTGAAGAAAATAACACCTTAAAAGACAGACTAACTCAAATGGCAAAAGAGGCCCAAAAAGCCAATGAGGAGAAGAATGCCTTAAAAAGTAGAATTTGCTAGATGGAAAAAGAATCTCAAAAGCTCACTGAAGAGAATAATTCCTTCAGAATTATTGGAAGCAAATGGTTCATGAGAAATCAAGATACTACTAAACGGATCAAAACAAATGAAAACTAGAAGGCAATATGAAATATCTCGTTAAAAAAAACCATTGACCTGGAAAATAGATCCAGGAGAGACAATTTTAAAATTATTGGACTACCTAAAAGCCATGATCAGAAAAATAACTAGAAATCATCCTTCAAGAAATTCTCAAGGAAAATTTCCCTGATGTTTCAGAACCAGAGGGCAAAATAGAACTTGAAGGAATTCACTGATCACCTCTTGAAAAAGATCACAAAAAGAAAACTCCTAGGAATGTTATAGCCAGGTTCTTGAATTCCCAGATCAAGGAGAAAATATTGCAAGCTGCCAAGAAAAAACAATTTAGAGGTACTAAAGGCTTGAACTAGAGGAAAGATCGTATGAGCAGAACTTAGCAATGACTTCTGGGTGAGGGAGAAATTATAAGAGTTGAAGCCTTATTGGATGAGGTGCAAGAGAGAATTAAAGGTCAGAGCTGACTCTGAGATTAAAAAAAGGATAAGTAGGAAGAGGAGAGGCCACCAACAGAAACGCTGAAGACAGGACACTGTATCAATTAGGAAGACAGAGAGTGGACATGAGGTCCTTGTTTGGTGTCTTCTTTCATTAATAAACATTCATTAAGCATTTGCTCTTTGCCAGGCATTGTGCTAAACACTGGAGATACAAAAAGAGGCAAAAGACAATCCCTGTCCTCTAGGTGTTTATGATCTAGTTAGTAAGTTTTCAATCTGAGGTGCCTATGGGATCACAGTTGCAGAAGGAGCTGTCCAGCAGGTGCTTGGAAATGTGGGGCTTCAGCTCCCAAAAGAAACGAAGGATGGCTATAGATTTGCCTCTACACTTCCACATAGAAGTGGTCATTTAACATGGGAAGGGCAATGGAGCAGTTAATGAGAACACCAAGGAAGGAGAGGTAGATATAGAGAGAAAAAGGGAAGAAGGCAGGGAGTGAAGGAGGGAGGGAAAGAGAGAGAGACAGAGACAGAGACAGACAGACAGACAGAGAGAAGGGGTGGGGTTCAGAAGAGTCAACCTTGGGAAAACCCTCTGCATTCACTTTTCCCCTCAGTTTATCCCTCCTTCCTTTTCTATCACAATCTCTTGCAACTCTCTCATTGTTTCTATTCCTTTCTTTCTATAACTCCCTTCTTTTTGTTAAAAAAAAATATTTAGGCATCTCTCCTTCTCTCTGCCCCTACCCCACAAAGAGAATGGGTGCTGGACACCAAATTTCATGAGGAGAACAATGGGATTTCATTCTCTTTTTTGCCTTCCATCTCTCCCCACCTCTCTCTCCCTCAGTCTTTCCCTCTCCCATCCCTGCACCTCTCTCTCTGTCTCAGCCCCTGTATCTCTGCCTCTCCCTCTGTTGCTCTCTGTTGCTCTCTCTCTTTCCCTCTCCTCTCTCTCTCTCTCTCTCTCTCTCTCTCTCTCTCTCTCTCTCACACACACACACACACTCATATACACACAGCATGTACACACACACATATACAATGGCAGTACTTGGAGGGGAGAGGAGGAGTTGCTCACCTTCTCCATACGGAGCAGGTACGCATCAATAAAGTCTCGGGGAGCACTGGGATCCAGGCTTTCTTTGTGCTTCTCCACATTGTCAGCAATGAAGGCATTGATGAGTGTCAGGTTGTTGTGGGCACGCCGATGGGGACCCGGAAAGAACTTCAGGAAACCTGAAAATAGCTCAAACAGCTGATGTGGAGGAAGGGGGAAAGGTTGAATAGGATGAGGTCCCAACTTCCATAGGTGACAGGCTTCTTCCAAGCCTGGGCCACCCTCCCTCTGTCACTTTTGTGATGAACCTGCTCCCTTCATCCTCCACCTCCCTATGTCTTCATGCCTATGCCTTCCAGTGTCCCTATCACCTATTTCCCTGTTTTCCTTTCCCTCTGTCTTCCCCTCCCTGTGTCCCCATGTCCCTTCTCTATGTCCCTGCACCCTGGTGTCCTCCAATGTCCTCTATTCCTCTGTGTCTTCTCCTGTGTCCTCCTTTCCTTCTCTCTCTCTCTCAGTGTCACTCTATCCCTGTAGTCCCAAGCTGCACCTGGCCCCAGAGAGAGCTTGCAATGGCAAAGGTGTCCGTGAACTTGTTCAGCAGATCCTGGAACTGTTTATCATCATAGGAGAAGCGTTCACCAAACACAATGGAGCAGATGATGTTGGCCGTGATGGAGTGGAAGAGGACGGTGGGTTCCATCAAGGCTCCTGGGGAAAGGAGAGAACAGAAAAGGAGAGGAGGGAAGGGGGAGATGTGGAAAGAAGAGGCAGGAGGTCAATGGGAAACTTCCATGCATCCAGGATTTCTGCTTCTTTGTTCCTCTATTTCTGTGTTTCTGCCTCTGGATAACTGCTATGATTCTAAGATAGAACCAACAACCACCACCACTCCCCCAACTCAGCATCTGGGGACAGCAAGTTCCTTCCCACCCCCAGGGACTAGCCCCAATCCTTGATGCCTCCCTGATGGGCAGGTTCTCTTTCTCATTTCCTGTCTCTTGGTCTATAGCTGTAGTTCTCTTTCTATAAACTTCTCTCTCTTTTCTAATTGTGCCTGCATCCTTTTACTCACCCTTCGATTTCTGAAGCTCCTCAACCAGACACTGGGCCTCTTCTTGGATCCGTTCTTCAATGCTTCTCTTCCCCATCCCAAAATCTCGAAGAGTGGCCAGGGAGAATCGGCGCAAGCTCTTCCATGTATCACCATTGGCAAAAATAACACCTAAAGACAAAAGAGGATGGGGTTTAGGACCCTTTCTTACTCATACACAGCCTTCCTTCCTCAAATCTCTCTTCCCTTGATTTCTTATTCCTCTACATTCTAATTAGCTCCCTCTGTCCACTCTGATCCTCCTCTCTTTAACTTCAATCCTCCCTTTCTCTTTCTGTGATCCTCAGAGTCCCTCCTTCCTTGAGTCTTACCACCACCTTGTCACTCTTCCCCAACCCCTGCCAGATCATGGCCCACTCACCCAGTCCCTGGAAGACTGAATCAACAACTGCAACAGGTGCTCGGCCACTGAACTCCTCAGCTTTCTCCACCAGGGCCTCCTTCACAGCCTCAGGCCCACAGAGCACAACCACAGGTCGGGAGCCCAGGAAGATGGTAAATACATCCCCGTACTTGTCCCGAAGCTATGGTGGGGAAAAGCCCCTCCCCATTAGATCCCAACTGGCCAATGCATTCCCTTCTGTATAATTGAAGGGCATGTATTTAACATAAGTGTATAGGGTCCCCTTTAGCTCTAAGATTCTGTGTTCTGTGTTGTAAGGTTCCTCCCAGCATTCCATGTCTGAAGATCCCTCTCAGCCCTTGACATTCTGTGTTCCAAGGTCTCTTCCAGCTCTCATATCCTGTGATCTACATTCAAAAGACCCTTCTAAGCCTGTCATTCTATGTTCTAAAGGCCCTTCTGGTTTTGATTTTCTATGCTTCTAAGATTCTAAGATAAGTAGTTTCTCTCCTTCTCCAGCATCTGGCCCAGTGCTTCAGTACTGCTCCAGTAAATTCTCAATGATCTGGTCAGACTTCTTGGAGGAGGAGCTCAAAAGACAGGATTATCTTCTTCTCCACCATCTCTGATGGATCATATGTTCTCTAAACAGTTAAGACTCCAATTTCCCCCTTTGCTTCGACTTCACTTTGTTGGGAAGTGATAAGGACGTTAAGCAAGAGCAGAGTCAATATACTAAAAATGGAACTTCTAACCAATCTACCTGTTCAATGCCCTCCCAATTAAATTACAAAAATTAATTTATTGAGCTAGAAAAGATAATAAAATTCATTTGAAAGAACAAAAAATCAGGAACATGGAAGGATTTCAGGAAAGAAATGTAAAAGAAGGAATCCTAGATCTTAAACTCTGTTTGAAGGTGGTAATTATCAGATCTCTCTGGCACTGGCTAAAAATAGAAGAGTGCATGGGCGGAATAAAGTAGGCACACAATACACACTAGTGAGTGACTATAGTGACCTCATAGTTGATCAACATAAAGATCTAAGCTTTGGGGATAAGAAGTCACTATTTGGTGGAAATTATGGGGAAAACTGGAAAGCAATCTGGCAGAAACTAGGTATAGACCAATGCCTTATACCATTTAACAAGCTATGGTCAAAATGGATGCATGACCTAGGCCAAAAAAAGGAAATATCATAAGTAAACTAGAAGTTGATAAAGGTTACTTGTCAAATTTATGAATAAGAGAAGAATTCATGAGCAAACAAAAGAGGGAGAGCATTGTGGGCTGTACAATGGATCGTTTTGATTACATTAAATTCAAAAAAGGTTTTGTTCAAATGAAACCCATGTGACAAGACTAGAAGGCAAACAGAAAATTGGGTGGGGTGGGAAATTTATAGCCAGTTTCTCAGATAAAGACCTCATATCTCAAAGACAGAACCAAATTATAATATGAATCAGTCCCCAATTTACAAATGTTCAGATGATATGAACAGATCATTTTTGGAAGAAGAAATCAAAGTGATATGCAACCATGTAAAAAATGCTCTGTCATTATTGATTAGAGAAATTCACATTGTAACCACTCTGAGGTATCATGTCACATCTATCAGATTGGGAAAAAGGATAGAAGGGGAAAATGACAAATGTTTGAGGGGATGTGGAAAAATTGGGATAGTAATACAGTTGATGCAATTGTGAACTCATCCAACCATTTTGGAGACCAATTTGGAATTATACCCAAAGTGTGTATACCCTTTGACCAAGCAACACCACTATCAAGTCTGTTTCCAAATTTGGTCAGGGAAAAGACAAAAGAATCTGTATGTTTTAAAATATTGATAACATCTCTCTTTGTGGTGGCAAAGCCCTGGAAAGTGAGGGGACGCCCATCAATTGGGGAACGGCTGTACAAGTTTGCAATATATGATTACAATGGAATACTCTTGTACTATAAGAAATGACAAGCAGGTTGGTTTCAGAAAAATGTGGAAAGACTTGCATGAAATAAAGCAAAGTGAAATGAGCAGAACCAAGAGAACATTGTATACAGTAACAACAATATTATTCACATTAAGCTATTATGAATAATATGATCAAGAATATCAACTACAAAGGACTTATGAAGGAAAATCCTATTTGCCTCCAGAAAAAGAATTGATATGTGGAAGTAATATAAAGATATATATACGTATATACATACATACATATACACATGCACATACATATACATAGACACACATACATAAATACACATATATATGCATTTATATAATGTTAGTCTTCTGTAATGTGGGACTGGGAGGGGGAAGGGAGATAATTTGGAATACAAAATGTAACAAAATGAATAAAAATTAAGAGAGTCAATAAAACATTTAAAAGGAGAAGAAAAATGACAGAATAAAGTCTCATTTCCTCTCCCCACCCCTCCCTTCGAACTACCTTGTTCCTGTATCTCCCTAGCAAAAAGCCTGGGTCGGGATACAGGGACAGAGTTCTAGGGGCCATCACTGGTGGGCAGTGAGAAGAGCAATGTCACTTTGGCCATCCCCACATCACCCCCACTCCTATCCCTAAAGAAGGCACTGCTGGAGGTCTGATTAAACAATACTTC
>CM053596.1:16602425-16628168 GCA_028646575.1 Pseudocheirus occidentalis | reverse complement strand
GTGGGAGGGGTCTTACAGTGTGATCAATGTTCTGGGCTGGGGGGTAGGGACAAAAAGGGGAGAAAATTTGTAACTCAAAACCTTGTGGAAATGAATGATGTAACCAAGAAAATAAATTAAAATTAAAAAAAAAAAAGAAAGATTGTTATCCCTTTCTGAGTTGCTTTCCCTTAGTATATCAGATCAAAGAACCTGTGAAAGCAGCCCTCCTGGGCATGCTAGGGTGCTTGCTATTATAATGCTTTTGAGAAGGGCCAGGGTAAAGAGAGAGAAGGATAAAGAGAAGAAAAGAGGATGGAGGGAAATACACAGTAATCTTAACTATGAATGTGAATAGGATGAGTTTGTATATAAAACAGAAGCAGATAGTAGAATGGATCAGAAACCAGAATCCAATATTATATTGTTTACAAAAAATACACTCTTGAGCTGGAAGGGAATTTAAAGGTCATTGAGGCCAAAGCCTTCATTTTATTGATGAGAAAACTGAGGCTCAGGGATCAAAGATCCTAAGCAAGCTCTGAGATTTAGAGCTTGAAGGGACCCTAAGGGCATTCAGTCCAACCTCCTCATCTTTGTTGACTTAAATTTTCCTAGTAGAGGATATTGAAAAGCTATTCATATTATTTTTTAAATATCCTACCCTTCCCCATAAATCCTCCCTTTACCCTGGCCAGACTCATTCCTTATAACAAAGAATAACAAAAGGAAAAAAACCAACCCACTTTAGCCTAATTAATCAAGTTGTCCATCAAACTCCTCTAGTACATTCAGTGTGCCACACTCATAGTTCCTCTCCTCTATGAAGAGGGGAGGGAGATATATTCTCATAACCTTTTCTGAGGCCAAGTTTGGTCCTTATGTAAACTGCTTTCTATCCAGTATCTAGCACAGTGCCTGACAAATGGAAGAAGTATTTAATTAAACGCTTATGGATTGATAATTTCTCAACATTTAATTCTGCTGACTTCATTTTGCATCTGTCCATGAGATCTTTCCACACTTTCCTTTATTCCTTATTTACATCATTTCTTACAGCACAGACATATTCCACTGCATTCATGTACCACACTTTTTTTTGGCCAGATGTAATATTTAACAGTGTATAAGAACAGCTAGAAATAGGTGCTTGGTTCACCCTGATGAAATCAGGTGGGAAAAGGGATGAGAATTACGAATACTTCTGTGCTTTTTCTTCAATATTCTAGCAACTTGAACTAGCACATTTGGTTAAGATAAGAACAACAATAGCAACAAACAAAGAAACATAAAAAATCAGGCTCATATCTCTCTGTTTTAGCCATTATTTTCTCATTCTCCTTGAAGGAAGTCCAGGTGATGATCTCTTCTCCATTCCACTCCTTTTCCCCTCTACTCCTCTTCCCATACTTTTTCCCCTCCCCATACCTCATTTCCCATTACTCTTCACTTTTATCCCCTCTAATCCCATCTCCTCTCCTTTCTTTCTCTCCTTTTTCTCCTCAAAACTCCTTATATATGTAGAAAACTCTGCCCTCATCCTGAGCTTGAGTGAGCCTTCCTTCTTTCTGAGTTGGAAAGAACCCAACTCTCAGGGTCTTTCCTGATTTAGACTTCCTTTTAAAGCCACCAGCCCAAGTCTTACCATGACTGTAAATGTAAATGATTACATTTGCTTATAAAATATCACACACTAGAGAGCTTTTTTCAAAGAATCGGAGATAGTAGGCTGATTTAGTCATAGATAATTACGCAGCTGATTTTGTACCAATAGGGAGCTTTAGAGGGGAGGGTGTGTCTGGTGTGTTTTTGTGTGTGTCTTTGTCTGTGTGTTAGAGAGAAACAATTTCTTCATTGGAAAAAGGTTGTCCTGGAGATGTGGGGACTGGAATCTTGGAAAGCAGGATATTCCCTCTACCAGTAATATAGCTTCACAGAGTAATTCAGATGACCTGCATCCTTTTGGGAATCTTAGGAAGAAGGTATGGACTTGGGATTTGGGAAAAAAAACAATTGGAGAAACACCATTGGAGGAGCTAGAGCACATGTCTAAAGAGACTGGATACTACTCTCCTCCCCCCTACCCCATAAACTCCCTGAAAGGTGCTGGAGAACCTTGAGAGAAGAGTCAGATGAAATCTACCTTTCCTGTCAGACATGGGAAGGGGAGATGTGGTGTGGAGGGGAGTCACTATTGAAGGTTGTTTCCTCCTTTTTCCTGGAGAGAAAAGATTGTTTTAGCCTTTCTTTGTGTTGTCAGCACTTAGGACAGTTCCTGGCATGCAGGAGTTGTTTGATAAATGCTTGATGAGTGACAGCCTGGGTTTTTCCATTCATAAAATGAGGCATCTCTCAGATCCTTTCCCACTCTGAGACCCTGTGGTTATGTGTTTCTATTTGTCTCTGTCACTTTGCATGTGTGTGTGTGCATGTGCATGTGCATGCATGTCTGTGCATGTGTGTTGTGTGAGTATGTGTGTGTGTGTGTGTTTGGTCTTCTGTCTCACTCTTTATCTCTGTCGTTATCTCTGGCCTCTGTGTCTGTCACTCTCTCTTTGTATCACTGCCAGTTCCTGATTCACCTGGCCTAGTCTGCCCTGGTTTCCTTCTAAGACAAAGTGAGCTGAGAGACTAGAAATGCTTGGATATCTCCTCCTGATGACATTCAAGGCTGTGCCTAGAACCAAGAGAGGCCAGACTCAGGGTCGGGAAAATGGGAAAAGACTAAGGAGAGGTCAAGGGAGAGAGTCAGGGAAGCAAGGGGCCAAAGGGCCAGAACGCATGGAAGATTTAGAAGGGAGGGAGAGAACAGAGAACAGAAGAAGCTAGAGTAGGAAGTGCCTACATTTCTAGACTTTTGATAGGCAGGAGAGGCAGGCAGGCAGGCAAAGTCTCCCTGAAAGTCTCCTGGTGCCCCTGGAAAATGCTCCCCTCCATCTCTAGCCTTCCCCCAACCTATTAGTTGGTCTGTATATCTCCCATGGGCTGCTGCTGGGAACTCACTACTGTTTCAAAGCCTCCAAGGGACACTGGCATCTCATCTCTGTCTCTATCCCTTTCTCAGTCTCTCTGCTTCCCTTTGTCTTCTGTATCCTTTTCCATCTGTCTCATTCATCTCTCCTCTTTGTTTCTAACACTTGATCTTTCTTTCCTTTTTTTAGTCTGCTTGCCTCTCTCTTCTTCCTTGTACTTTCCCTCCTTCTTTAGCCATATTTCTGACTCTCTATATCCTGCTCCTCTCTGAATTTCTCTTCTTCTCATTGTCCCTTCATTCTTTTCTTTCTCCCTCTATCCATGCCTTTTCCATTCTTCATCTCTCTTCCATTTTTTAGCCCCCATCTCTTTATTCTCCTCTGTCCTCTTTCCCCTTATTTCTCCCTTTCCCTCTTCTTCACCTTATGTCTGTCTCACTCCTTCTTGGCAGTGTAATTCAGTGTTCAGTGTTGGATTTGGGGGTCAGAGGACTCTGGTCCCCATTTGAATTCTGCCACTTACCTGTGTGACCTTGGGAAAGTCATCTGACTGCCCTGGGTCTCAGTTTTCTTTTCTGTGACAAGAAATGGTTGGTCCATTTGGCTTCTAAGGTTCCTTCCAGCTCCACACCTATGACTCTGGACCCCTTGTTCTCTTTGTCTTCCTCCTCAATGTCCCTCTGGGTCTCAACTTGTCCTTATTTCTTTTTCAGCATGCCCAAACTTTCTAACCTTTTACTCTCCTTTCCCCTCCCCTATACTTGCCTTTCCATTTCTGCTATTCCAAGTCCTGTCATATTGTGGGCAGATTTCTGTCTCCCACTTTCTCCAATCTCTGTCTCTCTTCATCTATTCTCTATGTCAAAGATTTAGGGGAAGGCTGCAATAGTGATCTTCTTCTGCCCCCAGATCAGACCTGGAGGGAGGGAGGAAGACTGGAGGTGTAGATGCAGCCCACAGAGGGTAATCCACCTTGGTAGACACAAGGGAAGGCAATGAAGGGACATGAGGGAAGGCCTAGGCTGGGCACATCAGGGCTCCACTTGGGTCAGGAAGGTTCCTGGCAGCACAGGCTGACCTCTCATGGATCCTAGTGACTCTTAGAATCAGGTAGAGTATAGGGAGTACAGAGGTTATTAGTTTGCTTTTTATTGATCTCTATCCAAGGCATGACACAGAAAAATAGAATGGAGGGAGGGGAAAGGGAGAGAAAAGACAGAGGAGGACTGGGGAGACAGGAAGAGATAAAGATAGACAGACAGACAGTGAGGCAAGACAGCAGTACTGAGTGTCCCAGAGCTGTACAGGACAATGGCAAGTGTAGTGGAGGTGTGGTAGAGAAGGTTCCAGAGCCTCTTGCATCCTATGACAGAAGCAAGTCTCTCATGCCATGGACAGAAAGTGTAGGGATGCAGGTGAGGTCAGGGAAACAGGGAGGGACCAGGATGGGCAGGGAAGTCACTTACCTGGAGGTAGAGCTGAGTGATATTAGGGTGGGGGAAGAGGACAAGTAAGGTGGGACCTCTGTCCTGGACTGGGTATAAGTCTTGGCAGGGGCACAACGCTGGGCAGAGATCAGAGCATAGATTTTTGGGTCACTCTTCCTCCCGACCACCTTCATGGGGCTCCTACCCCTCAAGGGGGCAAAGGGTCCCCTTTTTTTCCAAAGAGGCTGTCCACCTCCAGGGCCAGGACCCTTGCATTTTGGGGGCAACATTCTGCAGATGGACCACCGTAGCTTCCTGCAAACCTTTCTGATTGTGAGGACCTGCAGAACTGTGTGGCTGGGTGTGCTTGGGCTTCTGTGAACACTTGCAGGTGGTAGAGATGCTGCCTGCCCCAGTTTCCCTAAGATCTCTCTATAATGAGACATGAGTGCTTTGAGAGCAATCATTGTAAAAAAAAATAGGGGACTGGTTATGGGTCAGGGAAGTTGCCTCCCTAAGTCCATTATCTTGGAAGGACTGCTCTGAGATCACGAAGTATGAGGGATTGCTGTGGCCCTCCTTAGCCCCATGGGGATGCTTTCCAACTCAATTTCCCTTCCTTATAAGATGACTCATAATTGGAACGGTATGTGAAAGATCACTAATGGTGGGAGGGAGAGGTATGGTTGGAAAAAGAGTCATCCCTCTAGAAAAGGGTAAGTAGAGTGGTTAGAGAATAGAGTCACTCTTATTTCGTTTTGTCTCCATTTTGGTGAGGGAGGAATACTATCATGCAGAGTGGCATGTGAGTATTGAAATTGATTGCCTAGAGGCCAAAGCCAAGACAGCAGCAGAGAAGCAGGAAAATTCTGTGGCTTCTCCCATAACCACCTCAAATACCTATCAAATATGATTCAAAACAAATTTTACGGCAACAAAACCCACAAAGTGACAGAGAGAAACAAATCTCCCACAGAAGGCAGTCCAGCAGGCTGGAAGGAAGGGACCATTGCAGCATGCTGGGAGCCCAGCCCAGCCCTGCATGAGCCCACAGTTTTAGCCCTAGGGCAGCCCCAACCAGCGGCTGCAGTGGACTTTGGGAAAATGGATCATCAGCAGCTGTGTCGGTTTCCAGAAATATCAAGCCATAGAGGCCAAAAAAAAAAAGTAAGAGGTCAGTGGAACTCTGTTGCAACTGGGGGTATGGAGTGCATTCTGCCCTCTGCCCCTAGAGCTAGAAGTGGCAGCAGTATAGCAGTCATGCAGCCACCTTCACATGGCTGCTTCTGAGCTCCTAGCCTGCAGATCATAATGGCACCAAGGGAGAATTCAGAGGATAATCACTTTTGCTTCAACCTGCCTGGATCAGGATTGCAGTCTTGGGTGGTGGGCCTGAGGTGTGTGACCAGTGAGCCAGAGCTGGTGGTGGCTGTAGAGATGGCACCTCCCCAATAGCTCTGGTAGCTGTGAAAACCACAGAGATTTGGGACAAAGCTCTCCCCTCTTGAAGCAGACTTCTACTGTGGCAAAGAGCTCAAAAGTCAAGTAACTGAGTGGCAATGTGAGCAAGGAAAAGAAGCAAAGCAAGCACAGAAATCCAACTTTACATTCCTTTTTGGGGAACAAAAAGGATCAAAGCATGGAATAGGAGGAAGACAACACAGTTAGAACTCCTGCAACAAAAGCTACCAATAAAAATATGAACTGGTACATAGATGAGCTCAAAAGGGATTTTGAAAATCATGTAAGAGAAGTGGAGGAAAAATTGGTAAGAGAAATGAGAATGATGCAAGAAAATCATGAAAAATGAATCAACAGCATGACTGAAGAAAATAACACCTTAAAAATAGACTAACTCAAATGGCAAAAGAGGCCTAAAGAGCTAATGAAGAGAAGAATGCCTTAAAAAGCCAAATTTGCCAGATGGAAAAAGAATTTCAAAAGCTCACTGAAGAGAATAATTCCTTTAAAATTAGATTGGAGCAAATAGAATCAAATGACTTCATGAGAAATCAAGATACTATTAAACAGATACAAACAAATGAAAAGTAGGCCATGTGAAATATCTCATTGGAAAACCCACTGGCCTAGAAAATAGATTCAGGAGAAATAACATGAAAATTATTGTACTACCTGAAAGCCATGATCAAAAAAAGAACCTAGAAATCATCCTTCAAGAAATCCTCAAGGAAAATTGGCCTGGTGTTTTAGAACCAGAGGACAAAATAGAAGCTGAAAGAATTCACCAGTCACCTCTTAAAAAGGATCCCCAAAAGAAAATGCCTAGGAATATTATAGCCAGGATCCAGGGTTACCACAACAAGAAGAAAATATTACAAGAAGCCAAGAAGAAACAATTTGAATATTGTGGAAACACAATCAGGATAACACAGGATCTAGCAGCTTCTGCATTAAGGGATCAAAGGGCTTGGAATATGATATTCTAGAGGTCAAAGGAGCTGGGATTAAAACCAAGAATCACCTACCCAGCAAAACTGAGTATAATGTTTCAGGGGGAAATATCATCATTCAGTGAAATAGAGGACTTTCAAGCTTTCTTGATGAAAAAACCGGAGTTGAATAGAAAATTTGACATTAAAATACAAGAAGCAAAAGAAGCATAAGAAGGTAAACAGGGAAAAGAAATCATAAGGAACTTATCAAAGTTGAACTATTTACATGCCCACATGGAAAAACAATAATTGTAACCTATGACACTTTTCTCAGTATGAGGAGAGTTGAAGGGAATATAAATGTGTGTACATATATGTGTGTACATATATACATATATGTGTGTGAATACATATGTGAGTGTGTATATATATGTCTACAGTTATACATAGACAGAGGACACTGAATCAAGTGAATAGGAAGGGATGATATTTAAAAGGTGAAATTGAGAGGTGAGAGAGGAATATAATGAGAGGGGATGGGGAAAGACAGAATGGGGTAAATTATCACACATAGAAGAGGTAAGAGATAACTGTTACAATGGAGTTAATAACTGCAACAACTGTTACAGTGTTATAACTTCAATTTCTTGAAGGGAACAAAAGGCAAAAGGGAATGGGTCAACCTAACTCTCATTGAATTTGGCATAAGGAGGGAATGACATACACTTTGAATTGGGTATCCGCCCTACAGGAGAGTAGGGGGGAAGGGGATGAGAGGAGGGATGATGAAGGGTAGGGCAGGTTGGGGAGAGGGTAGTTAGAAGCACACATTTTGTAAAGGGACAGGGACAAAGTAGAGAATAGAACAAGTGGGGAGCAGAATAGGATGAAGGGAAATATAGTTAGTCTTTCACAATATATCCACTATGGAAATGTTTTGTATAACTACACATGTATAATCTATATTGGACTGATTATCTTCCCAGTAAGGGTGGGAGGAAGGGAAAGATTCTGGAACTCGAAGTTTTAATATCAAATGTTTAAAATTTATTATTGTTGTTGTTGTTATTTTTATTATCATTATTACTGTTATTTACATGCAACTGGGAAATACGATGTACAGGCACTGGGATAGGGAAATCCATCTTGCCCTACCAGAAAGTCATGGGGAGGATATAAGAGAGAGCAGATTGGGGGAGGGGTTATACAGTGGGATCGCTGTTTTGGGGTGGTGGGTAGGGAAAAGATGGGGAGAAAATTTTTAACTCAAAATCTTCTGGAAATTAATGATGTAAACTAAAAATAAACATTAAGTTTAATTTTTTTTTGAAAAAAGAATTTATTGCCTGGAAGAGAGTTTTATGGGGGTAGGAGGGAGTAAAGAGGAGAGTTCCATTAATTCCCTGATTGTTTGTCTCTGTTCCTGCTTCTTAAAACAAAACCAATCAAAAAACCACAGATGCCTTGTGATCTTTCAGAAGGAAGGGAAGTCAGGTCCTGGGTTTTCTCTGAGCCTTTCTAGGGTGGGGTGGAGAGTATTTTCAGTACAACCTGACCCAGTTTCCTTCTGGAGAAAGAGGTGAAGGAAGGAGAGAAGTTAGAAGTGTTAGCAGTGCCTTCCATAGGGATGGGAGCGAGGGTGATGTGACAAAGTGACAAAACGACTTCTCACTGCCCACTAGATGGTCACTAGAACTCTGTCCCTCTACAGGGACCCCAACCCAGGCTTCTTGCTAGGGGAATGCAGGAACAGGGGAGTTTGAATGGAGGTGTAGGAAGGGGGAAAGAGGCTTCAATTTCTCTTTTTTCTCCTTTTAAATATTTTATTGCCTCTCTTAATATTTATTTATTTTGTTACATTTTGTTTTCCAAATTGTCTCCCTCATCCTTCTTCCCTAAGCCCTCTTTAGAGAAGACCAACATTATATAGATAGATAGATAGGAAATATGTATGTGTGTATATATGTGTTTATGGGTACATATATACATGTGTGTATACATATGCATGGCACTTCCATATATCAGTTCTTTTTCTAGAGGAAGGTAGCATTTTCCTTCAGAAGTCCATCCTAGTTGATATGAACGATCATATTATTCACAATAGACCAGTTACTGTGTGAACAACATTGCTGTTTCTGTGTGCAATCTTCTCTTAGTTCTGCTCATTTCACTCTGCATTATTTTCAGAAACCAAGCTGCTTGTGATTTCTTATAGGACAATGGTACTCTATCGCAATCATATGCTACAACTTATACAGCCATTCCCCAATTAATGGAGATCTCCTCCGTTCCAGTGCTTTGCCACTACAAAGAGGGCTGCTATCAATATTTTAAAATATATAAATAATTTCTCTTTTCCCTGAACAAATTTGGAAGTAGACTTGATAGTGGTATTGCTCAATCAAAGGGTATACATGCTTTGGATATGATTCCAAATTGGTCTCCAAAATGCGTGGATCAGTTACAGTTGTATCAATTGTATTACTGTCCCAATTTTTCCACATTACCTTGAATATTTATCATTTTCCAATTCTGTTCTTTTCACCAATTGGATAGGTATGAGATGGTACCTCAGAGTTGGTATGATTTTCATTTCTCAAGTCAATAATAACTGAGCATTTTTTCATATCACTACATACCATTTTGATCTCTTCTTCCAAAAACTCCCTATTCATATCATCTGACCATTTATGTATTGGGGACTGATTCAAATTCTTATAATTTGGATCAGCATTTGAGATGTGAGGCCTTTATCAGAGAAATTGGATATAAGCCCCCCCCATTTTCTGATTTCTTTCTAATCTTGTCACACAGGTTTTATTTCTACAAAACCTTTTTAAATTTAATATATTCAAAATGATCCACTTTATACCCCACAATGGTCTCTAACTCTTATTTATTCATGAATTCTTCTCTTATTCATAAATTTGATAGGTTACCTTTTCCAAATTCTTCTAATTTACTTACAGTATTGCCTTTTATGTCTAGTTCACGCATCCATTTTGACCATAGCTTGTTAAATGGTGTAAGGCATTGGTCTATACCTATTTTCTGCCAAACTGCTTTGCAGTTTTCCCCACAATTTCCACTAAATAGTGAGTTCTTATCTCCAAGGCTTCTATCTTTATGCTGATCAAACATGAGACTAATATAGTCGTTTACTAGTGTGTAATATACACGTGCTTTATTCCACTCATGCACTATTCTATTTTTAGCCAGTGACAAATAATTCTCATAATTACCACCTTCAAATACAGTTAAGATCTGGGACTCCTGTTACATTTCTAACCTGAATCCCTTTGATGTTCCTGACCTTTTGTGCTTTCAAATGAATTTTATTGTTTTTTCTAGTTCAATAAAGTAATTTTTGGTAATTTAACTGGGATGGCACTGAAGAGGTACATTAGGTCAAAGTGTCATTTCTTTATATTGGTTCTTCTCTGTCTCTGTTTCTTAACATCCCTGACATTTCCCAATGAAGTGAAGTCAAAGCAAATGGGAACATAGGAGTCTTAACTGTTAGGAGAAGATATGATCTGCCAGGGGTAGAGGAGAGGAAGACCACCCTGCCCTTTGAGCTGCTCCTCCAAGAAGTCTGACCAGGTTATCAAGAATTTACTGGACTAGCAGTGAAGCATTGGACCAGATCCAGGAGAAAGGGAGTAACTTCTCTGCCTCTGATGCTGAATTGGCAGGGTGGAATGCAGGTAGGGGAGGAGTTCTAGAGATAATTTTAGGAGCATAGAAAATCCGAACTCGAAGGGCCTTTAGAACATAGAATATCACACTTAGAAGAGTCTTGTCAATATAGATCAGAGGATATCAGAACTAAAAGAAACTTTGGAACATAGAATGTCAAGAGTTGAGAGACATCTTAAGACATGGAATGATTGGGGAGGGGAGAGACCTTAGAACACAAAACATAGGAGGTTTAAGCTAAAAGGGACCCTGTATACCTTCTATTTTAAATATATCCCTCTCAATTATACAGAGGGAAATACATTGGGTCAACTGCAATCTAATAGGGAGAGACTTTTCCCCACCATAGATTTGGGACAAGTAAGGGAATGCATATACCATCTTCCTGGGCTCCTGATCTGTGGTTGTGCTCTATGGGCCCGACACTGTGAAAGAAGATCTGGTGGAGAAGGCTGAGGAGTTCATTGGTCAAGCTCCCATCATGATTCTTGATTCAGTCTTCAAGGGACTGCGTGACTGGACTATGGCATGGCAGAGGGTGGGAGAGAGTGACAAGGTGATGAAGGAAGGATGAACTTCAGACTCTGAGAATCGAGGAAGGAGAAATGTAGGGGTTGAAGATAAAGAGAGGAGGATCAGGGTGGACAGAGGGAACTATTTAGAATGTAGATGAATAAGAAGTCAAGGGAAGAGAGACTGTAAGTAAGGCAAGGTCCCAAACCCCATCCTCTTTTGGCTTTATGGGTTATCTTTGCTAGTGGTGATACATGGAAGTCCTTGTGCCGATTCTTTGGGATAGGGAAAAGAAGCATTGAAGAATGGATCTAAGAGGAGGCCCAGTGTCTGGTTAAGGAGCTCCATCAAATCTAAGGGTGTGAAAAAGGATGTAGGCACAATTAGAAAAGAAAGAGATAAAGAAAGTCAAGGAGACATATCAAGAAAGAGAAGTGTACAGAGAGACATACTGAGAACTACAGCTACAGGCCAAGATACAGGACATGAGAAAGGTTGTGCCCACCTCTGTAACAGCTATCAATTTAGCAGATACTTAGCACTTAGTAACTTAGGGTTAAGTATGGAAGGTGTGAACTCTGCCCCCTTTTGAGAGGGCGTGAACTCCCCTGTTGACGTGGAAGAAGGGGATTGGCTGAGACACAAGGCCAGTGTGTGTATGTAACAAGAATTCTAGAGACATAGAGACAGAATCAGAAATGTTCCTCCTGGTGACTCCTGTTGGAGAAAGCAGGATTGTCCCAGCCTCTGGGAGCTGGGCTGCTAGACTGAAGAAGTGAGTTGGAGTTTTCTTGAGAGAGAGAGAGAGAAATAGAGAGAGAGAGAGAGAGAGAGAGAGAGAGAGAGAGAGAGAGAGAGAGTTACTTTATCTCCCAGCATCTGGAAGCTGAATGAGAACTGAGTTAAAGTTTTCCCAGAACCAGAATCTGGTGAAGGCCACCTGGAAGGCTGAGAGGGCTTGCCTGGAAGGCCATTTCTCTTGGGTCCTAGTGCCAGCTGAACTGTTGGAGGACTAAAGAAGCATGACCATGATAAGCCTTTGTTAGTTTGTGGCCTGGCTTATCCTTGAGTTCCTGGCAACAGTAGTGGTGAAGGGTCTGAGATGTACCCGGCCCTGTGAACTTTAGTGCGTATCACGGACTGCCTGGAGGACTGGACAAGGACCTGGGAGCTGTCTACCTCTGAGGACTGGACGAGAACCTGGGAGCTGTCTGCCCCTGAATCCAGGTGACCGTTTGGTGGATTCAGAAGGGAGCTAGGACCATGGAAGGGGATCCAGGGAATCAGAGAGACCACCCAGAATCAAAATGAAGGAAAGGCTTCCCTTGGATGAAATTGAAGTTTGCTAGAAACCCTGGATGCATATAAGAATCTATTCTCTCTATTCCTCACCCTTCCCTCCACTGAAGGGTGGAAGGTTTGTGTAATTTTCTAATGACAGTATCTTGTGATTAATGATACTTAGTGACTGATTGCTAGATGAGTGATTGATTAAGTTAATGGTTGCCCCATGAGTGGAAGATTGAATATTGTATTGTGAATTGATTGAATGACTAAGTATTGATTATTATATTGTGAATTGATTGAATGATTAAGTAAGGAGGGTTTCCCCTTTAGGAAAACCAGATGATTATCCTTTTGTTTTTTGTTCTAAATATTGTGGCCACTGTAGTGAAAACTATGTGGCCATTCTAATGTTAAACTGTTGTGAACACTATACTGTGATTTTCTGTGTTAAGATGTAATGCTGTGAATATTGTACTGTACCTTGATTTGTTGTGAATATTATATTATGATTTATTGTGAATGTTTGCCTTGATTTGTAATGGAATAAATGCAGTGTTCACTATACTGTGGAATCCGAGCCTTGAAAGCTGTTCACAGTAGTATTCTTTTGGGAATCTGCTAGTGCATGGCATTACAACCACAGAGGCATAAAACATTGGGGTTAGACCCTGGGGGTGGGAAGGAACTTTCTGTTCCCAGATGCTGACTCAGGGAGGAGTGATGGTTGTCATTGGTACTATCTTAGAAGCATAGTAATTATCCAGAGGCAGAAACATGGAAACAGAGAAACAAAGAATCAGAAACCCTGGATGCATATAAGAATCTATTCTCTCTATTCCTCACCCTTCCCTCCACTCCTTTTCTGTTCTCTCCTTTCCCCAGGAGTCCTGTTGGAACCTACCATCCTATGCCACTCCATCACAGGTAACATCATCTCCTCCATTATGTTTGGTGTACACTTCTCCTATGATGACAAACAGTTCCAGGATCTGCTGAAAAAGTTCTCTGACACATTTTCCATAGCAAGCTTTCTCTGGGGCCAGGTAGGGCTTGGGACTATAGGGATAAGGTGATGCTGGGAGAGAAAGAAGGAAAGGAGAACACTGAAGGAGACATAGAAGAAGAGAGGGCATTGGAGGACATCAAGGCACAGGAACACAGAGAAGGGACACAGGGAGGGGAGGAAAGAGGGAAAGAAAAACAGGGAGAGAGGTGATAGTGACACAGTAAAGTATAGACTCAAAGACACAAGGAGGGGGAGGATACAGGGAGCAGGTTCATTGCAGAAGTGAAAGAGGGAAAGTGGTCCAGATTTGGACGAAGCCTGGTGCTTATGGAAGTCAGGGGGCTCATCCCATTTGATCTTCTCCTCTTCCTCCACATCAGCTATTTGAACTGTTTCAAGTTTCCTGAAGTTCTTTCCTGGTCCCCATTGGCGTGTCCAAAACAACCGGACACTCATAAATGCCTTCATTGCTGACCACGTGGAGAAGCAGAAAAAGAGCCTGTATCCCAATGCCTCCTGAGAGTTTATTAATGTGTACCTGCTGCAAGTGGAGAAGGTGGGCAATCCTTCCTCTCCCCTCCAAGTAATGACACTGCGTGTGTGCACGTGAGTTTGTATGTACATATGTGTGTGTGTGAGAGAGAGAGAGAGACAGAGAGAGAGAGAGAGACAGAGACAGAGACAGAGAAACAGGTACAGAGACAGGAAGAGAGAGGTGAAGGAGGGAGTGGGGAGAGGGAAAGACTGAGGAGAGAGAGGGGTGAGAGGGAGGAAGAAAGAGAGAATAAAATCCAGTTGTTCACTTGGTGAAATTGGTTTGCCGGCACCCCTTCTCCTTGTGAGGCAAGGACAAAGAGGAGAGGCTCCAAATGAATTTGAAAAAAGAAGGGGAGCTATAGAAGGAATGCAAGAGAAAGGAGAGAGTTGCAAGAGAATGTGATAGAAAAAAAGGAGAGACAAACACAGTGAGGGGAAAAGAAAGACAGGGTTTTTCCCAAAGCTATCCCTTCTAAATCCAACACCCCCCCTCCCTCCCTCCTTCACTCTGTCCCTCTCTCTTTCTCTCTCTATCTACCTCTCATTCCTTGGTGTTCTCATTAACTGCTCCATTACCCTTCCCATGTTAAATGACTGCTTCTATGTAGAAGTGAGGAGGCAAATCTATAGCCAACCTTCGTTTCTCTTGGGAGCTGAAGCCCCACATTTCCAAGTGCCCGATGGACAGCTCCTTCTGCAAATGTGATCCCATAGGTTCCTCAGATTGTAAACTCTGATTATAAACTAGATTATAAGCAACCAGATCATAAGCACCTAGAGGGCAGGGACTGTCTTTTGCCTCTTTTTATATCCCCAGGGCTTAGCAAGACGCCTGACAAAGTGTAGGTGCTTAATAAATGTTTATCAAATGAAAAAATGAAGATACCAAACGTGGACCTCACATGTCCTCTCCCTCTCCCCAACCTGTCCATCCTCCTGTTTCCAGTGTTTCTATTGACAGAATCACCACTTCTCACTTACCCTCTTTGTGACCTCAGAGTCAGCCTTGAGCCATAACTCTCTCTTGCACCCCTTGTCCAATTTCACCCTCAATAACAACTCAGTACTAAGTTCCACTCACATGACCTTTCCTCTTGTTCAAGCCCTTAATACTTCTCAACTGCTTTAGTGCAACCACTGTTTAATTAGCCTTCCTACTTCCAATTCCCCCTCTCTATTCAGTCAGTCAGTCAGTCAGTCAATAAATATTTATTAAATTTCTAGGCATTGTGCTATACGTTAGGGATACAAACGGAGGCAAAAATACAATTCCTGCTCTCAAGAAGCTTGCAATCTGATGGACCCTCAAAGCTGCTAAACTGATATTCCTAAAGCATAGACCTGATTACTTCTGTCCTCTTTTCAAGAATCTTCATGAGCTTTCTATTGCCTCAGAATAAAGTTTTAAAGGTCTCAGTCTAGCACCTAAAAACTTCCAGTCTGCTTCTCTTTTCAACGATTTTTTACATTCTTCCTCTTCGAATTTCCTATTCCAGTCAAACTGGCCTTCAAGCTCTCTTCATGCTCATAAGAGATTCCAAATCCTGCTTCCTTGCCTTTGCCCACACTGTGCTCCATGCCTGGAATGTCATCCCTTCTCTTCCCCTGTCTCTTAGAATTCATACTTTGCTCCAAAGTCCAGCTCAGGTGTCACTTTTTGTGTGAGGAGTTTCCTATTGTCTCCAGTTGTATATCTGTGTTATATCCCCCTTGTTCCCAAGTGGAATGGAAACTTGCCAAGGAGACTGTTTTGTTTTTATCTTCATGTTCTCAGCATTTGGCAAGATGTCGTTCCCTATTTGGTAGGCACAATTGTTGCTAGATGAATTAAATTGAGAGAGGGGCAGTTTGGTTCAGGGAAAGGAGCACTGGGTCTGGGTTAAAATTCCACCTTTATAGTTTGCTACCCAATTAACCAAAGGCAAGTCTTTTCTCTAGGTCTCAGTTTCTCCATCTGTAAACTGAGGGATTTGGACTAGATGTCTTCCAAGTTTCTTTCCTACTCTAGAACTGTAGACTAGAAATAAAAGGGCTACAGGTGAGATAAAAGAGGCAGAAAAGGAGTTTGCCAGTAGGTGGTGAACAGAATAAGTGATGAAAAGACATGAGGGAAAGACAGAGAAGGGCATGGTCTGTGTGTGTGTGTGTGTGTGTGTGTGTGTGTGTGTGTAGAAAGCAAAGAAAACCTAAGAGCCAGAAAGACATAGAAATCAAGTACAAAGGAGGGAGGCAGAGGAAGAGAACATAATCAGAAGGATGGACAGAGGAGGAGGAGACCAAACGAGAAAAAAAGGGGAGGGAGAGACAGAGACCATGATGGAGGGATTTAGATAGAACCTAACACTGAGAAACTGAGCCTTAGTGATACAGGTGAAAGCACAGGGAGACTCAGACATATGAAAGGACAGACTCTGAGGCTAACCTCTGGTCTCCTCTATCTTTCTCCCTGCCTTTCTCCTTCTTTTCCGTAGGAAAAGGAAATTGCTAGCACTGAGTTCCACTACAAAAACCTGATCATCACTATCATGTCATTGTTTTTTGCTGGCACTGAGACAACTAGCACCACCTTGCGGTATGGCTGCCTCGGGCTCCTCAAATACCCCTCAGTGACATGTGGGTAAATGGGAGCAGCTCCAGGGAGTGACCTTTCTGCCCAGAGATTAAAGACAAGCAAAGACTTTCAGTGCAGGTCAAGATCGGGGGAGGGAGGGAGCCTGTTATAATGGGTAACAAGAAGACAGGTTTCCTCAGCCTCGATAACTAAGTTTCAATCTCTGGCAAAGGACTTCGAGAAACTCCTCAAGGGATAAGGGATATATATATGGTCACTTTCCCTTGGTCCTCCTGTGCTATGGATAATTTTCAACAGTTCAACTCTACGATGGAAAGCTGCCTCCCAAGGATTCCTCACAGCTCTTCTGACTGCCATCCAAATCAATAAATTCATTCAGTTATTTAAAAAGCATATACAAATACATACACATGTGTATATACATATGTATACATAAACATGTGTGTATGTCCACATGCACATATATATGCATGCAGTTTTCCTTCTGGGACACTTCCAATGAAATTGGATTTTTGTTTCCTTTTCTCTGTCCCAGAGAAAGTCCGAGAAGAGATTGGAAAGTGATTGGGAGGAACCGTGTTCCAGAGATCAAAGATGGAGCCCAAACACAGATGCTGTAATCCATGAGATCCAGAGATTCAGTGATCTCCTCCCTCTCGGTTTACCACATTCTGTGACATAAGACACCCTTTTTAGGAGTTACCTCACCCTCAAAGTGAGATCAATAGCATCCCCAGGATCTTTTGAGCCATTCACTTCTAACTCATGTAAGGGAACTCAAGACCCCATGGAACTGATGACTAGGTAACTCCATCTTAGAACATAGAAAGTCAAACCTACAAGGGCACTTAGAACACGGAAAATGAGAGTTCAAAAGGCTCTGAGAATATAAAATAGAAAATTCCAAGCTGAAAGGAAAGTTAGAACAAAGAAAGAGCATACTAGAATTTGGAGGGTTCTAATGTTACTGAGTGAAGATTTCTAGAGTTAGAAAGAACATTGGAAATAGACTGCTGGCATTCTAAAAAGTCAGAAAATAGGAAAGAAGGTTGAAACTGATGGGGACCCTGGAGATCTATTCCAAGGCACGTATTTTATAGGGGAAGAAATTGAAGTCTGGAGAGAATAGAACTGAACAATAAAATTGTAACTACTTTAAGATATATTTCTCTCACTGATCTACTATATATATATTTATATATATATATATATATATAATGCATGAATATGTGAATATGCATATATGTATATACATGCATTAATATAATATAATAATATAATATAATATAATATAATATAATATAATATAATATAATATAATATAATATAATATAATATAATAATATGCATATATATGTATATATATATACACACACACACACACACACACATACATATACATGCAGTCTTATTACCACCTCCTCATTCCACAGGGGTCTAAGTTGTGTTATGCCTCAGGGTGGTCTGGTGTTCCAGTGCCTACAGTGACTTATGGCTTGGCCCAGCATCTCTGCTAATCTCAACCCTCATGTGCCCTTGGCTCTAGGCTAAGCTACATCTATTTTTCCTTAGCATGTTTCTATTGCCCAGGTGGTGACCTTCCTCTGGAGGACCTTGATGGTCTGTCCTTGGGTGATGGGGAAGATTTAGTGGAGCTCACTTTCTACTTCCCATGACACCCTCCACTCTTGTGGAAGGGCACTAAAGTGTACCCCCTCCTGAGCACAGTCCTGCTTGATCCCAGGTACTTTAAGAAACCTTATGCCTTTGACCCCAACCATTTCTTGGATGTTCAGGGCTCTCTGAAGAAGAGTGAGGCATTTATTCCCTTCTCTTCAGGCAAGCACTGACCCCAAGGCCAATAGAGACTCTCCCTGGGGACCTTCCCCTCAAGAGTCAGTTAAAGACAACCAGACCCAGGCTGTTTCTGTCTATAGGCTCGCTTCAGACTGACCTGGAAGCTGAGGTGCCATTGGGAAATATTGGGGATATTGGATAAATTGGAACCCCAAGGCCCATAGATGTTCCCTCCATAAAAACTATGCCTCTTCTTACATTTATATAAGAATACAATATAACATATATATCATATAAAATAATATATCTCTTTATATTTATCTTTCTTTATCAATCTATCCTCTACCATATCTCTATAAACAAAGCAGAACTGAAGTAGCTCAACAGAAATGTGAGACACCCAAAGTTAGATATTTCCATTCCAAATATTCGTACTGATTATTTGTGGCAGAGCCTTCCAAGGGATTATTGGTCTGATTAGCCACAGTGGGGCACACTGTACCTTGTCCCTGACATAGTAATGTCTTTTAGTCCTCTTTAAGCACAAAGTATGACAGTAAATCGAAATTTTTATCAAGACAGTCAAAGGCTGAATTTTGCAGAGGAAACAAGATCTCTTTTTCTCTCTGTTGTTCTTCACCAATGTCCTTCACCCTGGTTTTCCACTTTATTTCTTGCATATTATCACATGAATTTATCTTCTTAACATGTAACGCCCTTCTGCTGGCTCTTCTGTTCCTTTGGAATATGATGCACCCCATCCTTCTGATAGCACATTTTTGGTCATTCCTTCCATCTCTCCAAGCCTAAGTGCACCCATGAGATCAAATTTTGCCTCCTTGCATTGGGATCTATGGCTCCTTCTGTTTCCATCTCATCCACAGTGTGTTTGTATATAAATACTAGAAGCTGTGGCCTTTCCTGCTGGCCCAACTCTCAGTTCTCTCATTTTCGCTGTTCTAGGCACTTCCTCTCAGCCCAAGTTTCTCCATGTGTAAATGAGGGACTTGAACCAGATGACCTCTGTGGTCCATTCCAGCTGGAGAACTCTGATCCTTAAATTACTTCACCTTTTTGGGTCTCTTGGGCTTGGAGTAGATGACTGCTGAGGTCCATTCTAGCTCTCACCTTAGGATTCTGTGGGACCTGGGAGAAAACATTTATGTGATTATTCTCACCTGGTGGACATGAAGAAGTATTTTTTGCACCTCCAAGAAGATTTTTGGAATTTGGGTTCTTTTGGCAATGGCCTCCCTGACAGTCCTCTCTGTATCCTTATGGAAACGAATCTACTTGGGTGAGGGCATTGCCCCAATGGAACTTTTCTTTTTCTTCACCACCATGCTACAGATCTTCACCCTGAGCTCCTCCATACATCCTGAGAGCACTGACCTCACTCCCAGACTGACAAAGAGTGAGGCATTTATTGGAGTGGGCAATGTGGAGTGGGCCATGTGCTTTCCATCTACCACCTTCAATTCCACCCCTGATAAATGGTGCCAGGGCTAAGCCCTGGAGAAGCAGCCACTGGGCCAAAGTCCCTGTTGTCTTCCAACATACTATCCCAGAGGCCAACCACGCTGAGAAGACACTGGAAGGGACATAGGACCATTTACCACTCGCAGATGAGATAAACTTGAGCAGAAAGGTGATAGAAACAGTTTCAGTTTCTTCATCAATAAAATGAGTGGGTTACCTCTGATGTCTTTTTCACATCTCAATCAGTAATGATTCTATATTCCTAGTAAGTGACCCAAACTTCCTCTTATCCCCAAGGTTCCTCCTGTAATCCAACCTCCTTCCCTGGTACACATTCAGCCTATCTCATAAATGGGAGTCAGAACTATCCTTAGTGCTCTTGTGACTCAGCTAAGTGAGCATGAAGCCTCTGTTCCAGGAGAGAGAACAAGCCATATGATGGCAAAGCAAATACAGTGTTGGATTTGAAGTCAGCCAGTCCTACCTGTGCCATTGACTTACTGAGCCTTGGGACCAAGGAGAAACCCCTGAAACTTCTGTATCTGTGCCAAAGGGAGATAATCATATCATTGGTACCAATCTCACAGGGATGTTCTGAAAGTCAAATTAGATTTTGCACAAAAATCAGCATGATTTTTTTGTGGATGGAGGGAAAGCCTGATTCAGTCCTCAAGTCTGCTCTTAGCAAATGGATTCAGTTTGCTGTGGGAGGAACCTTGGCTGCAGTGATCTGTCCAGGGTGACTCTGCCAGGATGGGCAGAGGCAGGCTTTGAACACAGGTCTTCTGGTCTCTAAGGTCAGCTGTGTATCCATTCTGCTAGTTAGTCTCTCAGAGTGTCAGAAGGGACTTTGGAAGGCTGAATACTGTAGAATTATCTGATCAATGGAGGACAGGGGGAAATTCAGAAATGCCCTAGTCTAATCTACTCTCTTGATTATGATTCACTTCTTCACTTTAAGAAATTATTATTAAGCACCTACTGTTTGCATGGCAATATGCTAGGCACTGGCCATACAAAGATGATCCCTCTTTTCCATACTTTTCTCTTCAAATAAAGCATTTTAAAATGTAATTGACAGCTTGTGGTCATTTCTGAATATCAAACCCCCTTTCCCTGCTCCTGTGAGCCTTTCTTGTAACAAAGGAATACAGTTAAGCAAAATCTAGAAACACAAAGGCCATGTCTATGACATTGCACACCAAAGATCCTCTGATTATTCAAGGAAATGAAAGTGGTACATGTCCTCATCTCCTCTCCAGGAGGTGATTTGGGGCAGAGGGAAGAATACTGATTCTGGAGTCAGAGGACCTGGGTTTGAATCTGACCTTTGATCTCTGCTACCTCAGTGACCTTAGGTCAATCATTTTAGTTTGTAAGACCTCAATTTCCTTATCTGTCAAATGAAGGGGTTGGACCATTTCAGCTCTAGGTCTACAATACCTTCTGATGGGATATCTGATCCTACATTTTCAAGAAATGGGAAAACTGTACCAGAGAAGGGAAAAGATTTACTTGTTTAAGGTCACTTAGTAGGCTTGTGGGGGGAGGGGCAGTGAAGACGAAAGGGCAGAGCCACAGCTAGAGGTTGGGTGTTCTGACTCCCAGCTTTAGGTATCTCCTATACCTCAGAGCAGAGAATCTGTGTTTCCCTGTCCCTCCTCTACAATTTTAAGTCGCTGATGAAGTCTGACCTAATTTCTATCCCTCCTTCTCAATGTACTAGCCTGGCATCAACCTTCTCAGTCCTTGCTATGAGACAACTATGGGACAAGGGAGCCCACATAGATTTCTGAGCTCAATTCTTTGAAGTCTGCACAACTCACTTCTTCCATGGAACAGGTGGGTTGATGAGGGAGGGAAAGTAGGAAAGGACAAGGCACAAGAAATGTTTCCAACCAAAGTAATCAGGTCAATCATGATCCTGAATTGCTTGGAAGGGTATGCTATTTTGGAAGCCATGTTGGACAGAAATAAGAAGAATTGTGTTCTGTTGCCATGGACATGGGAAATCCCCAGGGCAAGGTTGAGTTTCTCCTTTAGACTGGGTTCTCTTCAATGGCTGTTTCCTTCCTTCCCCAGCCCTAACGCACCAACATTCCACTCCATATCTACCTACCACTCCCAGTGTCACTGTGCTCTCTGGAATGTTGGTGCAATAATTAACAAACAAACTTTTTTTCATCTACATTTTGGTTCTCACTCTCCCCTTCTTCTGCTGTTCTCTGACCCCTTGCTCCATCCTCATGACATAATTTCTCTGGCTATCCAATAAATCTGACAATCTAAGAGAAATAGATGGATATCTACAAAAATATAATCTGCCAAGATTAACAGAAGACAAAATAGAGTGCTTAAATAGCCCGACTACGAAATATAAATTGAACACAATATAGCCAACACAATAGCCAACAATATAAAATACTTGGAAGTCTACCTACCAAGTCGCAAATGAGTTCCCAAAGGAAAAATCCCCAGGACCAGATGAATTCACAAGGGAATTCTACCAAATATTTAAAGAACAATCAATTCCAATATGATATGAACCATTTGGGGAAAAAGTCAATGAAGGAATAATGCCACTTTCCTTTTAAAACACAAATATGGTGCTAATACCTACACCAGGAAGAGCAGAAACAGAAAAATAAAACTATAGGTCAACTTCCTGAATGAATACCAAAAGCAAAAAAATTAAATAAGGCATGATCAAGGAGATTATAGTAATATATAACAAAGATCACATGCCAAGACCAGCTGGGATTCATACCAGGAATGCAAGGCTGGTTCAATGTTAGGAAAACTATAAGTATAATTGACCATATCAATAACAAAACCAACAAAAATCATATCATGTTCTGAATAGATGCAAGAAAACATTTTGACAAAATAAAACACTCATTCCTCTTAAATATACTAGAAAGCATAGGAATCAATGGAGCTTTCCTTAAAATAGTAAGTTACTATCTGTCTAAATCCATGATCAAGCATTATCTGTAATGGGGATAAGTCCAATAAGATCCAAGGTGAAGGAAGGTTGCCCATCATTACCAATGTTATTCTATAACGCACTAAAAATGCCAGCGGTAGCAATGAGAAAAAAAGAAATTTGGGGCATTAGCATATGCAGTGAGGAAAGAAAGCTATCACTTTTGGCAGATGATATGATGTTATACTTAGAGAATCCTAGAAAGTCAACTAAAAATTGATTTAAAACAATTACCTTTACCAAAATAAAACCACACAAAGCCTTAGCATTTTTATATATAACCAAAAAAATTGAGCAGGAAGAGCTAGAAAGATACATTCTATTGAAAATAACTGCCAACAATATAAAATACTTGGAAATCTACCTACCAAGACAAAGCTAGAAACTATATGAATACTATTGCAAAATATTGTTCACACATATGAAGTTAAATCTGAAAAATTGGAGAAATATTGTTTGTGGGTAAACTGAACCAACATAATAAAAATGAAAATCTTACATAAATAGATTTACTTATTCAGTGACATGAATAAAACTATCAAAAAATATTTTGTACATCTAGAAAAAACAATAACAAAATTCATCTGGGAGAACAAAAGGTCAAGATTATCAAAGGAAGTAATTTGGCCTAGCAGCACCAAATCTCCAACTATATTACCGAGCAGTAATCAGGAATACAATCTAGTATTGATTTAAAAATAGAATGGTGGATCAGTGGGATAAATTAGGTACACTATACATTGCAGTAAATGACCATTGATTATACTCAAAAATACAAGCTTTGAGGACAAGAATTCACTATTTGACAAAAAAAAATTGCTGGGGAAACTGGGAAGCAGTTTGCAAAAACTAGGTATAGACCAACATCTCACACTGTATACCAAGATAAGGTCAAAATGGGAAACATTATTTAGAAATAAAAGGTGATGCCATAAGCAAATTAAGGAAGCATGGAAATTTTTACCTACCAGATCTATGTATGAGGAAAGAGTTGAGAAAGAGATAGAAAGCATCACAAGAAGTAAAATGGATTATTTGGAGTACATCAAATCAAAAAGGGTTTTCACAAATAAAACCAAGGTAGTCAAGATAAGAAAGAAAGTAGGAAACTGGGGTAAATTCTTTATATCAAGTTTCTCTGATAAAGATCTCATTTCTCAAATATATAGAGAGCCAAATCAAATTTATTCAAATACAAGTCAGTGTCCAATTGATAAATGATGAAAGGATATTAACAGGCAGTTTTCAAAAGCTCTCCATAGTCATATTTTTAATATGTTCTAAATCACTATTGACTGGAGAAATGCAAATTAAAACATCATTTAGGTACCACCTCACACCTATCAGATTGACTAACAACAAAAAAAGCAAAATGATAAATGTTGGAGAAGATGTGGGAAAATTGGAACTCTAATGCATTGTGGGTAAAGTTCGGAACTGATCCAACCAATCTGGAGAATAATTTGGAACTATGCCAGAAGGACTATAAAACTATGCATACTTTTGATCCAGTAAGACCCACTACTAGGTCTATGCCCCCAAAGAAATCAAAAGAAAAAGAAAAGGACCTATATATACAAAAATATTTATAACAGCTCTTTTTGTGTTGGCAAAGAATGGTAAACTGAGAGGAAGTCAAATTCTATGGTGCTGTAAGAAATTAGTAGCAGGATGCTTTCAGAAAAACCTGGAAAGACTTATAGTAACTGATGCAAAGACAAGTGGGAAGAAACAGGAGAACTTTGTACACAGTAATTGCAATATTGCACAATGTTAAACTATAAATGACTTAGATATTCTCAGTGATACAATGATCCAAGACAGTTCCAAAGGATCTATAATGAAAAATGCAGTCTACCTCCAGAGGAAAGACCAATGGAGTATGAATACAGATTGAAGCATAACTTTTTCCACTTTTTTGTAATATGGCTAATATGGAAACATGTTTTGCATGATTTCACATATATGATTGATATCATGTTTCTTGCCTTCTAAATGGGTGAGGAAGCTATAGGATGGAGGGAGAGATTTTGTAACTCAAAACTTTTTTAAATGAATGTCAAAATACATAGATAACTTTTTTAAAAGGAGAAAGTTACAGATAGAATTTATATTTTTTAAAGATAAAGCAAGAGATTTGGGATTTCTTTTCAATCCTGTACAATTCTGTACTAATTTTGCATAACGAAGCATTAGATTCATTAAGTGTTAAGTTCAATTTTTTTATTTTTTGTGAAGGGGGAAGGGAAGCAACCGAAGTTAAGTGACTTGCCCAAGGTCACACAGCCAGTAAGTGTCAAGTGTCTAGGGTCAGATTAAACTCAGGTCCTCCTGACTCCAGAGCCAGTGCTCTATTCACTGCTCCACCTAGCTATCCCTTAAGTTCAGAATATTTAAGAATTAAATTAAAGGGGCAACTAGGTGGCACTCCCAATTGCCCTGCCTCCTCCCCTCCAAAAAGATTTAAAAAAAAAGAATCATGGGATGATGCAAATCTTAAAGGTAATCTGGTCTTACCCTCTCTTTTTATAGATGAAAAACTGAGATTTGGAGAAGCAAGCCATTCTCCTAAGGCATATAACAGAAATGGGATTCAAACTCATATCCTCTGACTTCCTAGCTGGCATACCTCTCATCAAATATAAGTCATCTTCTGGAGAAACAGGTGCATATGCACCAATCTCTTTCCCCTGGAAATTGGTGGAGGGGGAGGAGCAGGGTATACAAGCAGAATTCTATCTGGGCTTTCAGACAATCTACAAGTTCTTTGGCTTTATTTAACTTTTTCCTTCGTTATGTTCACAGGACATATTTGTTTCATATGAGGGCTTTGTTTTGCTCTTTTAATTTTTTCAATTGTAGCAGCAGGTTTAAGGAAAGGGGAGGGTTGGGAGGGTTGGTGACAGAGCAGTTTTTTTAAAAAGACATAAAAGGACCTTGGATGCAAAAGGAAGACACAAGGAAGACCCATATGTACAAAAAGATTTATTGCAGCTCTCTTTGTGGTGGCAAAAAACTGGAAATTGAGGGGATGCCCATCAATTGGGGAATGGCTAAACAAGTTGTGGTATATGAATGTAATGGAATACTACTGTG
>CM053596.1:16584116-16601925 GCA_028646575.1 Pseudocheirus occidentalis | reverse complement strand
TTTAACTAACTCTTGAGGGGAAGGTCCCCAGGGAGAGTCTCTATGGGCCTTGGGGTCAGTGCTTACCTGAAGAAAAGGGAACAAAAGCCTCATTCTTCTTCAGAGATCCCTGAGCATCCAAGAAATGGTTGGGGTCAAAGGCATAAGGTTTCTTAAAGTACCTTGGGTCATGCAGGACTGTGCTCAGGAGAGGGTACACGTCAGTGCCCTGCCAGGAGAGAGAGATTGTGACCAGAAGCAGTAAGTGAGCTCCACTAAATCTTCCCCATCACCCAGGAACAGACCATCAAGGTCCTCCAGAGCCAGATCACAACCTGGGCAAGTAGAGATATGCCAAGGAAATCAGATGTAGCTTAGCCTTTAGTCAAGGGTACATGAGGGTTGAGATTAGCAGAGATGCTGGGCCAAGCACCAAGTCACTGTAGGCACCAGGAGATCAGATCACCCTGAGGCACAAAAGAACTTAGAAACTTGGGGAATAAGGCAGGGGTAGTAAAAGGCTACCCATTGAGTTCCATGAACCAACAAAGGTTGGGGTTGTAAAATCACAGGTGTAGACCTTATCTAGTCCAACAACCCTACTGTAGACATAAGGAGAGTGAGGCACATAGGGGTAATATCTGTGTCACTAAATTCTGCTCTACCTAACCCTCTAGTATTCTCTGTTTTATACCTAAATTCTGACTCCAGCTCTTTCACTGACATATGTTGAATACATACATAAATATATATATAGAGAGAGAGAGAGACAAGAGACAGAGACAGAGAGAGATAGAGACAGAGAGAAGATCAATAAGAGAAACCTATTTTGAAGTGAATACAATTTTATTGTTAAATTCTATTCTCTCTAGACTTCAGTTTCTTCCCGTATAAAATAAATGTCTTTGAATGGATCTCCAGGGTCCCCATCAGTGTCAGCACTCTCTCTTTTCTTCCTTCTGAGGTCTCAGATTACCAGCATTCTGTTTTCAATGTTCTTTTTAACTCTGAAAATCTTTACTCAATAACTCAAGAACCCTCCAAATTCTAGCCTGCTCTTTCTTTGTTCTAACTTTTCCTTCAACTTGGCATTTTCTGTTCTATGTTCTCAGAGCCCTTGGAACTCTAATTTTCTGTGTTCTGCGTGCCCTTCCAGATTCAACTTTCTATGTTCTAGGATGGAATCACCTATAGAATCATGGGTTCTTGAGCTACTTTCTATGAGTCACAAGTGAATGACTCAAAAGATCCTGGGGGATGCTATTGGTCTCACCTTGGGAATGAGGTAGCCCCTGAAGTAGGTATCCTGGGTCACAGAATGGGGCACACTCATAGGGAGAAGGTCAGCAAATCTCTGGATTTCATGGATGACAGCATCTGTGTAGGGCATTTTGGCTCTGTCTTTGAGTTCTGGAAGACGGTTCCTCCCAATCACCTTGTCAATCTCTTCCTGGACTTTCTCTGGGACAAAGGAAAGGACATATAAATGCAATCCATAGGAAGTACTCCTGAAGCAAAACTGTATACATATATGTGTGTTGATGTACATATACATATATGTGTATATGTGTTTTGTATATGTGTATATACAAATGTGTATATGTACATGCATATATACATATACATATATGTGCATGTGTGTATATATACATATATTATATATATACGTGTGTGTGTGTGTGTGTGTGTGTGTGTGTATTCCTTATGCTTTGAGTCACTTCTCAGAGTACTTTGCTTAGGAACTGAGAATGAGGAAAACTTCTCTCCGGCCTGTCTTCTTGTTACTCATTGTAACAGCCTCCCTCCCTCCACTTGACATTCACCTGCACTCAAAGCCTCTGCTTGCCTCTGGGCAAAAGGGCCACTCCCTGGAGCTGCTCCCATTTACCCACCTGCCACCCAGGGGTATTTGAGGAGCACAAGGCATCCATAGCGCAAGGTGGTGCTGGTTGTCTCAGTGCCAGCAAAGAACAATGACATGACTGTGATGATCAGGTTTTTGTAGTGGAACTCAGTGCTAGCAATTTCCTTTTCCTAGGGAAAAGCAGGAGAAAGGCAGGGAGAAGAGAGAGAATGAAGAGACCAAAGGTTAGCCTTAGAGCATCTCCTTTCATGTGTCTGAGTCTCCCTGTGCCTTCACCTGTATCACTAAGGCTCAGTCTCTCCCTGCTTGGATCTCTCTAAATCCCTCCATCATGGTCTCTGTCTCTCCCTCCCCTTTTTTCTCCTTTGGTCTCCTCCTACACACACACACACACACACACACACACACACACACACACACACACATTCACCATGTCCTTCTCTGTCTTTCCCTCATGCCTTTTCATCTCTCATGCTGTTCACCTTTCCCTGCCTCCCAACTTTTCTGTCTCTTTTCTCTCACCTGTGGCCCCTTTATTTCTATTCCATAATTCTAGAGTAGGAAAGAACCTTAGACAACATCTACTCCAAATCCCTCCATTTATAGATGGGGAAACTGAAGCTGAGAGATGATAAATGAATTGCCTTTGGTTACTTGGGTAGTAAACCATAAATGTGGAATTTTAACCCAGATCCAGTGCTCTTTTCCCTGAAGCAACCTGCCCCCCCTCTCTCATTTCAATTCATCTACCAACAATTGTGCCTGCATAGTAGTGAATGGCACCTTGCCAAATGCTGGGAATATAAAGATAAAAAGCAAAACAGTCCCCTTGGGGTGTTTACATTCCATTTGGGAACGAGGGGGATATAACACAGATATAAATAAACCAAAGTCTACATTAAAAGTACTATGAAGTAATCTTTAAAAGGAGATAGCGTGCACAACTGGAAGCAATAGGAAATCCCTCATGTAAGAAGTGGCACCTGAGCTGGGCTTTGGAGCAAATGAGGGATTCCATGAGATAGAGGAACAGAGGAATGGCATTCCAGGCATGGAACATGCATGGGCAAAGACAAGGAGGCAGGATATGAAATTTTCTATGGGCATGAAGAGGAGATCTTTGAAGGTCAATTTGACTGGAATGGGAAATTCAAAAAGGAAGTAAGTAAAAGATAATTGAAAAAAAGAGACAGATTGGAAGGCTTTAGGTTCCAGACTGAGATTTCTTAACTTTATTCTGAGGCAATAGAAAGTCCATGAAAGTTCTTGAAAAAAGGACATAGTCCTTTGAGAAAAGAAATAGTCAGATCTATGCTTTAAGAAGATCAGTTTAGCAGATCTGAGTATCCATCACACTGCAAGGTCCTTGAGATCAGGGACTGTATTTTTGGCTCTTTTTGTCTCTCCAATGCATACCACAATGCAAGGCATACAATAAGGGATAAATAATTTTTTATTGACTGGAGGCTAGATAAGAGAGGGGGTAAGTTGGAAGTAGGGAGGCTAAGAAAACAGGGATTGTACTAAACCAGCTAAGGGGCACTAAAGGCTTGAACTAGAGGGAAGATCACGTGAGTGGAACTTAGTACTGAGTTGTTGTTGAGGGTGAAAGGACAAGAGTCGGAGCCTTATTGGAGAAGGAGGTGCAAGAGAGAATTATGAGTCAGGGCTGACTCTGAGATTACAAAGGAGGAAACAAAGGAGGGATAAGTAGGAAGTGGTGATGTCATCAATAGAAACGCTGGAGATGAAAGGGTGAATAGATTGGGAAGAGGGAGAGTGGACATGAGGTCCTTGTTTGGTGTCTTCAATCCTATGATAAACATTTATTAAGTACCTATTCTTTGCCAAGCCTTGTACTAAGCATTGGGGATACAAAAAGAGGCAAAGGACAGTTGCTGTCCTCAAGGTGCTTACAAGTTAATTGGGGAGTTTACAGTCTGAGGTACCTATGGGATCATAGCTGCAGAAGAAGCTGTCCAGCAGGCACTTGGAAATGTGGAGCTGCAGCTCACAAGAGAAATGAGTGTTGGCTATGAGTTTCCCTCCACACCTTTACATAGAAGTGGTTGTTTGGTGTGGGAAAGGTAATGGGTCAGTTAATGACAGTTGCAAGGAAGGAGAGAGAAGGGGAAAAGGGAGGGAGGGAGGGGAGAAAGAGAGACAGAGACAGTGAGACAGAGAGAGAGAGAGAGAGAGAGAGAGAGAGAGAGAGAGAGAGAGAGAGAGAGAGAGAGAGAGAAAGAGAGAGAAAGGGAGGGAGGGAGGGAGAGACAAGGGTTTGGGCTCAGAAGAGACAGCCTTGGGAAAAGACTCTCCATTCTCTTTTTCCCTCACTGTTTATGCTTCCTTCTTTTTCAGTCACACTCTCTGGCAACTTTCTCATTGTTTTTCTCCCTTTTTTCCGTAACACCCTTTTTTGGCCAAAATCTTTTGGCCTCTCCCCTTCTCTCTGCCCCTATCCCACAAGGAGAAGGGGTGCTGGACACTAAATTTCACTGAGAACAACTGGATTTCACTCTCTCTTTTGCCCTCCCACCCAGCCCACCTCTCTCTCCTCAGTCTTTCCCTCTCCCCTCTCCCTCCTTCACCTTTCTCTCTGTCTCAGCCCCTGTATCTGTAGCTCTCTCTCTATTGCTCTCTTTCTCTGTCTCTGTCTGCCTGTCTGTCTATCTGTCTCTCTCTCTCTCTCTCTCTCTCTCTCTCTCTCTCACACACACACACACACACACACACACACACTGCCACACATACACAGTGGCAGTACTTGGAGGGGAGAGGAGGAGTTGCTCACCTTCTCCATACGGAGCAGGTACACATCAATAAAGTCTCGGGGGGGCACTGGGATCCAGGCTCTTTTTGTGCTTCTCCACATTGTCAGCAATGAAGGCATTGATGAGTGTCAGGTTATTGTAGGCACGACGATGGGGACCCGGAAAGAACTTCAGGAAACCTGAAAACAGCTCATACACCTGATGTGGAGAAAGAGGAAAAGGTTGAATAGGATGAGCCCCTGACTTCCATAGGTGCCAGGCTTCTTCCAAGCCTGGATCATGCTCCCTCTGTCACTTCTTTAGTGAACCTGCTCCCTGCATCCTCCCCCTCCCTATATTTTCATGCCTATGCCTTCCAGGGTCCCTATCACCTATTTCCATCTTTTCCTTTCCCTGTGTCCATCCCTCCCTATGTCCCCATATCCCTTCTTTGTGTCCCTGCACCCAGATATTCTCCAATGTCTTCTATTCCTGTGTCTCCTCCTGTGTTCTCTTTTCCTTCTCTCTCTCTCTCTCTCTCTCTCTCTCTCTCTCTCTCTCTCTCTCTCTCAGTGTCACCCTATCCCTGTAGTCCCAAGCCCCACCTGACCCCAGAGAGAGCTTGTTATGGCAAAGGTGTCCGTGAACTTGTTCAGCAGATCCTGGAACTGTTTATCATCATAGGAGAAGCGTTCACCAAACACAATGGAGCAGATGATGTTGGCCGTGATGGAGTGGAAGATGATGGTGGGTTCCAACAGGGCTCCTGGGGAAAGGAAAGGACAGAAAAGGAGAGGAGGGAAGGGGGAGATGTGGAAAGAAGAGGCAGGAGGTCAATGGGAAACTTCCATGCATCCAGATTTTCTGCTTCTTTGTTCCTCTGTTTCCATGTTTCTGCTTCTGGATAATTGCTATGATTCTACGATAGAACCAACGACCACCACCACTCCCCCAACTCAGCATCTGGGGACAGCAAGTTCCTTCCCACCCCCAGGGTCTAGCCCCAATTCTTGATGCCTCCATGGGGGGCAAGTTCTCTTTCTCATCTCCTGTTTCTTGGTCTATAGCTGTAGTTCTCTTTCTATAAACTTCTCTCTCTTTTCTAATGGTGCCTGCATCCTTTTTCTCACCTTTGGATTTCTGGAGCTCCTCAACCAGATATTGGGCCTCCTCTTGGATCCGTTCTTCAATGCTTCTCTTCCCCATCCCAAAATCTCGAAGCGTGGTCAGGGAGAACCGGCGCAAGCTCTTCCATGTATTGCCATTGGCAAAGATAACCCCTAAAGGCAAAAGGAGATGGGGTTTGGGACCCTTCCTTACTCACAGCCTTCCTTCCTCAAATCTCTCTTCCTTTGACTTCTTATTCCTCTACAATCTAATTGGTTCCCTCTGTCCACTGTGATTCTCCTCTCTTTATCTTCAACCCTCCCTTTCTTCTTCTCTGATCCTCAGAGTCCCTTCTTCTTTGAGTCTTACCACCACCTTGTCACTCTTCCCCAACCCCTTCCAGGCCATGGTCCACTCACCCAGTCCCTGGAAGACTGAATCAACAATTGCAACAGGTGCTCGGCCACTGAATTCCTCAGACTTCTCCACCAGGGCCTCCTTCACAGCCTCAGGCCCACAGATTACAACCACAGGTCGGGAGCCCAGGAAGATGGTAAATATATCCCCATACTTGTCCCGAAGCTATGGTGGGGAAAAATCCTCCCCATTAGTTCCCAATTTGCCAATGCATTCCCCTATGTATAATTGAGGGAGATGTATTTAAAATAAGTGTATAGGGCCCCTTTTAGCTCTAAGCTTCTATGTTCTGTGTTCTAAGGTCCCTCCCAGCATTCCATCTCAACCCTTGACATTCTGTGTTCGAAGGTCTCTTCCAGCTCTAATATTCTATAATCTACATTCAAAAAGGCCTTCTAAATCTGTCATTCTATATTCTGAAGGCCCTTCCAGCTCTGATTTTTTATGCTCCTAAGATTATACAGAGAACCCCTCTTCTATCCGCATCTCACCCTGCCAATTCACCATCAGAGGCAGAGAAGTTCCTCTCCTCCCCCAGAATCTGGCCCAATGCTTCACTGCTAGTCCAGTAAATGGTTAATGATCTGCTCAGACTTCTTGAAGGAGTGGCTCAAAGGGCAGATTATCTTTCTCTCCCCCATCCCTGGCAAATCATATCTTCTCCTAACAGTTAAGACTCCAGTATTCCCATTTCCTTTGACTTCACTTTGTCAAGAAGTGACAAGGATGTTAAGCAAGAGAGACAGAGCAGAGCCAATATTAATAAAAAATGACACTACGACCTAATCTAACTATTCAGAGTCATCCCAATGAAAATAACAAAAATTACTTTATTGAACTAGAAAAAATAATAAAATTCATTTGAAAGAACAAAAGGCCAGGAATATCAAAGGAATTTGGGTAAGAAATATAAAAGGAGGAGTCTCAGATCTTAAACTGTATTTGAAGGTGGTAATTATCAAAACTATCTGGCACTGGATAAAAATAGAATAGTGCATTGGTGGAATAAAGTAGGCATACAATACACACTAATAAGTAACTAGAGTGACTTCATGTTTGATCAACATAAAGATCTAAGCTTTGTGGCTAAGAACTTACTATTTGGGGGCAGCTGGGTGATGAAATGAATAGAGCACCAGCACTGGCGTCAGGAGGACATGGGTTCAAATTCAGCCTCAGACGCTTGACACACTTACTAGCTGTGTGACCTTGGGCAAGGCACTTAACCCTAATTGCTCTCCCAAAAAAAAAGAGAGAGAGAATTTACTATTTGGTGGAAATTGTGGGGAAAATTGGAAAGCAATCTGGCAGAAACTAGGTATAGATCAGTATCTTTTACCATTTAGCAAGAAGTTGTCAAAATGGATGCATGAACTAGACATAAAAGGAAACATCATAAGTAAGTTAGAAGAACATGGAAAAGGTAACCTATCAGATTTATGAATAAGAGAAGAATTTGTGAATAAAGAAGAGATAGAGACCATTGTGGGATGTAAAATGGATCATTTTTATTACATTAAATTTAAAAATACAAATGAAACCTATGTTTAGAAGTAACCTAAGATTAGAAGTAGAACAGAAAATTGGGAGGGGAAGAAATTTATAGTCAATGTCTCAGATAAAGACCTCATATCTCAAATGCTGACACAAATTACAAGAATACAAATCAGTCTCCAATTTATAAATTTTCAAATGATATGAACAGGTAATTTTTGGAGGAAGATATCAAAGCTATATGTAGTTGTATAAAAAATGTTCTGTCATTATTGATTAGAAAAATTCATATTATAACAACTCTGAGCTATCATCTCACACCTATCAGATTGGACAACAGGATAGAAAGAAAAAATGACAAATGCTTGAGGCGGTGTGGAAAAAACTGGGATGGTAATACAGTTGATGCAATTGTGAACTGATCCAACCATTTTGGAGAAAAATTTGGAATAATATCCAAAGGGTGTATTCACTTTGACAAAGTGATACTACTATCAAGTCTGCTTCCAAATTTGATCAGGGAAAAGAGAAAAGAATCCATATATTTTAAAATATTGATAACATGGGGCAAAATCAAGATGGCAGTGTAGAAGCAGGAAAACTCCATGGACTCCCCCCATAACTACTTCAAATACCTATAAAATATGACTCTAAACAAATTTTAGAGCTACAGAACCCACAAAGTAACAGAGAGAAACAAATCTCCCTCCAAAGACAGCCCAGCAGGTGGACAGGAAGGGCTCATCACAGCACTGAGAGCAAAACCCAGACCCATGTAAGCCTCCAGTTTTAGCCCCAGGGCAGCCCAGACCAGCCATAGCTGGAGCATGGGGGAGAGTGAATCACCAGCAGCTATGGCAGATCCAGAATTATCAACCTTTAAATGCCAAAGGTAAAGTAAAAGGTCAGTGGAACTCTCCTGGATCTGGGGGTAATGGAGTCCTCGCAGAGTGAGAAGCGTCAAAAGTGGTAGCCATACAGCCACCTCCACATTGTTGCTTTAGAGCTCCCAGCCTACAGATTGTAAGGGAGCCAAGCAACCATTCAGAGTCTAAGCACTCTTGCCTTAACCTACTTGGATCAGGATTGCAATATTGGGTGGTGGTCCTGAAGTGTGTGACCAGTGAGCCCAAACTGGTGGGGGCTGTAGAGATGGCACCCTCCTAATAGCTCTGGCAGCTGCAAAAAACCCAGAGATTTGGGACAAAGATCTCCCCTCTGGAAGCAGACTTCTACTGTGGCAAAGAGCTCAAAAGTCAAGTAATTGACTGGCAAAATGAGCAAGCAAATGAAGCAAAGCAAGCACAGCCATCCAACTTTAGATTCCTTTTTTGGGGACAAAATGGATCAAAGTATGGAATGGCAGGAAGACAAAACAGTCAGAACTCCTGTACCAAAAGTTTCCAAGAAAAATAAGAACTGGCTACAGGCCATGGAGGAGTTCAAGAAGGATTTTGAAAATCAAGTAAGAGAAGTGGAGGAAAAACTGGGAAGAGAAATGAGAATGATGCAAGAAAATCATGAAAAGAGAATCAACAACCTGACTGAAAAAACTAACACCTTAAAAAATAGACTAAGTCAAATGGTAAAAGAGACCATGTGAAATATCTCATTGGAAAAATCGCTTACCTGGAAAACAGATCCAGAAGAGACAATTTAAAAATTATTGGACTACCTGAAAGCCATGATCAAAAAAAAGAACCTAGAAATCATCTTTCAAAAAATTCTCAAGGAAAATTGCCCTGATATTTTAGAACCCTTAGAGGGCAAAATAGACATTGAAAGAATTCATTGATCACCTCTTGAAAAAGATCCCAAAAAGAAAATTCCTAGGAATATTATAGCCAGGATCCAGAGTTACCAGATCAAGGAGAAAATATTACAAGCAGCCAAGAAGAAACAATTTGAATATTGTGGAAACACGATCAGTATAACACAGGATCTAGCAGCTTCTACATTAAGGGATCAAAGGGCTTGGAATATGATATTCTCGAGATCAAAGGTGCTAGGATTAAAACCAAGAATCACCTACCCAGCAAAACTGAGCATACTATTTCAGGGGAAAAAATGGTCATTCAATGAGTCAGAAGACTTTCAAGCTTTCTTGATGGAAAAAACCAGAGCTGAATAGAAAATTTGACATTCAAATACAAGAAGTAATAGAAGCATGAGAAGGTAAACAGGGATAAGAAATCATAAGGAACTTATCAAAGTTGAACTATATACATGTCTACATGGAAAAATAATCATTGTAAAATATTGATAACAGCTCTCTTTGTGGCGGCAAACACTGGAAAGTAAGGGAATGCCCATCAGTTGGGGAGTGGCTGAATGAGTTGTGATATATGATTATGATGGAATACTACAATACTATAAGAAATAGCAGGTTGGTTTCAGAAAAATGTGAAAAGACTTGCATGAAATAATGCAGAGTGAAATGAGCAGAACCAAGATAACACTGTATATAGTAACAGCAATATTGTTCAAACTGACTAAGCTATTATGAATAACATGACCATGAATATCAACTACAAAGGACTTGTGAAGGAAATTGCTGTTTTCCTCCTGAAAAAGAACTGATATGTGGAAGATAGACATATAGATATGTATACACACGCACACACATATAGATACATACACACACATACATACACACACATATATGTGCATTTATATAATGTTGGTCTTCTCTAATATGGGGTTGGGAGGGAGGGAGGAGGGAGATACTTTGGAATTCCAAATGTAACAAAATGAATAAAAACTAAGAGAGTCAATAAAACATTTAAAAGGAGAAGAAAAAAGACAGAATGAGGCCTTGTTTCCACTCCTGAGTACTCCCTTCAAACTACCTCATTCCTGTATCTTCCTAGCAAAGAGCCTGGGTTGGGGTAGAGGGACAGAGTTCTAGGGGCCATCACTGGTGGGCAGTGAGAAGGGCAATGTCACTTTTTGGCCATCCCCACATCACCCCCACTCCCACCCTATAGAAGGCACTGCTGGAGTTCTGATTAAACAATACTTCTAACTTCTCCCCACACTTCACCTCTTTCCCCAGAAGAAAACTGGGGCAGGGAGTACTGGAAATACTCTCCACCCCACCCTTGAAAAGCTCAGAGAAAACCTGGACCTGATTTCCCTTCCCTCTGACAGACTGCAAGGCATCCATGGTTTTTTGCTTTGTTTTGTTTTAAGAAGCAGGAACTGAGGGAAACAGTCATGGAATTAATGGAACTCTCTTCTTTACTCCCCCTCTCCTCATAAAAACTCTTCCAGGCAATCATTTCCAATACTCACATAGCACTCTTTATGATAGATCACAAAGCATTTATCCCTCACCAAGGAGGAACCAAAAGAGAAAGTTAAGAGTGACTCCATTCTCTACCCACTCTACTTCCCCACTTCTAGAGTGTTCAGTCCTTCCAGAAAGAGCCCTACACCTTCCTCCCACAATTACTGAACTTTCCCCACATTTCCAATTATGACTGATCTCAAAGCACTTATTCCTAGACAATAGCCAGGAGGGAAATGGAAAGCACCCCCATGGGGGCTAAGGAGAGCCCAGAAATCCCTCACAAATAGGGTTCTCAGAACACTTATTCCTAAAGGAAACTTCCTTGGGAGCCCAGAAAAAGCTCTAGAAGTTTATTAGCATCTCCCCTATTTCCTTTGCAGTGATTGATCTGAAAGTGCTTATTTCTCACTATGGAGAGATCTTAGAGAAATTAGGCAGGCAGCATCACTGCTACCTGCAACTGCTCACAGGAACCCAAGCATGCCCAACCACACAGTTCAGCTGGTCCTCACCGCTAGAAAGGATTTCAGGAGGCCATGACGGTCCATCTGCAGAAAGTTGCCCAGTAAAGGCAAGGGTCGAGGTCCTGGGGGGAGGTGGCCTCTCTGGGAAGTAGCAGGACCCCGTGCCAAGAGGAGCAGGAGCCCCACGAGGGCAGTCAGGAGAAGGAATGTCCCGAAATCCATGGTCCGATCTCTGCCCTGCTTTGCACCCCAGCCAAGTCTTTAAGCCCAGTCTGGGATGGAGGCCCCACCCTACCCCTTCCTCAGCACCACCCCCAGGTAACCTCCCCGCTCATCCTGTTCCCTCCCTGGCTCCCTGACCTCACCAGGCACCCCTGCACCTCCTTCCCATAGGATGTGGGACATGCCCCAGGAACAGGATCCAAGAGACTTTGGAACCTCCAGCACACCCCCATTGTACCTGTCACTGTCCTGCCCAGCTCTGGTACACTCAGTGCTGCTCTCTCTCCTCTCTATCTGTCTTTGACTCTTCTTGCTTCTCCTCCCCTCGTCTGTCTCTGTCTCCTCCCCCCCCATTCATTTTTTCTGTGTCATGCCTTGGACAAAGATCAATAGAAAGCAAACTGATAACCACTTCACTCCCTATGCTCTATCTGATTCTAGGAGTCACCAGCATCTGTACCAGGTCAATCTGAGGTGCCAGGAACCTTCCTGACCCAAATGGAGCCCTGATGTTCCCAGCCTAGGGTTGCCCTCACCTCCCTTCACAACCTTCCCGTGTGTGTACAAAGGTAAATCACTCTCGCTGGGCTCCATCTGCACCTGGAAGCCTTCCCCTCTCCCTGCAGGTCTGATCTGATCTGGGGAAGAAGGAGACTGCCTTCACCTAAAGCTTTGACACAGAGAGTAGACAAAGAGAGACAGATTGGGGAAAGTCAAACAGAAATCTGCCCACAATATGACAGGACTTGGTGAAGCAGAGATGGAAAGGCAGGTATAGGAGAAGGTGAACGAGAGAAAAAGGGTAGAAAAGTTTGGGCTTGCTGATAGAGAAAGAAGGACAAGTAGAGACCAGGAGGGATGCTGAGGAGGAAGACAAAGAGAACCAGAGGCCCAGAATCATAGATATAGAGCTGGAAGGAATATCAGAAACGAACTGGACCAACCCTTTCCTGTTACACAAAAGAAAACTGAGTCCCAGGGCAATCAAATGACTTTCCCAAGGTCACACAGATAAGTGGCAGAATTCAGATGGAAGCCAGAGCCCTCTGACCCCCAAACCCAACACTATACACTGAACTACACTGCCAAAAAGGAGTGAGAGAGACAGACATAGAGGGAAGGAGAGGGAAAGGGAGAGAAGCAGAAAGAGGGGAAAGGGGACAGAGTAGGATAAAGAGATGGGGGGTAGAGAATGGAAGAGATGAAGAAGGGAAGAGACACAGACAGAGGGAGGAAGAAAGGAAGAGAAAGAAAGAAGGGTAAGAAAGAAGAGAAATTCAGAGAGGGGAAGATTGAGAGAAAGATGGGGAATGAAGGAGGGAAAAGAGAGAAAGAGGAAAACAAATAGAAAAAAGAACAGAAAGTTCAAGTGGAAGAGACAAAAAGTAAAGACAGATGAGTCAAAAGGAGACAGAAGAACAACAAGGGAGCAGAGAGGCTGAGAGAGGGACAGGGACAGATGAAATGCCAGTGTCCCTTGGAGGCTTTGAGACAGTAGTGAGTTCCCAGCTGCAGCCCATGGGAGATACACAGACCAGCCAACAGGTTGGGGGAAGGCTAGAGATGGAAGGGAGCACCTTCCAGCAATGCCAGGATGGATTTCAGGCAGACTTTGCCTGCCTGCCTACCTCTCCTGCTATCAAGAATCTAGTTGTACAGGCATCTGATGCTCTAACTTCCTCTGTTCTATGTTCTCTCCCTCCCTTCCAAATCTTCCATGGACTCTGGCTCTCTGCCCCTCTGCTTTACTGCCACTCTCCCTTGGTCTCTCCCTAGACTCTTCCAATTGCCCTGGTCCTGAGCCTCTCGTGGCTCTAGGAACAGCCTTGAATGTCATTAGGATGAAATATCCAAACATTCCCAGACTCCCAACCCATTTTGTCCTAGAAGGAAACCGAGGCAGACCATGCCAGGTGAATCAGAGGCTGAAGTGATGCTTGGAATCAGGGACTGACAGTGAGACAAAAAGGCAGAGACAGACACAGAGATCAAGAGATAATAACAGAGAGATAAAGACGAAAGACCAAACACACACACACACACACACACACAAGCACACAAGCACACAAGCACACATACACATGCAAAGTGACAGAGACAAATAGAAACACATAACCATAGGCTCTCAGAGTGGGAAAGGACCTGAGAGATCCATTTTATGGAAGGTAAAACTGAGGCTGCCAGTCATCAAGCATTTATTAAGCAACTACTACATGCCAGGAACTATCCTAAGCACAACTACAAAAAAAAGGCTAAAATAATACTTGCTCTCCAGGAGGTCTTAGAGTAAAGGAAGAAAAGAAAGGATTCTGGGAAGATGGTGGAATAGGGCAGAAAATTCCAGGCTTTCAAGATTTTCCCCCACAAAGAGTTCAAATTGCACCTTATGGTGAACGAAGTATGGGTGGATATAAATAAGAACAGGGGCATAACCTGAGTACTCCTGGGAAAAATTTACAAGATTGGGAGAATAATCCTAGGAAGACGTCAGATCCCCGTGAAGAGTAAACACCTCCAGGCTAGGTTCCATTTTAACAACAAGCAGCTAGCTGCTTAAACAACAAAGGGTAAGTCATGGTGTTGGTTGGTTTGAAAGGCTGCCTCAGCCCCAGACACAGGAACTTTTACCTCCAGATAGTGAGAGGAGTTGGGCATCTGAACCCAGAAAGATCCAGGGAACCTCTGTTAACAAGCAATGCAGATCCAGCTGTACTATGAAGAATATGGAGGAATGAAGGAACAAGCTCATGCCCAGTGAGTGCAGAAGCAGTGGGGCAGAAAGCCCCTGGCTGTGGGCACTTGTAAGAGGGTGGAAGTTTGGCTTTGATTCCATCCTAGAGGGTAGAGTTTAATATCTGGGGCAAGAGACACCATTTCCCACACCCCAGGGCTAGAGGTGATTACAAACTTTAAGCTATTGAGGAAAAAAAAGGAAAAGTACAAGCAAAGGAGAAAGGATCCAACCATAGAAAGCTATTATGGGACAAGAGATGACCAGGGTTCATCTTCAGAGGAGAATATTGAAGTAAAGAAACCCCCAAAGAGTAATGTCAAATGGTCACCTGCCCAAATAGAATTCATACAAGATCTTTATAATGATTTTAAAAACCAAATGACAGAGATGGAGGAAAAACTAAAAAAAAAAATAAGAATAAAGCAAGAAAAAGAAGAAGGCTATGAAAGAAAAGTCAACGAATTAGAAAAGGAGATCCCAGAAACTTAAGGAATAAAAGATAACTTCAAAATTAGAATTGGGAGGGGCAGAGCCAAGTTAGCAGAGTAAAAGCAAGAACTTCCTTGAGCTTCTGCTCCAACCCCCTCCAATGCCTGCAAAATATGACTCTAAGCAAATTTTAGAGCTACAAAACCCACAAAGTAACAGAGAGAAAAGTAACAAAGTAACAGAGAGAAAAGTAACAAAGTAACAGAGAGAAAAGTAACAAAGTAACAGAGAGAAAAGTAACAAAGTAACAGAGAGAAAAGTAACAAAGTAACAGAGAGAAAGGTAAAGTAACAGAGAGAAAAGTAACAAAGTAACAGAGAGAAAAGTAACAAAGTAACAGAAGGCAGCCTGGCAGGCCAACAGGGAGGGTCTATCACACCAGGCCGGGAGCCCATATAAGCGGCACAGGCCAAGACCAGTGACACAGACCAGCTAGAACAGACTTAAGGAGAGTCAATCACAAGCAGCTGTTGGGGTTTCCAGATTTCTCAACCCATAAGCACCAAAGAGAAACTAAAACATGTTGATCCTGAATGAGAGAAGAACATGGTCCAGCCCCTTGCCCCCAGGGTGGCAGAGGTGATAGCAGCTGCAACTGCTACTGCTGCTGTTTCCAGCTCCAAGTCACCAGGTGACTTTCCAGGGGGCATTTGCAGGAATCTCTCCTCTGGCACTGATGCAGGATTCTTTTACTTTGCCCTGCTTAGATCTGGGTCACAATATTGGGTGGTGGTCCTAGGGTCAGGAGCACTGGTGTGGCAGACCTTGTTGAGGCTGTGGAGATAAAGTCCTCCTCACAGTTCTGAGGCAGGTGCCTGGAAAAAAAAAACTCTGACAACAACTATGCAAAACCCCAGAAATTTGGGACACAGCATTCTCCACTCTGGAAGCAGAGTTCTAACATGGCAAAGAGCTCAAAAGTCAAGTAATTGGCTGGCAAGATGAGCAAACAGAAGAAGTGCAATCAGATTATAGAATCTTTTTCTGGAGACAAAGAGGATCCAAACATAGAACCAGAAGAAGACAATGAAGTCAAAACTCCTGCATCAAAAGCCTCCAAGAAAAAATATGAACTGGTTGAAGGCCATAGAAGAGGTCAAGAAGGATTTTGAAAATCAAGTAAGAGAAATAGAGTAAAAATTGGGAAGAGAAATAAGAATAATGCAAGAAAATCATGAAAAATGAGTTAACAGCATGACTGAACAAAATAACACCTTAAAAATAGACTAACTCGAATGGTATAAGAGGTCCAAAAAGCCAGTGAGGAGAAGAATATCTTAAAAAGAATATGTGATAAGAAGGAAAAGGAATTTCAAAAATTCACTGAAGAGAATAATTCCTTCAAAATTATATTGGAGCAAATGGAAGCTAATGGTTTTATGAGAAATCAAAATACTATAAAACAAATGAAAAAATAGAAGGCAATGTGAAATATATCACCAGAAAAACTTGGGGGTGGGTGAGGAAGGAATAAAGGAAAGAATCTGAAAATCAAACTTTTAAAAAAGAATATTTAAAATTGTTGTTTACATGCAACTGGGAAATGAGATATACTGGCAATGGGGTATAGAAATACATCTTGCCCTACAAGAAAGTAAGGACGGATTGGGGAGAACCTAAGAGAGAACAGATTGGGGGAAGGGTATTCAGTATGCTTGGTATCTTGGGGTGGGGGTAGAGGAGAGACAGTGAGAAAATTTGTAACAAAATTTTATGGAAGTGAATATTGAAAACTAAAAAAATAAATAAATTTATTTTTAAAAGAAAATTAGAATTGGGCAAATGGAAGCCAGTGAAATTATAAGAGATCAAGAAATAAACAAAATATGAATAATGGAAAAATAGAAAAGAAAATGAAACATCTTACAAGAAAAACAACAGATTTGGAGAATAGATCAAGAAGACAAAATATAAAATAAAGTAAAATACAAAATATAAAAATAATTGGACTAATGGAAAGTCATTATCAAAAAACAATATTGATACAATAACACAAAAAATAATTAAAGAAAGCATTAGAACAAGGGGAGAAAATAGAAATTGAAAAAAATGCATCAATCACCACTTGAAGGAATCCTATAAGGAAAACTCATAGGAATATCATAGTCAAATTCTGAAATCCACAATTCAAGGATAAAATATTAAAAGCATCGAGATTAAAACAATTTAAATACCATGGTGTCACAAATAGCATTACACAAGACTTAGCAGCAGAGACATTAAAGAACCGAAGGTCTTAGAACATAATATATCAAAGAGGGAAAGAACTGGGACTACAGCTGCAAATATCATACCCTGCAAAATTAAGTATCATCCTGAATGAAAATAAAGTGGGCATTTAATAAACTCTCAGACTTTCAAGAGTTTGTTTTTTAAAAATCCTGAAATTAATGGAAGATTCAACATACACAAATGAAGAGAAATATAAGACACACACCAAACATGATTATAAGGTATTCATAAGGATAGACTGTTTACTTTTTTATATATGTAAAATATACAATATATGTCTAAGATTCTTGTTAATAATTGGGAAGCTCATAAGAAGTATTGGACTAAACCTGAGTGTGACATGAATTCAAAAAGGAAAACCATTAAGGAACAGCTAAAAAGAGTAATTATTTTATATAAACAAGGTGCAAGAGGAAAAATCAATACAAAGGAATTAGATGAGGGGAAACAGCTGGTAGTTCTGGTAACCTCCTTTCAGCAGGAATGGGTTTAAGAGGGAATAATACAAATATTTAGAAGAGTATAAAAGTCTTCTAAATTCAGATGAAATAAAATGGTAGGGGCATAGGGAGTGCAGAAAGGACAAGGGAGGGATCTTTAGAGGGGAAGGTGAGGGAACAGGTAAAAGGGGAGTATGGAATGGTCTTTAGATTTGTGACAATGGGAGGATGGGGAGAGATCCTTGGAGGGGGGTAGGCAAGTAATAAAAGGGCAAGATAGTGGGTAGAAGTAAAGTAGAGGAAGCAGGAGGGATAGGAAACA
>CM053596.1:16551094-16583616 GCA_028646575.1 Pseudocheirus occidentalis | reverse complement strand
AGGGAGAGGGGAGGGGAGAGGGGAGGGGAGAGGGGAGGGAAGAGGTGAGGGGAGAGGAGAGGAGAGGAGGAACAAAGGAAGGGAAATAATGAAGAGGAGAGGAGAAGAAATCATTGCCTAGGCTTCCCTCAAGGAGAATGAGAAAGTAATGGTTAAAACAGTGATATGTGACTGATTTTTTAATGTTTCTTCAATCCTTGTGGTTCTTGTTATTTTAACCAAAGAGCATTGAGGAAAATAACACACAAGAATTGGGAATTCTCATACCATAGTCCTGTCTGACTTATTTCTAAGTATTCTTTTACAGTGTTAAAAACTGCTCATCTAAATTTTAAAAGTGTGGTACATGAATGCATTGGAATATGTTTGTGCTGTAAGAAATGATGTGTGATGAATAGAGAACATGGAAAGATCTCATGGATGGATGCAGAGTGAAGTCAGCAGAGCCAAGACAACAATAAACATAGTGATTGCAACAATGTCAATGAAAACTATGACAAACCAAGAAATTGAAGGAAATTTCACAAAATTGTAAAGGACCAGCAGCACTTGAATGAAAAGAGAGGGGAGGACAACCCCAAGCCACCCTTCACGGAGATGCGAAGTTCACAGGACCACCAAGCATTGACATGCCTGTGTGAAAGATGGCACTGGGCTCTGTGAGCAAAGCAGATTTGCAGTAACTAAAAAGAAACATGAAATTTAGAACCATCTCCACTCCAAATGTTCCCATGTACTATTTGAGCCCAACTTGTGGTAAAGCCTTATGACTTCATAATGGTCTGTTTAGTCACAGTCAGATACACTGTACATTGACTCCGATGTAGTGATGTCACTTTAGTCCTCTTTGAGTATGAAGAACAGCAGCTAACAATGCAAAAATTTTCAGACTTTTTCCACTTTTCTTTTTCCTTTTCTGTTTTTGTATCTTTTTAAAAATTCTATTTTTGGCTGGCCCGGCTCAGTCTTTAAGATGGGGTCTCTTCAGTGGGGCCCGATGGCTATAGCGATGCGTCTACGGAACCAGCCTCAGTCGGTGTACAAGACGGGCCCGCTGCGGCACGAGGACGAAGTCCAAGTGAAGATCAAGGACCTGAAGAAGCATATTGTCTGCTGTCTGTGCGCCGGCTACTTCGTGGATGCCAGGACCATCACGGAATGCCTGCACACCTTCTGTAAGAGTTGCATAGTGAAGTACCTGCAGACCAGCAAATACTGCCCCACGTGCAACATAAAGATTCATGAGACTCAGCCGCTGCTCAACCTCAAACTGGACCGGGTCATGCAGGACAACGTGTACAAGCTGGTGCCGGGCCTGCAGGACAATGAAGAGAAAAGGATACGAGAATTCTATCAGTCACGTGGCCTGGACCGAGTTACCCAACCCTCCGGGGAAGAACCAGCCCCGGGTACTCTTGGCCTCCCCTACAACAGCTTTGACCATTCAAAAGCCCACTATTACCAGTATGATGAGCAGCTCAGCCTTTGTCTGGAAAAATTAAGCTCTGGCAAAGACAAAAATAAAAGAGCTTTACAGCACAAGTTTGTCCCATGTTCCGATCGAGCCGAGGTTCAGCATCTCCGAAGGGTCCTGTGTAGACTTCTGATGCTGAACCCCCAGGATGTACAACTCCTCTTTGACAATGAAGTCCTCCCAGATCACATGATCATGAAAGAGCTTTGGCTTTCTCGATGGTTTGGCAAGCCCGCATCCCTGCTCCTGCATTACAGTGTGAAGGAAAAAAGGAGGTAGAAGCTGGCCTCCCTCCCCACCCCAGATATTTATGTGAGACCCACAGAGGCTTTATTTTTGAAATAAAAGCTGAAAAGGCAAAAATAAGATAAAATTTTTAAAAATAAAAATTCTATTTTTCTATAGGATGACTCTCTGGAATGGGGGTGAAGAAGGGTACTGGACATCACTATGATGTTGTTAAAAGTGGAAGACATCAGGAAAAAACTTATTTCTAAAAAAGACTGTATGTGATGAATCGAAGCTTATTTCTCCCAAACATGTTGTTGCCCCTGTCCTTGGCAGTTCCTTTGTGCCATTTTGTTCAAGGGGTGAGGATTCAGAAGAGCTCTGGCAGCCACATAGGAGAGAAGGAGCTTTCTTGGAACTGGCTGGCAGCCTGGCTCATTGTGAAAGAGTTTCTCTCTCCAACTGGAGGTATCAAACCATCAGAATGTTTCACAGCTTCACTTCCAAGGAAAAAATTGCTATGACTCTGGACCGTGACCTTAAGCCACTGCAACCTTCTAACGGTGACAAATTAGAGGGTAAGAACAGAATTGCTTTTTTATTTTAAATTAATTTTTAGTTTTCAACATTTGCTTTTATAAGATTTTGAGTTCTAAATTCCCCCCTCCCTCCATTCCACCTTTGCCAAGACAGCATGCAATCTGATAGTTATACAAGTGTGCTCGTATTGAACATATTTCCACATTAGTCACGTTGTGAAAGAAAAATCAGAACAAAAGGGGAAAACATGAGAAAGAAAAAACTATGCTTTGATCTGCTTTCAGACTCCATAGTTCTTTGTCTGTGTGTGGGTAGCATTTCCCATCCTGAGTCTCTTGGAACTGTCTTATATCATTGCATTGCTCAGAAGAGCTAAGTCTAACAAAGTCAGTCATCACACAATGTTGCTGTTCCTGTGTACAATGTTTCTCCTGGTTCTGCTCACTTCACTCAGCATCAGTTCATGCAGCTCTTTCCAGATTTTTCTGAAGTCTGCATGCTCACCATTTCTTATGAAACAACAGTATTCCATTGCATTCATGTGCCACACCTTGTTCAGCCATTTCCCAAATGATGGGCAACCCCTCAATGTCCAATTCTTTGCCACCACAAAAAGAGCTGCTATAAAGATTTTTGTCCATGTAGGTCTTTTTCACTTTTTAATGATCTCTTTAGGATACAGACCTAGTAGTAGTACGTGGTTTTACAGTCCTTTGGGCATAGTTCCAAATTGGAGGACAGAATTCCTTAAGCACTTATTCTGTGCCAGATATTGGACAGAGAGAGAAAGAGAGATACAGAGAGAGACAGAGAAAGATCCACAGAGGAGCCAGAGACAAAAAGGGATCTTTAGAAGAAAAAAGGAAGAAAAGAGGAAAACAAATTGTGGGGGAGAAACAGATAAAATGAAAGGAGAAAAGTGGATCCTCTGGCAGCTTTGAACCTATGGTAAATTCCCAACCTCAGCCCATGAGAAATGAGCTCCAGTACAATGTAAGCTTGAGGGCAGGAACTGTCACATTTTTCCATTTCTATCCTCAGTTCTTGGCACATAATTCCTAATAAATGACTGGTAAATTATTGATAGGTGTCTGGGTATCTACACAGAGTGATATTATTCTGAGAGACAGAGGAGAGTGGTGTGGCCTGGGCATATGTGCACAGCTACCACCCACTAATCACTGGAGATTCTCCCTGTGGACAGAGGGTGGTTTTCATGAGTGATTATGACCTCCCCATCTCTTTACTCTTGACTCCCCTGTTCTGTGCAGTTCCAAATCAAGATGCTGAACATTTCCCAGTCCAATCCCTCTGGCCTGAGAAATTCCAAGATAGGAATTCTGACCTTCTCCCATGGCTAGTGACTGCTCCTGCCTCTGGGTGGGCCAGAGAGAAAAGGAGGTTGCCCTGTGAGCCAGGATGAAGGTCACCGGCTCATCAATAGCCCTCTGTGATGTTACTACTCATTCTCTTCTGTGACCTAGAGAAAAGACTCTTGTGTCCTGGATAGTCTCTGCAAGAAAGAATTCCAGAATTGAACCAATTAGAAATAGACGGGGCTTTAGAGAACAGGGGCTGGGGCTGGGGTCAATTCTCTGAACTAATAAGGAAGAAGAGGGGAAAGAGGCCATGCTCAGTGCAATCAGCAAGTGAGCACTGACTGACATGCCTCTGGTTCCCTCATTTCCTTCATCTTTCAAACAGGATATTAATAGCACCTACCTCCCAAGAGCCATATGAGGACCCAGGGAGATAATATGTGAAAAATAATTTGTAAACCTCAAAGTTCCATATAAATGCTAGAAATTTATATTATTATTATCGCTGTTCTCATTATCATAATTATTTTTATCATGTGTCCAGCCCTGTGCCAGCCACTGCAGGATAATTCAGGACCAGCCAATAAACAAGGATTGAAGTTTCTCCCTTCCAGACTCTTTCCCCTAGATGTGACCCTGGGTATGAGGCATAAAGAAGAAGGCAGGCTTCTGACATTTGGAAGGAAGCTGTCATTCTAACTCCAAGGACACCTGCTTGTTTATCAACCCTGAGGACAGATACTTTGTGAAATGCCCACCCACTGTGTGTGCCTACATCTCCTTGGGTGATGGCATGCCCACCAGTATGGCTCTGTGGTCCTACAATAGTGTGTTTGCCCATGTTGTGGGTATGTCCATGGATACACATGCATGTGCATCACAGTCCTGTGAGATTGTTCCATGGTTTCATTTATACTTGTACTTTACAGGGAGGCAATTGGCTACACAGGGAAGAAGGTCTATTGTGGGCATACTCGTTATTGACCTAACTATATAACATAATCTATATGATAAAGGTCTTTCATCCACTTGGTTGTTCCTTTGTGGATGGCTATGCCAACGTCTTTTTTTTCTCCATAATTTTTTTCATGTTTACTTTTTTTTTCTTGATTACACATCAATAAAATTTTTAATATTCATTTTTTAAATTTTAAGTTCAAAATTCTCTCCCTTTCTTCCTCCCCTCTTCTCTCCTTGAGAAGACAGGCAATTTGATTTACATTATACATGTGTACTCATGCAAAACATTTCCATATTAGATATTTTTAAAAAGACTAATAAAGTAAAAAAAAAAGTATGCTTAAATTCACATTCATTATATCCCATGGTGCTTTTAATTTTTTAAAATTCAGAACTTAAGTAACACCCAATGCATCAAACATTTGTACAAAAGAATACAGAACTATATAAGATTGCATAGAAATCTCACATTTCTTGCTTTATCTTTTAAGCCTTGTGGTTAGGTGGCCTCTCCTGGAAGCAGGGGGACCCCATGTCAAGAGGAGCAGAAGTTCCAGGAGGGCAGCCACATGGAGCCACCTGGAATCCATGGACCAAGCTCTGTCCAGCTTTGTGCCCCTACCAAACCTTTAAGACTAGCCCAGGAGGGAGGCCCAGCCTTAGCTTGTCTTTTCTCCCCGCCCCAACAACCACTATGGCAGGTAGACAGCAGTTCTGTCCCCCAGGGAAGTGCTCTCTCTGCCCATCCCAGTCCCTGATCTCACCTCAGTCCCCCTCTGCCCACTGCCCATGGTATGAGGGGCATGCCTCTGTCATAGGATCCAAGAATCTCTGCAACCATCTCCACTACACCCCTCACTACACCTGCCACTGTTCCTGCCCAGCTCTGAAACAGTAACTGCTGCTGTCTTTCTTCTCTATCTTTGTCTCTTCCTGTCTCCCTTCCCCTTCACCGTCTGTCTCTCTTACTATCTCTATACCCTCCCCACCCCCATTCTGTTTTTCTGTGTCATGCCTTGGACAGAGATCAATAAAAAGCAAACTGATGACCTCTGCACTCCTTACACTCTATCTGATTCCAGGAGTCACCAGGGTCCATAACAGGTCAACATGAGGTGCCAGAAACTTTCCTGACCTGAATGGAGCCCTGATACGCCCAGCCTAGCCTGCCATCACCTCCCTTAACAGCCTTCCCTTGTGTATGTACCAAGGTGGATCCCCCTCTCCAGGCTCCATCTACACCTCCAGCCTTTCTCCCTCCCTCCAGGTTTGATCTGGGGGCAGAAGAAGATCACTATTGCAGCCTTCCCCTAAAACTCCGATACAGAAAACAGACCAAGAGAGACAGAGATTGGGAAAAGTAGGAGACAGAAATCTGCCCACAATATCACGGGACTTGGAGAAGCAGAGATGGAAAGAGATGGATAGGGGAGGGGAAAGGAGAGGAAAAGGATAGAAAGGATTGGGCTTGCTGAGGGAGAAAAAAGGAAAAGTAGAGACCCAGAGGGGACACTGAGGAGGAAGACAAAGAGAACCAGAGGGCCAGATTCATAGGTGTAGAGCTGGAAGGAACCTTAGAAGCCAACTGGACCAACCATTTCTTGTTACAGAAAAGAAAACTGAGACACAGGACAGTCAGATGACTTTCCCAAGGTCACACAGGTTAAGTGATAAAATTCAGATGGGAAACAGAGCCGTCTGACCCCTAAATCCATCACTGTATACTGAACTACACTGCCAAGAAGTGAGGGAGATGGATATAGTGGGAAGGAGAGGGAAAGAGAGAAAAGCAAAAGAGGGGAAAGGAGACAGAGGAGGATGAAAACATAGGGGAAAGAGATTGGAAAAGAAATGAAGAAGGGAAAAAACAGGGAGAAAGAATGGAAAAGAGAGAAGTAAGGACAAGAAAGAAGAGAAATTCAGAGGGGAGAGGAGAGAAAGACAGAGAGAGAGGTAATGAAAGAGGGAAAGAACAGGAAAGGAAAGAAAGAAGAAGACAAATAGAAAAAGGACAGAAAGATCAAGTGAAAGAGACAAAAAGGAGAGATGAATGAGACAGGTGGAAAAGGAGACAGAGAGAAGACAAAGAGAAACAGAGACTGACCAAGGAACAGAGACAGAGATGAAATGCCAGTGTCCCTTGGAAGCTTCGAGACTATAGTGAGTTCCCAGCTACAGGTCATGGGAGATTTGAACTCAGGTCCTCCTGACTCCAGGGCCAGTGCACTGTGCCACTTAGATGGCCCTAAAAACTTAATTCTTTAAAAAAAAAAAAAAAGTACATCTGATTGATCAAAGCTTATTTCTCCCAAACACATTGGTTGCCCTTGTTCTTGGCAGTTCCTTGTGCCATTTTGTTCAAGGGGTCAGGGTTCAGGACAGCTCTGGGGGCCACATGGGAGAGCGTGGGCTTTCCTAGAGCTGTCTGGGATCGTAGCTCATTGTGAAAGAGTTTCTCTCCCTAACTGGGGGCATCAAACCATCAGAATGTTTCACAGCCTCACTTCCAAGGAACAAAGTGCTATGAACTTGGACCATGACCTTAACCCATTGCAATGGTGACAAATTAAAGGGTGAGAACAGAATTTCTTAAGCACTTATTCTGTGCCAGGCATTGGAAAGGGAGAGAGGAAAAGGGCTTAGAGAGGGAAAGAGAGAGGCAGAGATCCATAGAGGGGCCAGAGACAAAAGGGGAGGTTTTTTTCTTTGCTTTTTGGAGGGCAGTTGAAGGTCACACAGCTAGTTTGTGTGTGTGTGTGTGTGTGTGTGCATGTGTGCGTGTGTGCATGTGTGTGTGCGCGTATGTGTGTGCATGTGTGTGTGTGTGCATGTGTGTGTGCGTGAAGTCTCTGAGGTCGCATTTGAACTCAGTTCCTCCTGACTCCAGGGCTGAAAAAGGGAGCTTTAGAAGGAGTGAAGAGGAAGAGGGGGCGGGGTTCCAGGACGACGTGCGGACTAAGATGGCGCCGTTCCTGTTGCTGCTGCTGCAGCTCTCCCGGCTCCCATGCCACACTTTGGTCCGTTCAGCATTTTACATTCGGTACAACCAAAATGAAAAACCCAACTGGCTGAAAGTTATACTAACCTTGGGCACTACTGCGGGCTTATGGGCCTTCCTCCTCCAACAACACAAAGAAGATACTCTAGAGTATGAAAGCGGTCTAGGATAAATTATTTGAATCTGTGCCTTTCCTAATTGTGTGCTGTAAGAAGTGATGACAACCAGTTTGTGGATCCATTGAATGATATATCAGAAAAACAACTTGTGTTAGGATTTCTCTACAGTATCACAGAATGTACAAATAAAAAATTATCTTTAAAAAAAAGTGAAGAGGAAAAGAGAGAAAACAAAAGGAGGGAGGGGGAGACAAAATGAAACAGGAAAAGTAGATCCCCTGGCAGCTTTGAAACTATAGTGAATTCCTAGCTTCAGCCCATGAGAAGTAACTACATAGCAAGGCAGGAAGGTTGGTCTACAAATGAGAAAATTCTGCAGTTGGGGTAAGGACAGCAGGGACAGCAGGCTAGTTTGGGGTGTACCTGCCACCTACCTGGCTCTCAGGGCTCTTGGGCTAGAGCTCCTCAGACTTCCTTCTCTCTCTCTTCATCCCTTCTTTCATCTCTCTGTCTTCTCTCTCCATCCCCACCCATCTTTCTGTCCCTCTGGCACCATCCTCCTTTTCTCTAACTCTGTCTTCCTCCTGGCCTGGCTGTCACCTACTGGTCTGAGTAAGTGGCAGTAGCAGGAGAGACCCAGGCATTTTAACTTCTCAGCTTTCCCCAAGATCTACCTCAGCAAGGCAAGGTTTATGGGCTGAAGGAATGAGGCAAAAGTGATGATGGAGGAATTTGGAGCTGGGAATTGACAGAAACTCCTAGAAAGACACAGAAGTTGAGATGTAACACATAGAGACACAGGGAAAGATCCAAAGACAATGAAAAAGATTGTCAGGAAGCCTCAAAATAAATATGAAGAAGCAATTAGAAACAGAAACATGGAGATAACGGAGAGAAACATACAATCAAGTTCTCAAAGTATTGAGAGAGCTTAGAGATTGTCCCTTTATACAAATGTGGAAATTAGGAAATTGAGAGAGCAGAAGCTTGCCCAAAGTTACACAGCAAATCAGTAAAGAACTGGGTCTAGAACCTAGGACCCCATTCCCAGCCCAAGGTTTTTTCTTTGGATATTGGAGATACCTCTCCTTAGAGGCTACTATGTGGCTTGAGACTAGTCTTCAAAGAGTGCGGAAAAGGAAGACAGATGTCTTGAGAACAGGATTAAGAGAATAAAGGGGTATCCCTTTCCCTGATTTTCTGCCCCTTCCCTACCATCAGCTCCCTCAGAGAGACACCTGTAAGCCTGAGAGGCTGCCTTGGGATGGGGATGGGAGGGGGAGGTTCTGCAGTATAAATAGTTCTTTCTGCCATCTGAATTCTTTCACCCACTGAGGCCATCATTTCTACGCCAGAACAACAGCTTTTAGGGAGCAGGGGTGTGAGGAAAGGCTCAAACTCTTCTCTGGCCATCTGCCACCTCATCCCAAAACTGCCACCATTGGCATTGGTTCCCTGTCTAGTCTTGAAAAAGAACAGTTACATGTAGAAGAGCTAGGAGACTGCACCCACACCTTTCTTTCTGCCCAAGCAGGTGGTCTGAGCTACATTCAGTCCTAGGGGAGCCTGGAAACTAACGACAATGGTGGTAACCCTTTATTTTCACACTCATTGGCTCATTGCTTCCCCAGGCTGGCAGATAAAGTACTCAATGTGTCCATAAATCAGGTCTGAGGAAAGAAACAAATCCCACATGCTAAGCATTTTGTGGTTAGTGTTTCAGCAATGAGTTTAGCAATCTTTTAGATTTGTGACATTAGCAGAATAACTAAAAACAGTATTCAGTAACAATTTATAACTACAGTCAGCTGGGGAGCTGGAGATGTCCAGAAGAGAACAGAAGGAAGTTCAAAAGGAAGCAGAGATACAGGGTTGGGGAACAGCAGGGCCTCCAGGATACTTGTGAACTTCTAGGTCCTTAAATGTGGCATTTTGATGGAGTCCAAGTTTTACAGAACAAATCCTTTTATTAAAGATGAAAATTATTCATTAAAATTAATTAATTAATTTTAACAATTAGCAGGATACTTTTGAAAAAATTCTTTTAAAAAAGCAAGCAGTTCAAAATGAAGAGTCATGGTTCCCCTTAGAATATCTTTTAGAACCTCTAGACAACTTAGGATTCATAGAACCCACAGACAATTCAAACAGCACCTTCAACATGAAGCAGTTTCTGATATCTCCCCCATGACCCCCAAAAAATGACCTTGAATTTAGTTGGAATATATATAGTTCCTACTTATCTACACATGTCATTAGCTCCGATAGAATGTAACCTCCTTGAGAGGAGGAACTGTTGATTTTTTTCCATTTCTATCCTCAGTTCTTGGCACATAGCTAGCTTGTAATAAATGATTGGTTAATTACTGATGAGTGTGTGGGTGTCTGGGTATCTATAGAGAGAGTGAAATTATTCTGAGAGACAGAATAGAGTGGGGTGGCCTGCGCATTTGTACACAGTCACCACCCACTAATCACTGGGGATTCTCCTTGTGGAAAGAGGGTAGTTTAAATGAGAGACTCTGACCTCCCCATCTCTTTACTCTTGACTCCCCTGTTCATCAGTTCCAGTTCAATATGCCAATCAGTTCCCAGTCTGGTCGCTCCAACCTCAGAAATTCCTAGATAGGAGCAAGGTTTTCTTGACTTTCTCACATGGCCAATTATACTTGTGCTTTATAGGGAGACAATTGGCTGTACAGGGAAGTAAGCCTGTTGTGGGTGTTCACATTATTCATCTAACCATACAACATAGTCCATACAATAAAGATCCTTCATCAACTTGGATTTTCCTGTGTGGATGGCTATGGCAAGGTCTTTTTTTTTTACTTTATAACTTTTTTCACATTTACTTTTTATTTTTTCTCAATTGCATGTGAAGAAAATGTTTAATGTTCATTTTTTTAATTTTAAGTTCAAAATTCTCTCCCTTTCTTCCTCCCCTCTTCTCTCCTTGAGAAGGCAGGCAATTTGATTTATATTGTACATGTGTACTCATGCAAAACATTTCCAGATTAGCTATGTTGCAGAAGAAAACAGATCCAAAAAGAGATGAATAAAGTGAAAGAGTATGCTGAAACTCATTTTCATTATATTCCATGATTCTTTTAATTTAACTTTTTAAAATTCAGAACTTAACTAAGACCCAATGAATCAAACACTTGCTTGTACAAACTACTACAGAATTGTACAAGATTGCATATAAATCTCAAATTTCTTGCTTTATCTTTTAAGCCCTGTGGGTAGATGGCCTCTCCTGGAAGCAGGGAGACCCCATGTCAAGAGGAGCAGGAGTCCCAGGAAGGCAGACACAAGGAGACACCTGGAATCCATGGCCAAAGCTTTGCCTGGTTTTGTGCCCCCACCTCATCCTCTCCCCCCACCCCAACAACCACCATGGCAGGTAGACAGCAGTTCTGTCCCCTAGGGAAGGAACCTCTCTGCCCATCCCAGTCCCTCTTGGTCCCCTGACCTCACCTCACCCACCTCTGCCCACTGCCCGTAGCATGAGGGGCATGCCCCTGTCATAGGATCCAAGAATCTCTGCAACCATCTCCACCACACACACCCCTACTACACCTGCCACTGTTCCTGCCCAGCTCTGAAACACTAACTGCTGCTGTCTCTCCTCACTCTCTGTCTATCTTTGTCTTTTCCTGCCTCCTCTCCCCTTCTCTCTCTCTGTCTCTCTTACTGTTTCTCTGTCCCCTCCTCCCCCATTCTGTTTTTCTGTGTCATGCCTTGGACAGAGATCAATAAAAAGCAAACTGATGACCTCTGCACTTCTTACACTCTATCTGATTCCAGGAGTCACCAGGGTCCATAACAGGTCAACCTGAGGTGCCAGGAACTTTCCTGACCTGAATGGAGCCCTGATATGCCCAACTTAGCCTGCCATCACCTCCCTTCACCTTCCCTTGTGTGTGTACCAAGGTGGCTCCCCCTCTCCTGGCTCCATCTACACCTCCAGCCTTTCTCCTTCCCTCCAGGTCTGCTCTGGGGGCAGAAGTATCACTATTGCAGCCTTCCCCTAAAGCTTTGACACAGAAAACAGACCAAGAGAAACAGAGACTGGGGAAAGTAGGAGATGGAAATCTGCCCACAATATGACAGGACTTGGAGAAGCAGAGATGGAAAGGCAGGTATAGGGGAGGGGAAAGGAGAGAAAAAAAGTAGAAAGGTTTGGGCATGCTGAGAGAGAAATAAGGACAAGTAGAGACCCAGAGGGACACTGAGGAGAAAGACAAAGAGAACCAGAGGGCCAGATTTGTAAGAGTAGAGCTAGATGCAACCTTAGAAGCCAACTGGACCAACCAACTCCTATTACAGAAAAAAAAAAAACTGAGACCCAGAGTAGTCCAATAACTTTCCCAAGGTCACGCAAGTAAGTGGCAAAACTCAAATGGGAAGCAGCATCCTCTGACTCCCAAATCCAGCACTGTACACTGAACTAGACTGCCAAGGAGTGAGAGAGACAAACATAGAGTAAAGGAGAGGGTGTAGAGGCATAAAGGCCTGTCATGGGTGTCATCCAACATACGTTGTGGTCCATACAATAGAGGTTCTTGATTCCCTTGTTTTTCCTGTGTGGATGGCTATGTCAAAGTCTTTTTTTTCCTCCATAACTATTTTCTCATTTAATTTTTATTTTTTTCTCAATTCCATATAAACAAAAATCCATTCATTTTTAAAGCTTTAAGTTCCAAATTCTTTTCTTCCCTTCCTCCCTTTTTTTCTCCTTGAAAAGACATGCAATTTGATTTAGACTATATGTATGTGGTCTTGCAAAATATTTTCATATTGGCTATATTACAAAAGAAAACACAAGTTAAAAATCGAGAATAATCCAATTTAAATGTGTGCTTAAATCCGTATTTCTGCGATTCTTTTCATTTAGTTGTTCAAAATTCTGAGCTTAATACCCAATGAATCAAATCCTTATTTGTGCACAGTAGTAAGACTTGCACAGGACTGCACAGAAATCTCAAGTCTCTTGCTTTATCTTTTTAGACAATAAATCCTAGCTGCAACTTTCTCTTTTATTTTTAATTTTTTATTATTATTCGTTTTCCTAAAGTTTTGAGTTCCAAAATCTCTCCTCCTCTCCAACCCCTCCCCTGCCCATTGAGAAGGCAAGAAATGTGACCATGGGGGGGGGGGGGAGAGAGAGAGAGAGAGGCAGGGAGGGAGGGAGGGAGGGAGGAGGGAGGGAGGGAGGGAGGGAGGGAGAGAAAAATTATGCTTCAATCTGCATTGAGATTCTCTCAGTTCTTTCTCTGGAGGTGCATAGCATTTTTCATTACAAAGTCCTTTGGAATAGTCTTTGGTCATTGTATTGCTAAAGTATAGACCCAGCAGTGGTATTGCTGGATCAAAGGGTACATACAGTCTTTATAGGCCTTTGGGCATAGTTTCAAATTGCTCTCTAGAATGCTTAAATCTGTTCCCAACTCCACCAGCAGCATAGTGTCCCAATTTTTCCACATCCCCTCCAATATCGGTCATTTTCCTTTTCTGTTATCTTAGGTGTTGAATAGTACCTCAGAGGTGTTTTAATTTGAATTTCTCTAATCAATAGTGATTTAGAGTATTTTATATGAGTATAGGTAGCTTTCATTTCTTCTTCTGAAAACTACCTGTTCATATGCTTTGATTATTTATCAATTAGGTATTGACTTGTATTCCTATACATTTCATTTCATTCTCCATATATTTGAGAAATGAAACTTTTTTCCGAGAAATTCGCTGTAAACATTTCTCCCCAGTTTCCTGCTTTCCTTCTGATTTGGGCTACATTTGGGGAGGGGGAGGGGATTGTGCAAAATCTTTTTAATTTGATAAATCAAAATTATTGCTTTTACTTCCCATGATGCTCTCTACCTCTTGTTTGGTCACAGACTCTTCCTTTATCCATAGATCTGACAGGTAACATTCTCCATGCTCCCCTATTTTGCTTATGATATCACTCTTTATGTCTAAACCAGGTACCCATTTTGATCTTATCTCAGTATATGGTGTGAGTTTGGGGTCTATATTTTGTTTATGCCAAACAGCTTACCAGTTTTCCCAGCAGCTTTTGTCAAAGAGTAAAATCTTGTCCCCAAAACTTGGATCTTTGGGTTTATCAAAGACCAGATTATTATGGTCACTTACTACTGTGCATTGTGCACCTAGTCTTTTTCACTGATTCACCACCACTCTATTTCTTTGCCAGTATCAGATTGTTTTGATGATTGCAAATTTGTGATACAGTTTGAATCTAGTACTACCTTGTCACGTATCTTCATATTTTTGTCATGGATTCCTTTGATATTCTTGACCTTGTCCTTCTAAGTGACTTTTGTTTTTCTTTTTTCTAGCTTTATAAAAATATTTTTAATAATATGATTGGTATGGTGCTGAATAAGAAAATTAATTTAGGTAGAAGTGTCATTTTTTATCATATTGGCTTAGTGACCCATGAGCAATTAATATCTCTCCTATTGTTTAGATCTAACTTAATTTGTATGAAGTGTTTTATAATCATGTTCACATAATTCCTGGGTTTGTCTTGGCAGGTAGACTCCCAAGTATCTGCAATTATTTTAAATGCAATTTCTCTTTCTCTCTCTTCCTGCTGGACTTTGTGGGTAGTATACGGAAATGCTGATGATTTTTGTAGGTTTCTTTCATATCCTGCAACTCCACTTAAATTGTTAGCTATGTCAGCTAGTTTTTTAGTTTATTTCTTGGATTCTCTAAGAATGTCATCATATCATCTGCAAAGAGTTATAATTGTGTTTCCTCATTTCCCAATCTAATCTTTTCCATTGCTTTATCTTCTCTTATTTGTATAGCTATCAATTCTGGTAGTGATAGTAGTGATAATGGGCAACCCTGCTTCACCTCTAATCTTACTGGTAAGGTTTCTCACTTATTTCCATTATAAATAATGCTTGTTGATGGTTTTAGATAGATATTACTTATCAACTCAAGGAAAGCTCAATTTATTCCTATAATTCTATTGTTTTTACTAGGAATGAATGTTGCATTTTATCAATAGTTTTTTCTGCATCTATTGAAATAATCGTATGATTTCTGCTGGGTTTGTTATTGATATGGTCAATTATTCTGATAATTTTCCTAATATTAAACCAGCTCTGCATTTCTGATATAAATCCCACCTGGCTATGATGTGTGGCCATTGTGCTATATTGCTGTAATCTTCTTCATAGTATTTTATTTAAAATTTTTGCATTAATATTCATTAGAGGGGCGGCTAGGTGGCACAGTGAGGGACGGCTAGGTGGCGCAGTGAATAGAGCACCAGCCCTGGAGTCAGGAGTACCTGAGTTCAAATCCAGCCTCAGCCACTTAACACAAAAAAACCAGCCGTGTGACCTTGGGCAAGTCACTTAACCCCAACTGCCCTCCAAAAAGCAAAAATATATATATATATATATATATATATATATATATATATATATTCATTAGAGAAATTGATCTATAGTTTTCTTTGTCTGTTTTTGCCCTTCCTGGTTTAGGTATCAGAACCATATTAGCATCATAAAAGGAATTTGGTAGGACTCCTCTGCCTATTTTTCCTGATAATTTATATAGTGTTAGAATTAATTGTTCTTTAAATGTTTAGCAGAATTCACTTGTTCTGAGGATTTATTCTTAAGGAGTTCATTTATGTCTTGTTCAATTTCTTTTTCTAAGATAGGATTATTTAAGCATTCTGTTTGTTCTATCAATCTGGATAACATATTTTTGTAAATATTCATTCATTTCACTTAGATTGTTAAATTGACTGGCGTTTAATTAGGCAAAATAGCTCCTAGTAATTGTTTTAATTTCCTCTTCATTAGCGGTGAGTTCATACTTTGCATTTTTTGGTACTAGTAATTTGATGTTTTCTCTTTTTTTAATCAAATTAACCAGCGATTTGTTTATTTTACTGCGTCTTTCATAAAGCCAGCTCCTAGCTTTATTTATTAGTTCAATGGTTTTCTTGCTTTCAGTTTTATTAATCTGCCCTTTGATTTTCAGGATTTCCAATTTGTTGTTTAATAGAGAGGTTTTAATTTGTTCTTCTTCCAGGTTTTTTGGGGAGCATTGCTTTTTTTGGAGGGGGGAAGGCAGGGAGTTGGGGTTGTGACTTGCCCAAGATCACATGGCTAGTAAGTGTTGTGTCTGAATCCAGAATTGAACTCAGGTCCTCCTGACTCCAGGGCTGATGCTCTATTCACTGCACCACCTAGCTGCCTCCTTCTTCTAGTTTTTTAGTTGCATACCCAATTACTGACCTGCTCTTTCTCTATTTTATAGAATTTTCTTTGAAGTACTGCTTTGACTGCATCCCTTAAATTTTGTCATGTTGTCTTGTTGTTGTCATTATTTGAATGAAATTATTGTTTCTATGAGATGTTCTTTAGGGTTAGATTAGTTTTGAATTAATTTTTAAACTGTTTCCATGACGCTTCTGAATATAATTTTTATTGCATTATTTTCTGGAAAGGATGCATTTAATATTTCTGCTTTTCTGCATTTGTTTCTGAGACTATCAGGCTCTAATAGTCTATTTTTGTGAAGGTGCCATGTACTGCTGAGAATAAGGTATACTCCCCAAGTTCTTTTGAATAGTTACAGATCCCTTTTGAATACCATCAACACAATATCAGCCACAAATGAGAGTATCAGTACCTTCCAGAGGGAAGTACTCTTCAGCTTGGGTTCTACTATCCATTGTCATGATCAGTGACATTTACAGAGGGCTTCCAAGAGCCTTTACAATCACAGTAACCAGTGACCATGACATTCAAATTATAATTTTACTATAGGGTGATGTTGTTCAAGGAAGAGGAGAAATAATAGAGAGATGACGGCAACAATCATGCTTTCCATCCTCCACCTGGAAGGAGCTATGGGAAAAGATAGAGGGGATAAGACATTGTGTGTCACAGGTGCTGGCCTGCCTTTCACCTATGTTAAGTGCCCACGCTGTGCTACACACTGGGATAAGCACTGGGTACACAAAGAAAAGTGAAAAAAATTTACTCACAAGGAGCTCATAGTCTAAAAGAGGAAAACAATATGCAAACCATTATGTATAAACAAGATTTATATAGGAAAAATTTAATATCAACTCAGAGGGAAAGCATTAGCATTAAGGAAGATTGGGATTTCCAGTAGAAAGAGGGATTTTAGCTGAAATCTAAAGTAATTCAAGAAAGCCAAGAGGTAGATATCAGGTGGGAAAGAATACCAGGCATAGGGAAAAGCCAGAGAAATGCCTGGAGTTAGGAGATGCAGTGTCTTGTTTCAGGAACAGCCAGTGTCACTGGATCTCAGAGTATGTAGTGGGGAGTAAGATGTAAGGAAACTGGAAATGTAGGGAGGGCTGAGTTATGAAGGACTTTGAATGTCAAATAATTTTAATTTTTTAAGTCATTAAAGATTTTAAATCATTTAAATCATTAAAGATTTAAATCTTTATGTTAAGAAAAGCATCATGGAGAAGTAGATAGACAGCTAGCCTTGGACCCAGGAAGACCTATGTTCAAGTCCTCCAGATGACACATACTGGCTGTGTGATCTTGGACAAATCACTCAACCAACTGACCTGTTTCAGGCAATTCTCTAAGGCTGTAAGTTGCAGACAAGATGGCAACCTTTTTCAGTGGAGGAAATTTCCTCATCTGAGAGTTCATAGGTCCATTCCTTAGCCTTATCCCTACTTTTTATCAACCTCCCCCCTTTGCTGTCTAAAATTTAGAACCCACTGAGAGAGTCTCCTTCTTGTCAATGTGGCAGGGTGGCAGGCACATCAAAGGACCTCTAGGGCAAGTATCAGAGAATCCTTGACAAATCTACTGATCTCTCAGGCATAGCACCACCTAGTGGGAAAATTATATATTACACTCCCTCTCTGGTGATTGAGTGACTCATTCTTGAGATTTATGCAAAAAGGTACATAAGCTCCAAGCCCATTAGAATGTAAGCACCTCCCGCACAGAGATAGTTTTGCCTTTCTATCCTCTGCACTTAGCACAGTGCCTGGCACAAAGTACATAGAGAGTAAATGCTTGTTGGCTGGTCATTAATTGATGAGTCAGTATGGATTGCAATTAGTCTTTGTTGTTGTTCAGTCATTTCAGTGGTGTCTGACTCTTTGTGAACCCTTTTGGAGTTTTCTTAGCAAAGATACTAGAGTGGTTTGCCATGTCCTTCTCCAATTCATTTTACAGATGAGGAAAGTGGGGCAAACAGGGTTAAGTGACTTGCCCAAGGTCACACAGCTAGTAAGTGTCTGAGGCCAGAATTGAACCCAGGTCTTCCTGACTCCAGGTCCAGGTCTCTATCCCGTGCACCACTTAACTGCCTTGTAATTACTCATACAGGGCCTCAAGTATCACATAAGGTACCCACCAAGGACACATGCCTCTACTTCTCTTACATATATTATCTCATTTGAGACTTAGGATTGCTCTGTGAGCAAAGTACCACTGGTATCAAAATCTCCATTTTATTGTAGACTGAGGCTCAAAGACTGGTTTCCCCATTGACACACAACTTTTCAGAGGCAGGATCTGAAGCCAGGTTTCTTTAGCTCTCTGTTGCTTTTGCCCAAGGATTATGAGATCGCCTGCTTGTGTGTTGTAGAGGACAACTTTGTGCACACACATGTGTATCTCTGTTGTATTTGTATTACCGGATGGCTGCCTCTGATAGTGGGCACCCTCTGGGATTGTTTGCTCCCTGTGTATTTGAACAGCTGGCACCAAGAACTCGAAGCCCATTTGAGAGTCCATTTGAATGTTGTTGTTGGTATTGTTGTCGTCAAGTCGTTGCAGTCATTTCTCACTCTTTGTGACCCCATCTGGGGTTTTCTTGGCAAAGATACTAGAGTGGTTTGCCATTTCCTTCTCCAGCTCATTTTACAGATGAGGAAACTGAGGCAAACAAGGTGAAGCAACTTGTCCAGGGTCACACAGCTAGGTTTGAACTAGTGAAGATGGGTCTTCCTGACTCCTGGCCTGGCACTCTATCCATTTCACCATCCAGCTGCCATTTCTCTGGGTAGAGAGTTTATCTATGAAACCACTTCCCCTCCCTCAGTCCCAAGCAAGGCAGCCCTTCCCTATCATTCTTACTCCCTTTTTTGTCCTCACCTCTCAGAAAGTCCTCTCCTTTCTCCTGGCTTAGGAATCTTCCCTACACCTCTCGTGAAAGAGAATTTGGAAAGACAGGAGCCTCCACATGAAGGATATTTCATTAAAAAAAATAGAAACCCATGAGAACTGGACCAGGGAAAGGTCTTTGGAACTACAGAGAGTTGAAGGTTAAAACTCAGGGAAAACTTCCCCAGAAAATAGGAGAAAAATCTGGAGGAGAGGTGGGGGCAGGAGGTCATTGGCGTCTCCTTTTCCCATCACCTGCTTAGATGGGGTAGATGTGTGAAAAAATCCATTTCCCTTCCCTTCTCCTCGCCACTGTCAGAAGCGTATTCAAGAAAGCCAAGGCCAGTTGTGGAATAGAACATGTTGTTCCTCCAGCATCTGTCTGTTCTCAAAGAGAAGGAACAGGGGAGGAGCAGTGAGAATGAGGGGAGGAGAGCAGGGAAGTCATCCCATCCCTCCTCTGCCTCTAGTCTTCCCACCCCTCAGAGGAAGGTGAGGGGAATAGCCACGGTGATTTGTCCATCCATTTCCCAGATTATCACTCCTGACTGTTGTTTGTGGTTTGTGGGCTTTTATTTAACACAATCCCCAGGGTAAAAGAGTAGTTATATAACAGGAACCAAGATTGCATAAGACCAGAATTTCATAACTGGCCATGTGGTCCAACAGTCACTGCCACGTGAAGAATGATGCCTCCTGGCTCTAGCCAAACACTTCCCTCCCATCCACACCCCTTATTTCCCACTTGAAATGCCAAAGCCTCTTAGAATTGGAGGCCCTAAGAGTTTTGGAAGCATGGGATCCCAGTCCCATTATAGCAAGTCAGAACCCAAAGACCATTTGATCCAGCATCTCATTATCCAAAGAAAGAAACTGAGGCACAGAGAAGTCAAGAAGACAAATCAACAAATATTTATTAAGTGCTATGTGCAAGGTACTGTGTCATAATGGAATAAGACCCACCCAAGGTCACAAAACAAGTCAGTGGCAGAGGTGAGTTGAGACGAAATCTCTAAGTGCTCAGCTCAAGGCTCTTCCCATTTCATACTTTGGTATCTTCCATCAGCAACCTCCCCAGGAGAGGATCACAAAATCCTTGACCCAGAGCTGAAAGGGCCCTCAGGTTCTATCTAGCACAAGACTTTCATTTTACAGATGAGGAAACAAGCCTGGAGAGGTTGGTAGGATTATAGGATCCATCCATCAACAAACATTTATTAATTGCACACTATGTCCATGGCACTGTGTTAAGCTCTGCAAGGGTCCTCAGAGGTCTTCTATCCTGACCCCCTCATTTTATAGTTGAAAAAACTAAGATCCATGGATATTAGGAATTTCCCCAAAACGTTGAGTAGAGGAAGCTCATGGCTGGACTAATTTGAACCCAAGTCTAGTGGATATCCCCTTCCCTCTCCCACCATGACTACAAGCTCTTCTTTTCTCCTTAAAGACCATGCTGGCCTTGAGAACTGGCCCTTTGCTGGCAGTCATCATCAGCCAAACTGGAAATCTTTCCTATGATCTAATCTGCTTCCCACTTTCTGTAGGCACTGCTTTGGTAACTGGGAGTAGGGAGGGATATCATTCAGCTAACCTTTGGAGTTTGCCCCTTGGGTGGGAGAGTAGGCTGGATTGGCAGGAGCCTCCAAGTCTAGGCTACCTGATCCTTTCACCCCAGGCTGAAAAGCTGGCAAGGGTGGGGAAGAGGGATGTCGAAAGTGGTGAGGAGGCTCAGCTTTGGATGGGGGCCCAGTCTCTATTGACATTCCTTTATTAAGGACTTTCTCTGCCCCATTCCCCAATTCCCATCCCCACCTCACTGCTACCTGGAACACAAAATAACCTTAGACTTGGGAAATAAATACTGGTAGAGAGCTGGTCCTTAATCTTATCTGACCACAAAATGTTAAAAAAAAAATCTGATGGAAGAAATGACATCTCCCCTCCATAGGGTACCCTCCCTCGCCTACTTGTCAGCTTCTTTTTATGTGTTGTCTCTCTCATTGGATTGTAAGCTTCCTGAGGACAGGAACTATCTTTTGCCTTTCTTTGTATCCTCAGTGCTTAGCTTAGTTCCTGGCACATAGTAGGCACTTAATAAATATGTATTGACTAACTTACTGATTGACTAAAACCTCCCCATCCCCATAGTACAGATCAGGAAGTAATTTTCTGGGGCTCAGAAAATGGAAAGAGCCTGTCCAAAGTCACAGAAGGCCTTGGACACAGAACCAGGATTCTTGCACTACCTACCTTACTATGTTGCTGTGAGGGGCGTATTTGCTCAATATCCTCACTATCGGCTCATTCTATTCGTCTTTTTAATAGGATTTAGATAGAAATAGTCTTGGGGCAAGATGAGGTTATATCTTCCTTTCAGATAGATGGTCCCTTCCAGGGGTATTTCCTTTTTAAAGGAGCTAATTTATTTAACCCTACCTCTGTTTGCAAGGATATTTTGGACATTTTTAAAAAGATTCTCCTTCCAAGAACAAGATTTAACTGCTTGTACTCCTCTTCAGAGATGTAACTAAGGCAAGACAAATGGAGTATTGTTCCCAGATGTTAACATGGTAAGGGGCCCTCCTCTTGCCTCTCAGTCCTCTGATAATCAGTGGTCCAATGTGCCACAAGTGCCAGAAAGTCTGTGTAGCCAACCTCTGTAATTCTGATTCCCTAACCTATATGTATTTGTGGAATATGCTTCAAGGTTTTTTTTTGGGGGGGGGGAATGTTTTGTAACTATTGGTTTTGCCATTGGAGTAAATGCCTTTGCTGAGGAATTGGGTCTATTTGTTGATTATGAAGGGGAAATCCATTGGTGGGGACTCATGTCAGTAGGTGTATCAGCAAGCACCCTGGAATACCTAGGGCAGCTGCTAGCACAGGTTCTTAGATCTGCTTTTCTAAAGGACAGCAACTCAAAATGGGTTAACAATGTTTCTTTAATCAAACAAACGTATCATTTACCTAGTTCAGGGAAAAAAGTCAGCACCCTGAACTCCAGAGAATACAACCACAAGTTACAAGCACAAGTTACAAGCAGACCAAGAAACAGATCAGCAGATGGGCTTCCAACTGACCATCACATCCATTACCTATTCAAGTTACCAAAGAGAGAAGCATCAGCATCTGGGTTTTTCAAAGCTGGGGGGCTCAATGGCTTCCCAGAGTTTCATCTGACCAAATCACACAACTTTTCTCAAAGTGAGCCCCAAAGCAAAGCCTCACATCAGGGTGTATATATAGCCTTCTCCTAGGTCAGAGAATGTCATAGAACTCTCGACCCACTGTCCAATTAAAGAGTAACAAGGTTTGGGCATTCCTGAAAAACAAGCCTCCCTCCACAGGGTCCACGTGACCACATTCAGCCTATTAGGGGGCAGAGTATACTTTCAAATCAGGGAACATTCTCAGAGCCACTTAAGCCTAGCAAAGGGTCTAGGGGCAGGAAAGATCTTCAGATTCTCATTATAGTAGAGTAGTTCTTTATCTCATTATTCCTAGAACCCAGCTAGCAGCTCTTCTTCTGGTGACCCAATCTGCTGGTACCAGTGTATGTTAGTGAAGTGAACCCAGAGGGGGTGCTACATGAAAAAATGCAGGAGAGGGGGTTGTCCCAAGACTGTTTTTATCTAAATTCCATTGAAAAAGATGAGTAGGATTAGATGAGGAGGAGGAGGATATTGACAAAATTATCCCCTCACAGCAACCTGGTAGTACCTAGGTAGGTAGTCCAAGTATGGTCACTCCCATTTACAGAGAAAGGAACTGAGGTTCAGAAAGGGAAAGAGATTTGATGCAATGAATAAAGTTAGTAGAGTTTAGTACATTAGAGCTGGGAGCAAATTTAGAGATTATCTGGCCCAGCCCACTTGTTTACAGAAGGGAAAGGTATGGCCCAACATTAACAACCAGTGTCAGAGCTGGGGTGGAGGCATGGTTACTTGGGTATCACCATGGCTCCCCTGCCCATAAGAGCAACAGCCAAGTGTCAATAGTTCTAGAGTAGCTAGCAGGGGCTGCTAACTTTTTAGTGGGCGGAGGGGACCATTAAAGCCAGGGTAACATGGGGTTACTAAGGGATTGGTAACCATTAACCACCACAGGAGAGTAACAAGATGTCTGTGGGGGGAAAACAGAGCTGTAATTAAGAAGCATTTCAGATGTAATGGAGAGAAGACTAAGTACAAGCTTACAGTTTGTCCTCCTTTTGTCCTTCATTTTTCGAAAAGGACCAAGGATATCATCTCTTGACATCAGCATGACTTGGATTTAAATGAGGTGGAGGTGCACAAAGTCATCACCCTCACTCTCTCTTCAGAGTCATCAAAATCCAGTGGTAGGACAAGTCAGGATAGCTGGTGATGCCTCAGGGTGCAGCAGATGAGGCCATCATCTTCCATGTCTGATCCAGCTCCAAGAATCCCACAGCCTGCCTCAATCACCTTTGTGGCTGTGGTAACAAACTGTTCTGATCAATCCATTTCACTGATGGAAGCTTTCACATGCTTGGGGTAGACATCCCTCTGACTCACTGATGGTTTGAGCCCTGTCAGTTACCCTCAACCTGGTTTAGCCCATCTGCCAAGACAGTTTACTGGGATGTGGCTGCTGATCATGCTCGTTTCTTAGAGCTACAGGTGAGAGTTGGGTGCCAGATGAACACCAAAGGTGGAGGAGCAGCTCATAAAAAGGGCTCCAAAAGCCCCCGAGCCCTAGGTGCTAGTACTCCTGAACTCTCCATATACCCCACAAGCTTACAGTATAATGGTAGTAAAGCCCACAAGCTAGAACACACCAATTTGCCTAGAGTTACCACTCTAGGACTATAGACCATTGGGGTCCTTTCCTTCTCTAGTGGAACCTCATGAAATCCTCTGCTGGATGTTTGACATCGGTGTTGAACGAGTCACTCAGAGCATGTTTAGTCCCTCACAGGGCACGGTGCCTCTTTCATTTGGATGGTTCTATCCACGGCTAGCCTGGGTCAAACAAGTTACTACACTGCAAACCTGGTTCCTAACTATTTACTGTTCCCCTACATGATGTTCCATCTCCAGTCTTTGTATCTTTGCCTCTCCCCCATGCCAATGCTCCTCCCCTCTCAGAACCCCCAGGTCCTTTCAACGTTCCCAGGCTACTTTCTATGAGATATTTTTTCCTGATTCCACAATTTATTATTGTTGTGCACAACAGAAACTACTTTGTGGGGGGTTTTTGTATATGCTTAACTATCCTCCCCCAGTAGAAAGTAAGCTCCTTGAAGGCAAGCCTGTTTCATTGCTTGTCTCTATCCTCAGCACTCAGCACAATTCCTGGAACATTTGGGGGAGGAGGAGCAGTTCTGGACCTATGATTTGTTAGATGTGAAAACTCTCAATGAGGAAATTCCTTTTACCAGTACAAATCAGCATGTCTCCTGCAAAGAGACTTAAAGAATTTCTGGAATACTAAAGGGTTAAGTGTGACTTGTCCCAGGGGTTACACAAGCAGTATGTGTCAAAGGTGGGATTCGAACCAGATTATCCTCTCAGGTCAGCTTTCTATCCATTCCTCCCTCTGCCACCTAATAAGATTCTAATAAAAACAAATTGATTCATAGAATTGAACCTTGATTGTTACTCAGTTATTAATTGGACAAAGGTAAAAGAGCTAATTGCTTACCACTTTGCAGCTCCTTTCTTCTCTTGTATGATCAAGTTACCACTCCTGGTTATAAAACCAGATAACAACCTAAGTTGTTTTCATTTGATTTCCTGGAGCAGTCCAATGCACTGCCCTGTTATTTACTATGAAACCCTATTAAGTTTGTTCAGCTGTCCAGATTACAAGTACTAAGGTTCACTCATCCAGTCTGCCAGATTCAGCAAGTTTCTTGACTTAATGTCAAACAGGGCATGGTTCTGGCTACCTCCCCTGCGGAGGCCTTCCACAGCAGTGTGTATAACAGAAGGGGATGGAGGGAATGAACCAGTGTTCAAATCCAATCTCTTCTCCATAGTACAGCAGAAGAAGCATTGACCTTGGAAAGAGATCTTAATTCTGGTTCTTCCACTGACTATTTGTGTTCCCCTCTCTGGGTCTCAGACACTTGATCTATAAAATATATCTGAATTGCATCTCAAAATTTACGAGCCTAGGTCAATGGCTGCCAATCATTCATTTAGCAGGTTTATAATACACAACATGTCCAAAGTTCTGTCAGAAAAGGGGTGGAGGAGAGGCAGCAGGTTTCTGGAAGAGAGGAGGTTGCATACCAGCAGACAGGTTCCCCAAGCCCCCAATTTTCTTCCTTATCGGAGCCCTGAGAAACTTTCCTCTTAGTCCCCCTAGAAGGGAAGACGAATTCAGAAGCACTAGGAAGGAGCAGCTTTTGAAAATTTCACAAACTGACAAAACAGCCCTGGGGAGCTGGCACAATCCATGGGGGAAAGATTGGATTTCAGGAGATACCCATTCATGATGACTTTGTACAATGAATGTTGTGGCCATAAAATGCTGATTCTCAATTTTCTATGAATGTGGAGGAAGGAGACAGAGGAGGAAAATTCCAGATGTGGAGGGGGATATTCTAAGCAAGAGATTTTCTGACTTGGATAATTTGGGGGCTGTAAACCATATGTATCATAAAACCCTGTATGGGGGGTTTTGTTCTGATTTAGATTTCAGGTCCATGCACTTATTTCTTAATACATTTTTGCTTTTTTTTTTTTTGGAGGGCAGTTGGGGTTAAGTGACTTGCCCAAGGTCACACGGCTAGTTTTTGTGTTAAGTGTCTGAGGCCGGATTTGAACTCAAGTACTCCTGACTCCAGGGCCGGTGCTCTATTCACTGCGCCACCTAGCCGCCCCTTCTTAATACATTTTTATTCAAATTCAATTTAATTTCTTCTTTTTGTATTTTTATTCATTTTATCATAGTACTCTAAGGGCAGTTAGGTGGTACAGTGGTACAACCAGCACTGGAGTTAGGAAGACTCATCTTTGTGAGTTCAAATCTGGTCTCAGACACTGTGTGACCCTGGCTAAGAATCTTTACCCTATTTGCCTCAGTTTCCTCTGGCAAATCACTTCAGTATCTTTGCCAAGAAAACCCCAAATGAAGCCTCAAAAAGTCAGACATGACTGAGCAAAAGTACTGGACTTCCACATAATGTATTTACTTTGTAATTATAATCCTGTAGATTTTACTGTGTGCATTTTAATAACGCTGTTCTGAGGAGTCCGTAGGCTTGATCAGTCTGCCAAAAGGGCAGACACAGAAAAAAAAATGTTAAGAACCTCATCCCTAGGGTAGATTAATGGAGCAATTAGTCCTAAGCTAAATAAACCATAAGGATAAATGAAAATATAACTCTTCTTGCATTCGCAAAGCATGGGAATCTGAGGAGGCGCCCATAAGTTGGGGAGTGCTGATGGTGTATAAATGTGATAGAATGCTATTGTACTGTGAGAAACAATGAAGAATGTGGTTTTAGAAAAACCTGGGAATTCTTGTACAGGGTGAAAGGAGCTGAACCAGAACAATTTCTATAGTGCCAACAATTTTGTAAGACTTCAAACCCTGATCCGTGTAATGATCAGCAACAAGTCAAGCAAACTCATGATGAAGCACATTCCCCATATTCTGAAAGATTCTCAGAATACAGAACGAAACAAATATTTTAGGGGGCATAGTCAATGAGAAATTTGTTTGGCTTAACTAGACTTATCTGTAACAGAAGTTTTCTCAGTTGGAGGTGGGGTTTGGAGGGAGGGAGAAAAAGTAGATTTGTGCTTATTGAAAAAAATCATAATTTTTAAAAGAACCCCTTCCCTGGGTCAATTCTGAAGCTGGCTATTACGCCAGCTTATTTATTAAACTTTTAAACTTTTTATTTATTTATTTATTTAAACTTTATTATTTATTAAACTTATTAAACATTTATTAAACTAACTCAGCAGGAGGTTGGAGGGTGGAGAATCTCTTAACTCATGCATCAGAGAACTTTAGGGAGTACTCTAAGCTAGTGGATTTGAGTATAGCACCACCACGTGGGTAAATTACACATTACCCTTTTGTTGGTTAATTAAAACAATGACATCTTGCTATAGATTCATATAGAAGGCATCATGTAAAATTTGTCCAGTCACTCTTGAAAGAAGTTTGAACTAGCGCTTAAAAAGTATCTAAGATATTCATACCAGTCGATTCAGAGATGTCATTATTAGGCATGTGTCCAAAGGAAGTCAGATACAGACAGAAATGTATCACATTCACCAAAATGTTAGTAGCAGCATGTTTTGGGGTTGTTTTTTTTAATAATAGCGAGCAACTGGAAATAAAGGAGAGGCCTATCAATTAGGGAATTGATAAACAAATTATACTACATAGGTGTGAGAGAATATGACTACAATGTCATATAACATAGAGAATCCAGAAAAGCATGAGAAGTTATATGAGCGGATATAAAAGTGAAATGAATGAATAAGGGGAAATAATATGACAAGGACAATATTTCCAGTACAAATGCAGAGAAAAACAATAGCAAAAGAAAAATTGAAATTGAATGTTTTGTGAGTGTAGTAACAAAAACTGATTCCAAATAAAAGATGAGAAAATTCACCCTCTTCCCTTCTTTGTAGGTTTGCAGGTCTGTAGCTGTAAAATACTACATATGCTATCAGACTTGATTGATCTTTTTTAATAATACTAACATTTTTATTTCTTTGGGGAGGGGTTTTGAGGGGCAAAGGCAGGGAAATTGAAGTTAAGTGACTTTCCCAAGGTCACATGGCTAGTAAGTATTAAGCGTCTGAGGCCAGATTTGAACTCAGGTCCTCCTGACTCCAGGGCCAGTGCTTTATTCACTATGCCACCTAGCCACCCCAACTTGATTGATTTATGCAGTAGTTTTAGTAAAATGTTTTTTTCCCCTTGGTCTTTTTAAATCTTTCACAGAATAAAAAAATCCCAGAATTGGGGAGCTGAAATGACATCATTAAGTCACCTGGTCCATCCTGTTCCCTAAAGGAAACCTCCTGGACAAGTTCACCATTCTACCTCTCCTTGAAGATGTACAAGGAAGATGAACGCACCATCATTCCACTTTGGGGTAGGTCCAGTCATTAGGAAGTTTTCTTGGCATCAAACTTACATTTGTCATTTTATTACTTGATAAATCTAATATCTTCAAATGCTTGAAACCACTTGTAATATCCCCTCTGAGTCTTCTTTTCTCCAGGCTAAACATTCTCATTTGACACAGATTCAAGGCCCTTTGTCATTCTGGTCTCTTTCCTCTGAATGCTCTGAAGCTTATCGATGTCTTCTTCAGCCATCATGCCCAGAACTGAACACAAGATTCCAGATGAGGTCTAAGCAGGGTAGCGGATGGAAGCCATACCTCATTTCACATTGCTGACTTTGTGACCAGGGAAGGCTCTGGGGAGGGGAGGGCAAAATGCATATCTGAGTAGGAAGGCGATGCCAAAACAAAAGCTACTAGTAATTTGTGTTTTTTTAATTGTTTTATTTACTTTTAGGTTACAACAGTCCGTTCCACAGTTCCTTGAGTTTCAAATTTTCTCCCCCTCTCTCTCCTCCCCATCATGACGGCATGCACATGGATATAGAATCTACAAATATCTTCCCACTCATCATTAGTCAAGTTGTAAAGAAGGATTGTAACTGATAGAATGATCTGTGGGAAAGAGGAAACAAAACAAAACAAGAAAAAGAAACAGGGTGAGTAGTTTGTTTCAATCTGTGCTCAGATTACGCATCTACTTCTCTCGATGTGGAGATCTCCTTCAATCATCAGTCTTTTGGAGTTGTCCTATAACCTTGTATTGCTGAGAGGAGCCCAGTCTATTGAAGTTAGTCATCACACATATGCTGTGTCTGTCATTGTGTACAAATTTCTCCTGGTTCTGCTCTTCTCACTCAGCATCAGTTTGATAAGTCTTTCCAGGTTATTATGAAGTCCATCTGCTCCTCATTTCTTACAGCACAGTAGTATTCCATTACATTCATATACTACAACTTGTTCAACCATTCCCCAATTGATGGGCATCCCCTTGTTTTCCACTTTCTTGCCACCACAGAAAGAGCCGCTATAAATATTTTTGTACATAGGGTCCTCTTCTCACTTCTCTGATCTCTTTGGGATATAACCCTAGAAGTGGTATTGCTGGGTCAAAGGGTATGCACTTATTTATAGCCCTTTGGTCATAGTTCCAGATTGCTCTCCAGAATGGCTGGATCAATTCACAGCTCCACCAACAATGCACTAGTGTTCCAATTTTTCCACATCCTCTCCAACATTTGTCATTTTGCTGTTTGGTCATCTTAGTGAGCCTGGCCAGTGAGATGTGGTATCTCAGAGTTGTTTTGATTTGCATTTCCCTAATCACTAGTGATTTGGGACATTTTTTCATATGCTTATAGATGTCTTTAATTTCATCTTCTGAAAACTGCCTGTTCATATCCTTTGACCATTTACCAATCAAGGAGTGGCTTGTATTCTTATAAATTTGACTCAGTTCTTTGTATATTTTAGAAATGAGGCCTTTATCAGAGGCACTGGTCATAAAAATTCTTTCCCAATTTTCCACTTCCCTTTTAATCTTGGTAATATTGGCTTTGTTTGTACAGAAGCTTTTCAATTTAATATAATCAAATTATCCATATTGCATTTTGAAATGCTCTCTAACTCTTGTTTCATCATGAAGTCTTCCCTGCTCCATAGATTTGACAGGTAAACTATCCCTTGCTCTCCCAGACTGCTCACAGTATCGTCCTTTATACCAAGATCATGCACCCATTTCGACTTTATTTTGGTGTATGGTGTTAGATATTGGCCTGTGCCCAATTTCTGCCACACTTTGTTCCAGTTTTCCCAGCACTTTTTGTCAAATAGTGCATTCTTATCCCAAAAACTGGGGTCTTTGGGTTTATCAAACAGTGGATTACTATAGTCATTGGTTGCTGAGTCTTGTGTACCCAATCTATTCCATTGATACACTGCTCTATTCCTCAGCCAGTACTAAGTAGTTTTGATGATTGCTGCTTTGTAGTACAGATTAAAATCTGGTATGGCTAGGCCACCTTCCCTAGCATTTCTTTTCATTAGTTACCTTGAAATTCTGGAACTTTTGCTCCTCCAGATAAATTTTGCTACTATTTTTTCTAACTCTATAATGTAATTTTTTGGTAGATTGATTGGTATGACACTAAATATGTAATTTAATTTAGGTAAAATTGTCATTTTTATTATATTAACTCAACCCAGCGATGAACAATTGATGTTTTTCCAATTAGTTAGATCTAATTTTATTTGTGTGAAAAGAATTTTGTAATTGTGTTCATATAATTCCTGGGTTTGTTTTGGCAGGTAGATTCCCAGATATTTTATAATGTCTACAGTAACTTTAAATGGAATTTCTCTTTCTATCTCTTGCTGTTGGCTTTCATTAGAGATATATAGGAATGTTGAGGATTTATGTGGGTTTATTTTATATTCTGAAACTTTGCCAAATTTGTTTATTATCTCAAGTAGTTTTTTACTTGATTCTCTAGAATTCTCTAAGTATATCATCTTATCATCTGCAAAGAGTGATAGCTTAGTCTCTTCTTTACCTAATTTTACTCCTTCAATTTCTTTTTCTTCTCTTATTGCTACTGCTATTGTTTCTAGTACCAATTTGACTAAGACGGGGGATAGTGGACATCTTTGTTTCACTCCTGATCTTATTGGAAATGCTTCTAGCTTATCCCCATTGCATATAATACTTGCTGGTGGTTTTAGGTAGATACTACTTATTATTTGAAGGAAGTCTCCATTTATTCCTATACTTTGTAATGTTTTTAATAGGAATGGGTGTTGTATTTTGTCAAAAAGCCTTTTATGCATCTATTGAGATAATCATGTGGTTTCTGCTAGTTTTGTTTTTGATGTGATCAATTATGCTGATAGTTTTCCTGATATTGAACCACACTTACATTCCTGGAATGAATCCTACCTGATCAAAGTGTATTATTCTTGTGATGATTTGCTGGCTGTAGTCTTTTTGCTAATATTTTATTTAGAATTTTTGCATCTATATTTATAAGAGAAATTGGTCTGTAATTTTCTTTCTCTGTTTTGTCTCTTCCCATTTTAGGTATCAGTACCATATTTGTCTCATAAAAAGAATTTGGTAGGATTCCTTCTTCTCCAATTTTCCCAAATAGTTTGTAAAGTATTGGAGTCAATTGTTCTTTAAATGTTTGGTAGAATTCACTAGTGAAGTCATCTGGCCCTGAAGATTTTTTTCCTAGGGAGTTCATTGATGGCTTGTTCAATTTCTTTTTCTGAGATGGGGTTATTTAAGTAGTTTACTTCCTCTTCAGTTAGTCTAGGCAACTTGTATTTTTGTAAATATTCATCCATTTCACTAAGATTTTCAAATTTATATGCATACAGTTACACAAAATAATTCTTAATTATTGCTTTGATTTCCTCTTCGTTGGAGGTAGATTCTCCCTTTTCATTTTTGATACTCATAATTTGGTTTTCTTCTTTCTTTTTTTATCATATTGGCTAAAGGTCTATCAATTTTATTGGCTTCTTCATAATACCGGCTCTTGTTTTATCTTAATTTATTAATTTATTAATTCAATAGTTTTCTTGAATTCAATTTTATTAATCTCTCCTTTGGTTTTCATTATTTCTAATTTAGTATTTAATTGAGGGTTTATAATTTGTGCTTTTTCTAGCTTTTTCAATTGCATGCCAAATTCATTGATCTCCATTTTCTCTAATTTATTCATGTGTGCATTCAGAGATATAGAACTTCCCCTAAGAACTGCCTTCGCTGCATCCCACAAGTTTTCGATGGTGCCTTTTAGCAGGATATAGTTTCCTCCCTTATCTCTTTTAATTAGATCTACTTTTGCTTTTGCTTTGTCTGAGACAAGCATTAGTAATTTGTTTTAAAGCAAGGCAGTTGATGAACAACCACACCTCACCTCCCTCTCCCATTGGGGAGTTCCTCCAGGGGATTCCATTTAGGTGACGGGCCCAGACCAGTCAATCCTCATTCCCCTCCCCACTCTGCTTCTAACTCTCAACGCTGATCCATACTCCTATGATTACCACTACCACCACACCTCATGGGATCCTTTTGAGCTCTTTTTTGTAAGCTGCCTTCCAAAGTTAGAGTGTAATCTCTTTGAGGGCAGTGACTAGCTTTTTTTGCTTGTATTCATATCCTCAGCTCTTAGTACAATACCTAGAACATAGTAAGCACTTCAAGAATGCTACTGTCTGTCTGGGTGGTTACACCATTGCAGTGGCCCAAGTGTTACATGGGAAGTTTCCAGGAATCTTAAAAAAAAATGTGCAGTTCAGACTTTTAAGTTGAATCTGCACCATTGTCTTAAGTGACTTAAGTCTTATTCTCAAGTCTATCCTAGACAATAAACAAAATAATCAACCAGATTCTGATTTGTAGAATTTGTGGATTTCCAAGATATAACGTTCACAATGAATGCCAAACTGTAACAAATCTCTTGAGTCAAATCGAGTCTCCAGTGCTTTCCTGATGTTCTCAGGGGATGGCATGGAGCATAGACTTGTGTCACACTAATAACAACCACAGAAATACTCATTTTGCTAAAGAAAATATAACCCCTGGTCTGCCTCCCCTGCACCTTAGCATTTTCTGGCTCTTTAGGCTGGAAAGAGAGAGAGAGAGA
>CM053596.1:16525626-16550594 GCA_028646575.1 Pseudocheirus occidentalis | reverse complement strand
AAACTCAACATTCTACTCTGGTCCAGTGTAATTTGAATGTCTTTAAATTCATCATTCCCAATATTGTTAAATACAGCCCTAATTGCAAATTGCTTATTGTTTCTATTCCAGTGGATATTTTGATAAAAATGGCCTGGAAGCTAAGTAGCTTTCCTAAAAACTGTGTAATTGGAAGTGGTTGCAGTCTGGATTCTGCCTGTGTCCATTACCTAATGAGGGAGAGACTTGGAGTCCATTCTTCAAGTTGTCATGGATGGGTCCTTGGGGAACATGGAGACCCCAGTGTTCCTGTGTGGAGTGGTGTGAATGTTGCCAGTGTCTCTCTGAAGATACTTTTTTTTGGAGGGGGGAGGGCAGGGCAATTGCCGTTAAGTGACTTGCCCAAGGTCACACCGTTAGTGTTAAGTATCTGAGGCCCAATTTGAACTCAGGTCCTCCTGACTCCAGGACCTGAGCCACCTAGCTGCCCCCATCTCTCTGAAGATTCTTAATCCTGTTTTGGGAACTGATGCTGATTCAGAAAATTTGAAAGATATTCATAAACAGGTGGTTGAAAGTTCTTAGGAAATGATCTAACTGAAGGGCTGCACCGCCTGGACCGTTGGCTTGTCTGTGGCGGATCTGGCAGAAAGCATTATGAAGAATGTTTGGAGAGGGCGTCCAGTTTCCACCATGGACAAGGGCCTGGACGGCATTAATGAGGATGTCCTCCTTAGTGTCCCATATGTCTTAAGGCAGAATGCCATTTCAGATGCAGTGAAGGTAAACCTGAATCCGGAGGGGGGGAGCATTTAAAGAAGAGTGCAGATACCCTTTGGGGAATCCAGAAGGGGCTACAATTGTGCCACCATTATACTACGGAGAGAACCTGACAGTGGTAAAGGGGTTATTTACAGGTCAAATCCTTCCTCTCATCAGTGACTGAACAACAGAAATGTAAAAATCTGTGAACACACTCTAGTCCTTTCCAAAGTTAGAGATGGGGTCGACTGGGTGGTGCAGTGACTAGAGCATCAGCCCTGAGGTCAGGAGGACCTGCGTTCAAATCGGGCCTCAGACACTTAACGAACCATGTGACCTTGGGCAAGTCACTTAACCCCAATTGCCCTGCCTTTCCTCCTCCAAAAAGCAACAAAAAAAAGTTAGAAATGAGGAATAATACAGCGTGACTATTGTTAAACCCTGTTATTGTTTGGATGATGCTGGATATGACTTGTACAGTCTCAGTAGTTTGTGCCAAGCAAAGCCAGTGCCCCACAAGTATATAAGTACCTGCCTTGTATGTAGGTGTGACAGGCTCCTATAGGTCTGGAAGACAAATTTCTTGATACAAAACACCAAACAGTACCAATACTTTATTGATGCATTGATGATTGTGTTTCTCTCCATTAGAGCTCTACAGTATGGCCCCATGCATTACCTTTCCAGAGAACCTGATTTTGTGTATATACATGTGTGTCAATCATTGTAAATTTTCATGTTATATAAAAAGATCTGTATATGTATCCAGTGCATATTTTGATAACTAATTTTTTAAAAAGATTCTTATAAATGTTACTTCAAATTATCTTGGAGGACAACTCTTTTGGTTTTCTGTTCATATCTTTAATACTTAGAACAGGGCTTCAAACATAGCAAATACTCAGTAAATGCTTTTTCATTTAGAGAAGTTGGGAACCTTTGCCAGACTTTTCTAAAATTAAGTATTACAAAACCCCAACCAAAAAGTCTACTTTGCCCTATTTTGTTGAGTTAGAATTTCTTCATCTTTGTTTTACAGTTCCTAAAATGTGAGTTGAAAGTTGAGTCAGGATGTTTAGAAGGGAAATTGATTGGCTAAACTAAAGAAGGGAACTTTTCCACAAAGGGGCTCAAGCTCTGCTCTCAAAAAGATTCTTATATTTTGATAAATGTTGGAGAAGATGCGGGGAAAACGGAACACTAATGCATTGTTAGTGGAGTTGTGAATTGATCCAACCATTCTGGAGAGCAATTTGGAACTACGCCCAAAGGACTATACAACTGCATAATTGTAGACTTAGTTCTCTTCAGCAACACAATGATCCAAGACAGTTAAAAAAAAAGTCTTGCAATAAAAAATGCTAACCACATCCAGAGAAAGAATTCTAGAGTCTAAATACAGAATGAAGCATATTATTTTCTCTTTGTTGTTGTTGTTTACTCTTTATCATGGCTTTTCTCTTTTGTTCTGATTCTTATTTCACAATGTGACTAGTGTGGAAATGTGTTTAATATGATTGTACATGTATAGCCTATATCAGATTGCATGCTGTCTTGGGCGGGGGAAGGGAAGGGAGGGGAAGAGAAAAATTTGGAACTCAAAATCTTACAAAAACAAATGTTGAGAACTATCTTTATATATAATTAGCAAAAAATGCTATTGATAAAAAAAGAAGATTAGGGAGAGCCTAAAGAGAGGCAAACAGACTTTTCTTGCACTCTGGTTCACTCCCCTTACCCCAGAGTTTTGGAGAAAATTCTCTTAAACAAAGCTTAGGCATATCTTATCTCTAGAGTCTGCCCCAAAGAGTATTAGTAGCCCCTTGTAGAAGGGTAGTCAATGTACAAAATAAATATCAGATATAGGACAGCTATTTATTTCCTCTGCTACAAAAGAAATACTTATATAATGGGGGAGAGGGGAAGCTGGTGAGAAGATGCAATCCCATCATGGACTTTGAAGCATATGCAGACAATCCATAACTAGTCACATAGGAAAGAGGAGCTTTTCTAATTGGCTGGAGAGCTGGAACATTCAAAAAAAAGTGATCAGCCCAAGCAAAGTTTTTACTGATCTTAAACTCTGCTTGGTTTTGTTCCAACATATTGGTAAGGAGGAAGGCCTCAAACTTTTAGATCTAGGGTTGACATGATGTGACTCATGAGAGTCTGGCTTTGATATTGCTTTTGTGCCTGTGATATCTATTCTTTTCTATTTTTAGGAGAAGGGGTAGAGATAGCTACAATCTTGTGACCTTTGAAGGTCAAAATGGTAAGCTACCACAAGTCCAAGAGCCAGAGTCTATGCCCAGTTTTGTAGTCAATCAGCCAGCCAGTCCAGCATTGAAGCCCCTGAGCAGCCCAGGGATAGCTATTCATTCAACAAATAATCCACAGTTTTATTTGTATCACTGCTATGCAGAAATTGCTTTAAGTATGAGCCCACTCTCCCTAGGGACCAGATTGGCATAGGGTAGTGTGCCCCCAGGGATGGGGGAAGAGGAATGTTTTTATTTCTATTCTATTCTTGCTATGGTTTCATAGTAAATGCAGCTAGGTTACAACTAATGTGAGTTTGAATAATGCAAAATGAGATTTAGTGTGAATTGTAAAATACCAGATCACATTAAATCTCAGCCAAAATTGAATTAATGAGATGAATAGAAGCTATATGATGGTTTTAACATGTGGCTACTCATTCTGCCCTTACTTAGTGTCTTGTGCAGATGTGACCTGCTGTTGTCTGCAATATTACCGATGGCAATTTGGTTGGTTTAGGTTCTTTTTTAAGAGTCCTAAACAGTATGGACCAAAGGAAGAATGCTTCAAATGGAAATATTGCCAGTGTAAAAAAGAAGAAGCTTATTATTATATTAGGACAAAACTTTGGTGTAATTGAATCGTGTGAAAGAGAAGAGAAGGAAAAGGAATAAGCATTTCTAGTGTCTATTATGTGCCAGTCACCATGCTAAGCACTTTTACAAATATCGTCCCATTTGAGCCTCACAATGACCCTAGGAGGAAGGTGTTATTATTACCCCATTTTACAGTTAAGGAAACTGAGGTGGATAGATGCCCAGGGTCACATAGCCAGCAAGTGTATGAGTCTGGATTTGAACTCAGATCTTTCTGATTCCAAGCCTGGCGCTCTGTCCACTTCACCACCTAGTATAAATAATGTCATAGTAGCTAAATAGGGCAAAATATTAGACTGCCTAAATCTATAGTACAGAATATTGTGAAATGCTCAGGGGAAATAGAAAAAGAAGGCAAAGTTACATTCTTTTACTGTAGTTTGCAAATGATGGCAAGAGAGAGGAATGCTGCCTTGATAGAAAGAGAGTCTCTCTTAGCTCTATAGACTGAAGTTTCACATCAAAAACCCCTTTCTCTTAACAAAGAAGCCATTGAGACAAAAGCTAAAGGTCTAGTTGAGGCAGTGGAAGAAAGTGGAGATAAAGTGACTAGTGGAGAAACTTGGTTTGATCACTTTAAAACGGAGTTCAATTGCAGAATGTTACCATTCTCAGAGAGGCAGCCAGCGCGGACAAAGCAGCAGAATATTCTGACGTTTTGAAGACAGTAGGGAAAGATAATGGATACCCTGACCAATGAATATTCTAGAACATATTTCAAAGAAAGAAAAAATTCAACTGGATTTCAAGTGTCTAAAGGTGGCCTAATACTTTTATTAGGAAGTAATGATGTGTCTCAAAAGCCTTGTGCTCTGAGATGTTACAATGATGGATCACTTCCAGTTCTTTGGGGGCCAAATAAGAAAGCACGTAAGAAAGAAAAGGGAACATTTACTAAGTGCTTGCTGTATACCATATGCTCTACTAAGCACTTAATCCTCACAATAACCCTGGCAGACGATTCTCATTTTACAGGCAGAAGTTAAATGACTTACCCAAGTTCACGTAGCCAGTACATGTCCAAGGCTCAATTTGAACTCAGGTCTTCCTGACTCCAGGCCCGGCATTCTATCCCCTGTGACACCAAATTGCATAAATGACTAAAGCTGCTTTTGACTTTGTTTTAGACCAGCTGTTTAAAAATATTACAAGGACAATAGTATCGTGTTTAAAGCATTACTGGTGTTAGTAAGACTGGAAATCAGCCACCCACATGTGGTTCATAGCGTGAGAACGTGAGGAAGGAATTTGCTGAGACACGGCCAAAGCTCTCAGAACTTAGCAGCTCTTTGTAAAGATACAAAGAAAGAGATGACACTTCAGTCTGGGCAACTAAAATGTTTTAAGCAACAATGAGGACGCTTTCATATCATGTGTAGACACAGCTACAGTGTACAGAGATTTTTTTAACTTTGTTTTCTGTAACTATGGCTGTCGTTTCAGTCATGCCTGATTCTTTATGACCCAGTTGGGGATTTTCTTGGCAGAGATACTGACGTGGTTTGCCATTTCCTTCTCCAGATCATTTTACAGGTGTGGAAACTGAGGCAAATGGGGTTAAGTGACTTGCCCAGGGTTATACAGCTGAGATCAGGTTTGAACTCATTTTCTCCATCACATTCTTAAATCTAGAAAATAAATTTTAAAAAATCAACCAAGCCCTAATTTGTAGAGTTTGCCAGTTTGGGAGGTATAAATGCTAAATTCTGAGGTAGTAAATAATGCTACATTTTCAGCCTGAGCATTTATATCTTGGAAATCAGCAAATACCACAAATCAAGATTTCATTTATTGCTTTGTTGATTATCTAGACTTAAGAAAATGCTGGAGAAAAATGTGAGTAATGCAGCTTAAATACAGAGGTATTTGTTAAACATTCACCAGCACACCCTTGGAAAGATCACTCTCTCCCACACAGCTCCCAGAGCTCTCCTATGCCCTAGCACAGCTGAGGGACACAAGGAAATGTACAGATCAGGATTAACAATGGTGTTTATGAGAGATGAGATTAGATAAATTCAATGCGGTCTTGAAAAGATTAAAGCAACATGCTCAGAAACAGATGCCAGTCCCAGCTACCTGAAGTTAAGGGAGGTGGAGAGAAGGACTAACAATTCTTGTTTCTGGTTTTTGTTCTGGTCTTTGCTCCAGTCATGTAAGCAAGCATCGTAGATAAAAGTCTGTCCCGCCTTGCTGCCCCCCTTTGCTGCTTGCCCCTTCAGCCCTGGCTCTTCTCTTCTCTTCTCTTCTCTTCTCTCTCTCTCTCTCTCTCTCTCTGTCTCTCACTCTCCCCCTCTCTCTCCCCCCTCCCTCCCCCACCCCAGATAAAGAAGCCATTCTCTGCCTCATTTCTTATTAAACTTTAATCACTGAATGGAAATTGTCTCAGTCAAATTGAGACCTCTTAAAGACCTTAGTTTAAAAGACCAAAAGTTCCCCACTGCAACCTGGGTCATCTCTAATTGTCCTGATCTGTATCTTGCCACTGGACCCAGATGACTCTAGATGAGAGAGTGAGGCTGGTGACTTTGTGCAGCCCTGCCTCACTTCAATCCAGTTCACTTGCATGTCGTGGCATCACCTCCCTGATGTCATGGTCCTCCTCAACAACAACTTTAGCCTCCCCAAAGGAGCAGTTTGAAGAGGGGAACTGCCAGTGCTGACATTGCTTCTCCACATCTAAGGGAAACCTGCCAACTCCTTCTTCTCTGTGTTTTCTCAAGGGAGCCTTAAAACTCCCTTCTGGAGGAAAAACCCTCCAGTTCCCATCTCATATAACCTCCCTCCTTCTCCAAGATGGGAAGAAAAACAGCTCACAGGTTCTTTGGAGACAGGCTCCAAATATACACTAATGCCCCCATGAAACTATGATTTCATCCGCATGGGTAATCCTGCTGGTACTTAGCAAAATGTCTGTGACACAGTACATTCTTATAAATGCCAATTGACCAACTGACTTATGCAAATCACAACTTATTCATGCTTTTCCATCCTGTGTGATTCTTGTCTGTTACGTAAGTTTGGGGAGGGAGAACCCAGCCATGATGAGGGTGAGATGTCTTCTTCAAATGCCATTTATATTATAAAGTTATACATGAAACAAGCAGTCTTTCCTTCAGTCAATCACTGCGCAGTGGCAGAGTCAGGATTCAAACTCAGGTCCTCAGAGCCATTATCTTCCAACATACTTTGTGCTACCATACCTATTTCATTTTTGCTGGTAGTCCCTGAAGCCCACTGAGTGTTCAGTATGGAGGATGTTGAAAAGATCATCACAAAATGTCTCTGCTATGGAGCAGCTAGGTGGTGCAGTGAATAGAGCACTGGCCCTAGAGTCAGGAGGACCTGAGTTCAAATGTGGATGCTCAGACACTTAATACTCACTAGTTATGTGACCTTGGGCAAGTCACTTAACCCTGTCTTTCCCCCCCTCCAAAAAGTAACAAAAAAAAGTCTCTGCTTCTTAATCTTCCAGGAAGATTGAGGACAAGTGAAGAAAAAAGCATTTTATTAAGCACCTATTATGTGCTATTCCAAGCTCATATTGGTCTGATCAGTCAAACACAATGTAACTTGACTGGCATAGTGATGTCATTTTGATCCTCTTCGAGAACCCAGGACAACAAGCATTAAGTGCCTCCAGGAGCTGATACAAAATGCTGTTTGGCCTTCAAAGTCCCTCTTAGCCTGCCCCCTCTCCACCTCTCCACTCCTCACATTTATGCTCCCCCCATGATGTGTCCCTTGTTCCAGTGCCCCTGACCTTCTGGCTGTTCCACAAAGAAGACCCTTCACCTCTCAGCTCCAGGAATTCTCTCTGACGGTCCCCTCTTCCTGGAATGTTCTCCCTCCTCTGCTCTGACTACTGACCTCCCTGGATCCCTCTAAGTCCCAACTAAAATACTACCCAAATCCTCTTAAATCCAGTGTTTTTCTTCTGTTAATTGTTTCCTATGTATCCTCTGTGCGTATGTATTATGTATGTGTGTATGCATGCATGCATGTATGAATGTATGTACCATTCTTTAGGGTAACTAGGTAGCTCAGTGGATAGAGCACTGGGCCTGGAGTCAGGAAGAACTAAGTTCAAACTGAGCCCCAGACACTTACTAGCTGTATGATCCTGGTCAAGTCACTTAACCCTATTTGCCTCAGTTTTCCCATCTGTAAAATAAGCTAGAGAAAGAATGGACAAACCATTCCAGTCTCTTTGCCAAGAAAACCCAAACGGGATCAGGAATAGTCAGATATGACTAAACAACAATATATCTTGCTTTACATATATAAAGAGAGACAGAGAGAGAGAGCTGGTTGTTTTTCCCATTATATTTGTTTCTCAAGGACAGAGGCTCTTTTGTATTCTCAGTACCTGGCACATAGTTGGCATTTAATCAATGTTTACTGAATTGAACCAAATATGCTGGGCCCTGTGCTAAGTGCTTACAAATGTCATCCAATTCTGTCTCCTACAACAGGTGCTAGTGAGGGACTGTTGGCATCAGGGACTGTTGTGTTTGTTTGGACATAATATGGGCACTGCATGGTGGAATTAAGGGTGTCCTATGAAATTATATTCTGTGCTGCCTCTGGGCATGAAACCAATTCTGAGAAGAGCCTTCCCTCCATTTTCCTTCAGTTTCTTAGCATTTAGAACCTCAGATCTTTTCAAGGAAGGATTATTTTATTCTTTGTGCTTACAGTCAGGGCAGAAGTTCATAAATATCTGTTGATGGATTGTTTCTTTTGGCATATTTATAGTGAGAACATAAATTTTGAAGTAGCTTAGTTCCTTTGGTAGTAATGTGGTCTTAGAACAGCCCCTGCACAGTGCCTTCCAACTTACAGTATCATGTTAATCCCCAGAAAATAGCTAATTCCTTCTCCCCTCAGGACTCTAGGGGTAACCCTAAGGAATTTGGGGTTGTCTAGTACAGTACTGTTGTTCACAAGCCCCAACAAGTGTACTTCCTATTGATAATATTGAGAAATCAGAATTATATCATTTTAATTGAAAATATTTACTGAGATGGTCACTGAATCAATAAGCATTTAGCTGCTTACTGTCTTGTTGTTCCTCATTTTAATCATGTCTGACTCTTCATGATCCCAGTGAGGGTTTTCTTGGCCAAGATACTGAAATGGTATTAGGTCTGCATCCCAAAGAGATCAAAAAGGGAAAAAGACCTACATGTACAAAAATATTTCTAGGAACTCTTTTTGTGGTGGCAAAGAATTGGAAATTGAGGGGATGCCCATCAGTTGGGGAATGGCTGCAAAGTTGTGGTACATAAATGTGATGGAATACTATTGTTCCATAAGAAATGATGAGCAGGCAGACTTCAGAAAAACCTAGAAAGGCTTACATGAACGGATGCTGAGTGTGGTGAGCAGAACCAAGAGAACATTGTATTCATTAACAGAGACATTATACAATGATTGATTATGATAGACTTAGTTCTTCTTGGCAATACAATGATCCAAGACAACCCCAAAAGATTCTGATGAAAAAATACTATCCACATCCAGAGAAAGAATTATAGAGTCTGAACACAGATTGAAGCAAATTATTTTCTGGTGGTAGAAAGAACAGTGACTCTGAAGGCAAGTACGTTGACTCAAATCCCACCTCTGAACCTTATTGTCTGTACTACCTTGGGCAAACCACATGGCCTCCCTTGGCCTCAGTTTCCTCCTCTGTCAAAGTAAGTTTCCTTTCTCTTCTGGAGCTATGCTCCTTTGGAACCATACTCAAAGTCTTTCCTCCTTGGAAGAACCTACTAGGGATATGAGTCCACTGGAATAGTCCTGGAGAGCCCTAGGTCATCTCCTCCCGATGCTGAAGCATTGGACTATTATTTTAAAAACTCTTATCACTAATACTTGGCTCGAGGTACAGTAGCATCTGACTGCCTATTCCCTTAACTGGCTAGAGTCCCAGAGCTCAGAGACCTGCCACTCCCTGACTGGTTTTCCCCCTTAGATTTCTTTTCAAACAGTGATGAATAAGCAAAAACATTTCAACACACAAAGAATAACAAAAGGAGAATTATATAAGAAACCACGAACTTCTTTATTTTGCTCTATAAGCATATATTGTGTTTAACATGGTCATAACAAAGGTGCCCTGTTTATATCCTTTTACAAACTTTGCATTTTCTTCTGTGTTTTTCATGTTTTATTGATGTTTCTTTCTTCCATTTTCCTACCTTTCTTCCTTCTTTCCTTCCTTCCTTTCCACTACCTACTAACTCACACACTCCACTCTGCAGATGCCCTCTTTTGGAATAAATGTAAACCACCTTTCAGAAGCAGACAGCTTCTCCTAAGACATAGGGGTCAATAAGATTCAGACACCTGAGGACAGAAAGCATTCACCTTCCTGGCTTCAAGCTCTCACACCTCTTGATAATGGAGAGCAATCCCAACTTCTGCAAAGATGGGGACAGATCCCTCAGGGGTTCACCCCTCCTGAGAAAAATGACCCCCTGACCAAGCAGGGAGCAGAGGAATAATAGACCCTCTGCTTCTCACTGAACATCCATAGGGCAGACACAGTCATGAACCAGAGAAGAGAAATATGTGAGCCAGCAAGCAGACCCAGGACTGGTCAAATAATGCCAAGAACTGACTGCAGCTTGCAATCATGTGTAGGATCTGCAAATACTTTCATACTGGATGTTAGTCTGGTTCTATAGAAGGGTTGTAACCGACAGAGTGGACAGTGGGAAAGAAGACACAAATCCAAACATGGAAAAGGTTGAGAACCAGCGATCTACAGGAATAGTGGTGAGGATGGGGTTTTTGATGGGAAAGTCACAGGCACAGGGAATAGAATCACAGGAAACTCCTTGATCCATCCTTTCCAGGAAGAGTAGTGTTGATTATCGTTCCCAAAGGCTGAAGTGGAAAGGCAAAAAGCAGAAGAGGGGCAGGGAGGGCAGCATACTTACACGATTTGCCCCAGGCCACATAATTAGGAAGTATAAGGGGCAGAATTTGAACCCAGACCCTTCGACTCCTGGGGAACTGCTCTTTCCATTGTACTGTGCTGCCACTTGAACCAACCCCACACTGGGTTGACTCTGATCCTATTCTATGTTCTAAGGACACTTCCAATTGTGGCATTCTTGATTAGCCCTCAGAATTTCTCTCAGAATCCTCTACAGGAAAGGTACAGGGGCCTCAGGTCCCATGCAATTACTCACATTAACACATTTAATAGAAGATGGGCTTTCTTTAACCCCACAAAAATGCAAAGGACTCATTCCCAGTCCATAAACAGTCAAGATAAATCTTTTTTCCTCTCTGATGAGATCTACCCTTCCCAAAGACCTATATATCATCCTGGGGATAAGGATCTCCTGTAAGGGGAAAGTCCCTAGGGTTCCTTCTGAAAGAATAAAAATAAATAAAACATCCCTCCAAAGAGCCCTCTACCTGCCTTAAGACCCTCTTAATCAAGAGTACTACCCTGGGGGTGGCTAGGTGGTGCAGTGAATAGAGCACTGGCCCTGGAGTCAGGAGCACCTGAGTTCAAATCCGGCCTCAGACACTTAACACAAAAAACTAGCCGTGTGACCTTGGGCAAGTTACTTAACCCCAAATGCCCTCCAAAAAGCAAAAAAAAAAAAAAAAGAGTACTACCCTGAAACTGAAATCCCCCCAGGCAGAAAAAGAATTCAGAGTTTCTAGCAAGTCAAGCAACTCACTGAGTCAGTTCCCCTATGTTTAAAGTGCCACCTCAGAGCTAAGCCCCAAACCTCAACTCAAAGGGGAACCTCAAGGTAGCTAGAGGGCCTGGAAACAATCCCCTCTGGTAGGGCCTGCTTTACCCATAATTCCCAATAAAGTAAGGGCAAGGCCCAGGTTGGCTCCAGTCTAGGAAAGCTACTGTTGCCAATGCCACCACACTTTTTGGCACCATCCCTGCAGTTCCCAACCTGGCCCAGTAACTCCTCACTGATCCATCACTGCCTGTGTTCACTGACATTTCTGCTGATGTCTTATTTCCTAGATTCACCCAGCACATGTGCCAGTTTCTCCTCCAGGGAACCAAGTTCAAGTCTCCAGGTGTGGTCCCTCTCCTTTCTTCATCTCTCTCTACAATTCTCTTTATGGCTATCTGCCTTTCCTGTTGTCTCTGCTCTCCCTTTTAAGGGCCAAACCCAAGTCCTAGTCCATAGGCCACACGTACAAACTGACCTTTAATCCATCAATCACCCTTAATGGTGACATACGAAAAGAAAAATGGAGAACTTGGACCAGGGGGCAGTTGATTTCATGGCTTATAAAATAGTTAACCTTGCCAAGGGAATTTAATACCTCATTAACTCCAACCTTCTAGGGCTATAATGAGAGTTCCTGGGGCATTTCAGCCTTTGGGGTGGAAAAGAAATAGCCATGTAGCCTTGAAATTAGAAGCTTACCAATTTATAACAGCAAGAAATGTTCTAGATATACAATGATATAAATAGTAGTGTAGGATTCCAGGTTTAAGGCTATAAGAGCACTTAGAAATCACCTAGTGCAATGACTTCATTTTACAGATGAAGAAACTAAGGCTCAGACAGTTTAAGTGACTTTCCCATGCAGGTGTCAGAAGTGGGACTTCAATCTAGACCTTCCTGTCTCTACATGGCTCTATCTCTTAGTAATAGATTCCCTTCTCTACCCCTGCCTCTCCCCTCTTGCACATTTCAGCCTTGGCTGTGGTGGCTTCTATCCCTCCCCTCTTGGCAAAAACGCAGGCTGACCCTTAAGGGGGAAGAGCATTGAACTCAACTAGCCCAATAACAGAGAGTATAAATACTTGTTTAGGAAAGGGAAAACCATCTACGCCAAAAGAAGGTGGGTCCCATGGAGCCAACCCTATTCCTCAGTTTTGAAGCCACCTGATGGAGACTAGAAAAAAGTGCCCTGGTAGTGATTGGAGAAAGGATCAGATGGCGGGGAGATCTCTCAGAGACCCTTTGCTGTAACTCAGGAGCTTCTGACAATCCAGTCAGAAATAGAACCAATAGACTTTTCATTTGACTTATTTAATGGAAAGTCCAAAAGATAAAGGTGGCATGGCTCAGCTGGAGACACCCAAAGGAATGAAAGAAGCGTTTATTAAGTACCTAGTGTGTACCAGGCATTATCCTAAGTGCTTTGCAAAGATTTCTTCCCCAAGGGAAGGTGAGGCCAGGACCACAAAGGAAGGGTGAAAGAGCAGCCCAATGAGACCCTCACACTGGAGCCAGATCTAGACTCTCAAAACTAACTTCACTCCCACAATCCCCTGACACTGGGGAAGGAATCAACACCAAAGATGTTGCCAAAAAGCCTCAAACATGAAAGCCTTCAAAAGAAGAGAGAGTCTGCTATGGTCTAGGAATCCTGGCTCCATGCTTCTGTGTGACTCAAGGGTGGAGAGTCAATCAGCATGGGAGTTCCACTACTCAGTCTTAGGGATTTAGCTGCTTGATCTTTTTGGGGACCATCTCTGGGGATAGGGATGCTCTGTAATCTGAGCCTCACAGATATTATATAGGGAAAGAAGAATTCTGTTCAGGTGGGTTTTATTGGTTTCCTATCTTTGAAATAATAGGCAGGAAAATATCAATAACCAAGGAAACAGGAAATCTCTAAGCTAGAATGTTCCAAGTAAAGAAATTTCTAGATTTGTTTAGTGGGATCCAGAGAGAAGATGCAAGACAGAAAGAAAGAGGAGGTAGTTAACAGATATGGGGAAGTGGTATCATTAGAGTATAGGTGGTCTATTGACCAAAGAAAGCCTAGGTCAGGAAAGCCAGAGATTGTATCAGACCACAAGACCTGAAATCATTCACACTGGTCAGAAGGAAATATATACACAACAGCAAGGTCAACAAAGAAAGCTTACCTGACTGAAATGAGCAGAACCAGGAGAATGCTGTACATAGCAACAGCCATGTCAAGTGAGGATCAACTTTGATAGCTAACTCTTCTCAGTAATACTGTGACCTAAGACAATTCCAAAAGACTCATGATGGAAAAATGACATCCACATCCAGAGAGAGAACTGTGGAGTCTGAATGCAGACAGAAGCAGATTATTTTCTCTTTCTTGAGGTTTTTCCCTTTTGTTCTTATTCTTCTTTCATAACATGACTAATGTAGAAATGTGTTTAATATGATTTCTACATATATAGCCTATATCAGATTGCATGCCATCTCAAGGAGGAAGAGAGAGGAAAGGGAAGGTGAAAAAAATTTGGAACTCAAAATCTTATAAAAGTGAATGTTGAAAACTAAAAAGAAAGAAAAAGGAAAAAAAAAACAAAGACAGTTTAGGAATCAGTCTATCCTCCTAAAAGAAAAATGTGTTAGATTCATAAATAAACAAAAGGGAAGATGAATGAACAAACTAAAAGAATGTAACATAATGAATAAATCTTATGCAGACATGGAGTGTGACCCTAAGCCCCCAAAAGAAAATTCCATGAGACCACTAAAAATAATGGAACAATGGCAAGAATTTCAGAACAGCTTAAAAGAACATCTTCTTAATTGAAAAATGCAAGGATGGACATTTGAAATGAAATTAAGGTAGAAATCAATATGATTAGTAATAGAGTAGAAAATCTGAACAAATGACAAAGAATGTCTCTGAAAACATCAGATTTCAAATACAAATTACAGATATAAATGAAAATTTGGCAGAATAGTGTCAATGGGGGGCACTATTAGAAGAACACATGAGTTTTACATAAGTCAAAATGACTTTCAGAATAGGACAAGCAGACATAACTTGAGTATAATGGTCCAAAAAAGGAACTTTCTTCAAAGAAAATCATTTGAGTTACCTCATTGTGAATAAGACTGTTTCATTCTTTACAGTTGCAACCCCAGTACCTAGAACTGTACCTGGTGCTTAATTCTTATTGATTGACTAATTAACTATTGGTCTTCCAGAAAATCACAATGAAATGGAAGGCCTGAATTCAATGGGGGGGGGGTAAATTATACCAAAAACTTGCCCAGAAATATTGAAAACAGAGGACAAAGTACTGATTGGTGGAATCCATAGATTGCAAATGGAAAGAAACCCTAATTTTCAATGACCAAGGCATTTAATTGTTAAATATCAGAATTGCAAGGTCAAACAACAGCTAACATGGGCAGGTGGAAGAAAGATCTTTTGCTATCAAGAAAAATCCTTTCAAATAGCGCAGGGCTATTTTTCTTCTATAAGAAATCAGATTTGAAATGAGATATTTCAAAAAGCAGAAAAGATCAGGATGTCCCCCTAGATTAATGCATTCTTCAAAACTGTAACTAAACCTTAATGGGAAAAGAACTTTCAACAAAAGAGAGTCTTTTGTGTTATTCCCTCAGAAGAAACCAGAGATAAGCTGGCTATGTGATATTCGAACACATACAATGAAAGAAATACAAGAAAGAAAAGGAAGTACAATGGGAAAAAAAGAATAAACAATGAAGTCAACTTTCTCATGATTCTAGGCAAGACAAGAATTTTTTTGTTCCCCTATTGTCTGAGAGCCAAAGAGAAAACAAAGAGAAATCATATAAGGACAAAAGAATCTAAGAGACTAAAAATGGAAAAGGAGAGAGAGAGGGAGAGAGAGAGAGAGAGAGAGAGAAGAAGAAGAAGAAGAAGAAGAAGAAGAAGAAGAAGAAGAAGAAAGAAGAAGAAGAAGAAGAAGAAGAAGAAGAAGAAGAAGAAGAAGAAGAAGAAAGGATTAGTATCCTATGGACCAAAACCCACATTTCTTCCCAAGTGAATCTGGAGAAAATGAGGGGAGGGGCCAAAAAAGTAACACAGAGAGAAATTACCTGAGCAAGGTAAAAATGAGAAAAAAGATATGGGGTGGGGGAGGGGGGAAGGGAGGAGAGAAGCTCTCCACATAGCCTATGTTGCAGACAAGAAAGCTAAGAGGTCTGCCTCTGGAGCTGTTGAAGAGTGGAAAATGAGAACAATACTGTTAATAATTAGTTTTTTTTACTTGGGTCCAACTCTTCATGAACCCACTTGGGGTTTACCTAATAGAGATACTAGAGTGGTTTGCCATTTCTTTCCCTGGCTCATTTTACAGATGAGAAAACTGAGGCAAATGACTTGCCTAGGGTCACACTGCTAGTAAGTGTCTGAGGCCAGATTTTAAATCATGAAGATCAGTCTTCCTGACTCAAGGTCTGGTACTCTGTCCACTGCACCACCTACCTGCCCTGGCGTAAGAACAATATAGGGGAAGTAAGGGAAGGGAAGGAGGCAGACCTCATCCTAGGTGACAGACAATGAAATAAATTTGGGGTAGAAGGACCAAACACTTCTGGCAACCCCTTTTTTTCCTGTTGGAAGAATCCACAGGTTCTATATAAATCAAAACGACTTTTAGGATAAGATGAGCAGATAGTTTGAATATCACAAGTCTCCAAGAAAAAACATGGGAAAGCCCAAATAACGTAGCATGCAGAAAGTAACTTAATAGCAACAACAATGGCAGGCATTCATATAGTTCTTTCAGGTTTGAAAAGCGCTTGACAAATATCTCATCTGATCCTCTACAACAACCCTGGGAGGTGGGTGCTAATATCATCTCGACTTGACAGTTGAGGAAACTGAGGCAAAAGTTAGTGACTTGTCCAGGTACGCTTAGCTGGTAAGTACCTGAGGCCATATTTGAACTCATTTTTTCCTGACTCCAAATCTGACACTCCAGTCACTGTGACACCTAGTAGTTAACAATAATTAATAATAACAGATTGCAAAACACTTTATTCTCTCTTTTGATTCTCACAACAGCTCTGCCTACATTAGGCTGACCCTTAGTATTTTGACTATGTGTACCTCTTTCTACCCATGGAGACCCTCACCCTTAACTTGGAAAACTGTCTCTTACTCTTTCGTAAGGAAGAGTGAGCAGCATGGTCTTTGAGGCAGACCTGACTGCACAACCTGTTCTGGAGCCTCATCCCAAGATGCAATTGGATGAGGCCCATCCAGCAGATGCCCTATGTGTGGTGTAGGCCCTTAGCTCATGAGTCTACATTCCTGGTCCCAAGAGCATCCCCCAAGAATATGAGTCTTCTGAAACTTGGGACCTGCACTGGTTTAAAGCGACCTCTGGTTAAAGGCAAACTTTAAGGTGAGAGCCTTTAAAAGGCTTCAGAAAGCTCCTGGGGGCAAGGACTCTCCTGTCCCAGGCTGTTAGTTGCCCTCTCTTTCAAAGTCATCCAAGTCAAGGCAGCCAGCGTCCAGACACATGGAGACTGAAACCTAGGATCCCTTAGAGTCTGTCCCAGAGCATGGCCTCAGGCACCTGTGGATTGGAAACCACTTTGGAAAGAGACTCTCCAATTTGGGAAGAGTGAGCTCCTGAGGGACAATTCCTATTTTCTTAGTAAAGTAGAGAGGGGACAGCTACGTGGTGCAGTGAATAGAGCACCGGTCCTGGAGTCAGGAGGACCTGAGTTCAAATACAGCCTCAGACACTTAACACAAAAAACTAGCCTGGGACCTTGGGCAAGTCACTTAACCCAATTGCCCTGCCTTCCCCCTTCCAAAAAAAAGCAACAAAAAGAAGTAAAGCAGAGAGGGAGGAGGCAAGGACAAATATGGAATCAAATGCAAATAGAAACCCCTCACAACCTGACTCCAGTTTACCTTTCCAGGCTAATTACCCATTACTACCATTTATGCACACTAAAATCTAACCTAACCAGTATTCTACTGCTTCTTATACAAGACACTCCATTCCCATCACTGTGCCTTTGCCCAGGCTGTGCCTCACGCCTGGATTGCCCTCCCCTCCTCACATCTACCTCCAAGAATCCCTAGTTTCTTTCAAAGCTGAACTCAAATTCTACCTTCTACACAAAGCCTGTCTTCTTTCCCTCAGCTACCACTGCCTTTCACCCCCACATTACTTCATATTTAATTTGTATATGCTCACATGACAGTCAGTTCCTATCCCTCTCTTCCCCAAATAAAATATAAGCTTCTTGGGTGAATGACTGTTCCCTTACAGTAGGAAGAACACGGGATTTCTAGTCAGAGAGTCTAGGTTCAAATTCCAGCTCCAAAGCCTGTGTGACCTGGTAAGTCACTTAACCTTTCTGGGACTCAGTCTCTTCATCCATAAAATTAGGAGGCTAGAGTATATAACTTTCTAAGTGTCCTTCCTGCCCTTTGTGATCTTAAATCTTGTGGTGTATAGCCAGTACTTCTTAAACATCTCTTTTATGCACTGACAGGAGAGACAAAGCTTTGGAATAACCCCTCTGGGGACATCAGGAGAAAATTAGTCAGTCAGGAGAACATAAATAAGAGAAACAGAGGAGTGATAAAGAGGTCTAGAAGAAGGTGCTTGGAGTAGAGAAGACCGGGTGATCAGACCTTACCCGCTCTGAACCTTGTGCTGTTCACGTAAGCTCTCAGTACCTCTGCTCCCTCATCTGTAAAAAGCGACTATAGGCCACAGTGACTTCTAAGGTACTTCATGATTATGGTGGAATGAGGACCTGTCAAACTTGGAGAATGTAAGGGTGGAGTGAGTGGACCAAGAGTCTATAGACTGAGTTAGTCATTAAGCATTTGTGAGGGACCTACTAAGACTCCCTCTGGTGGTGATCTACGGACAAGCAACAGGGAAGGAAAAAAGAAGGTGGATGATGGGTGTAACACTGGGGTTTAGGATTGACAGGATGGGACTGGCAGAGGAGGAGTGAGCAGGGGTGGGGCAAGAGATTAAGGATGGAGAGCAAGACTTGACTGAACTGGTTATCTATGAGATCAAGCCTGGGAAAGAAGAGAAGCAAATCAGGGCATGGACAATGGAAGGTGAGGGAGAATAAAGAACAGTTGGGAGGAGAGGGAAGCTTTGATTGATGATGGGTATGATCCCCCAGAGGGGAATTTCAGAGTTCAAGGTCAAGTTCTAAGGTTAGCCCTGATGTCAATGACAACAACAACAATATTTTGTAAGTAAGAGGCTAATGCCAAATAGGTTCATTTTTTTTAAAGAAAAAGCACAGATTTGTCATATAATTGTATTACACATAAAAGTTTGCAATGCACTTTACATGCATTAATTAATTGGGTCCTCATGACAACCTTTCACCATAGCTTGCTATTATCATCTGCATTTTGGAGATATCCAGGGCACAGAGAGGTGAAGCAACTTATCCAGGGTCACACCACTAATACAGGTCTGCAGTTAGATTTGAACTCAGGTCTTCCTGCCTCATAAGCCCTGCATTCCATCCACTGTGCCCCCTGGTTCTGTACTACATCCAAAAGCTGAGTCAGACTGTGATTTCCTCTATTCCAGGAGCTGCTCTGACATTCTAAGTTCCCTTCCAGTCCTGATATGCTCTATCCTAGGATTCCCACCACCTTCTCTCCCTTCTACCTCTAGGATTAAATTTAAGGAAAGAGGGTAGGAATCCAAATTTGTGATTATATTGATGTAGGAAACTCCCAGTGAGGAAAAGGTCCCAAAAGCCAACTAGAACCTATTCTACAACATATGAAGATGGTCTATGCTGCAAGGTAAATACAGATAGATTTAGTAGTCTTAGAGAGACTGACTTGCCCAGAATCACACAGCCAGTATGCCTCAGAGATGGGACTTGAACTCAGGTCTTCTTGCCTCTGAGGTTTTCTGAGGTCCAATGGCCAAATATAGATCAGGATGACTGGAGATGGCCCTCAAAATGGAAATAATAATAGCATCTACCTCCCAGAGCTTTATAAAAATCAAATGAGGCACCATACTGCCTCTCATGATTCTATTATGAATTGGCTTATCTTTTATATGGAAGAGAGAAGAGACAGCTTACCTAAGTGGTTCTAACCATACTGGGGCAGAGCAGAAAAGAATCTGGTAGACTGGTAGCACACTGAAGAGCATTTGGTTCAGAGTCATGAAGTCCTGAGTTCATATCCTGTCTCAAATACTTACTTTGTGAACCTGAGCAACTTCACCTCTTAAAAATGATGGTGAATTGTTGAATGATATGAGAAAAACAGGAAATAAGGATGGATAAACAGGTACATAAAACAAGTAGTACCATCCCTATTCCTAAGAAGGTTATTATTTGCTGTACTTTTCCAGGTAATATTCCCTGATCTCTCTTTATCCAGTCTACAATGATTTTTGCCTCTGAATTTGGTTGTAGTGACTGCTGACTTTCATGATCCAATTCTCTCAACCATTTACGTCAAGGGATGTAGCCTCCATAGTCCATTAAGATGATTTCTAATTTGAGCTATGTCATGTTCTGATTCATTATATTGTTTGTTTACCATACGGAAATACATATATCTATAATCACATATTTTAGAAAAAAATGATGGTGAAGCAGTAAGGACCCAGTCAAGCTGAGAGACTATAAATGCTGAGTAGACCCAATCAGGATGGTGATAGGACCATCTGCTGGTGATCTGTGGCCAAAGAATGGGAACGAGGAACAGGTAGAGAAGGTGAAATTTTTTTTATTTTAATAGATGACAAAGTCAAGTGACCTACCAAATCACACAGGTAGTAGTAATACTTAACCTCATTCTACCTGTTTTCTCAACTGCAAAATGGGTTGTTATTGTTTGTCCTTGGTTCTGGAAGAGGACCATGACATCAGGGAGGTGATGCCATGGCATGCAAGTGAATTGGATTTAAATGAGGCAGGGCTGTGCAGAGTCACCAGCTTTACTTTCTCCTCTGGAGCCATCTGGGTCCAATGGCCAAATATAGATCAGGATGACTGGAGATGGCCCTCAAAATGGAAATAATAATAGCATCTACCTCCCAGAGCTTTATAAAAATCAAATGAGTTTACATATGTAAAGAGCTTTACTAGGTATTGTCTAAGATAGGAGCTAGGGCATAAGAAAGAAAGATGAGGGGGAAAGATCCTAGTTGGAATCTAGGATACAGATGTAGTATCAGAGGAGGGATAGCCCCTTAAAAGTCAGAAGCAGAACCATTTGTACCCCCTTCATTTTTCATTAGACTTCAAGGAAAGAGGGACTTATGAGTGGGAAGTGATGAGAAAAATGTGGGGTGGGATGCAAGTTGGAGGGAGGAAAAGTCTCAAGCCTTAACAGAAATTCAGCTAGTCCCCCAATCAATGGAAACTCATAGGATCAGAACTTTGGAGTTGGAAGAGATCACAGGAGCCGGATGGCACTTAACAGAAAACACAGTTAAGTGGCTTTTTGTCCAAGGTCACCCCAAGGTGGGATTTGAACACCAATTTTATTTGTACACATAAATTATTTAATCATTAAGGTATCTGAGACAATCTCACTTTTTATTTTTTATTTCTCCTTTTTTTAAAAAAATATTTTATTTTCCCCCGGTTTCCCATAAAGATAAGTTTTAACATTCATTTTTTTTTGTTTCAAGTTCTGAATTTTCTCTCTCTCAAACCTCCCCCCTCTGTAAAACAATAAGCAATTTTATATAAGTTATACAATGAACCTCAATTTTAAAAGGGAGAATAAGCATTTGTTGTGTCTATCTCCTCTGCTTTCTCTTTTTTCTCTCTTTATATGGGCAACCAGATGACACAGTAGAGAAAGAACTAGGCACATGTCAGGAAGATCTGAATTCAGATTCTGCCTCAGATACTTACTAGTTGTGTGACCCTGAGCAAGTCAGTTGACTTTAGTCTGTCTCAATTTCTGCACCTGTAAAATGGGCGTGATAGTGCACATCTTAAAGCAGTAATACATATATAACATAAATGGTAGCTATTAGTATTATTATTACTTACTCTCACTTTTCTGAGAAGCAGCACTAGCCATATGGGAGGAGAAGGGACTGTGACACTGGCAGCCTGATGGTCAGTGAGAAGGAAGTTGGCCAAAACTACTGACTGTGAACAAGGGCAGGATCAGAAGAATATAGTATTTCACCTTTTGGAGATAAGGAAAAAGAAAAACATTGGCTGAGTTCCCCAAGGATGCCAATGGCAGCCCCACCAGCCAGGAGTTGGAGCAGCTGGAATGTGAGCAGCATGCCAAGAGAGGGATATATAAAACAAGAGAGTGGACCGTGCATCTTTTGCCTTTCAGAGCAAAAGGTTGAGGGAGAGGCTGGAGGAAGGAGAGACCCTACTAACGCAGTCCTTGAGCGAGTAGATGGAAAAAGCAGAAGGTGCAAGAACTGGTATGAATGAATGAATGAATGAATGAATGAATAGATAAGTAGCTGAATGAATGAATAAATGAATTAATTAAAATTAATAAATGAATTAATAAAATGAGAAACAGCTGTAAAACAATATACACAATGACTACAAATAATTATAGCAACAAAAACAAACCAAAACTGAATGCTATGAAACTACGATGACCAAACTTGGTCCCAAAGAATAAACAGGAGACTGCACATCCCTCCTTATTTACAGAGATGGGGGTCTAGGGGCATGGAACACTACATATAATATTGGTTGTTTGAAGCGTTGAATAGTTTTTTGAAACTACTTACCCCACTACCACCATCATGACATTTTTTAAAGTTCTTTTTTTTTTTTATAAGAGATGGCTCTCTGGGGAAGGAAAGAAGATAGATGTGTTGAAAAAATCAAGGGTTTGTTTTGTTGCTGTTTGCTTTTTGGAGGAAGGAGGTAGGGTAATGAGGGTTAAGTGACTTGCCCAAGGTCACAGGGATAGTTTTGTGTTAAGTGTCTGAGGCCGGATTTGAACTCAGGTCCTCCTGACTCCAGGGCGGATGCTCTATTCACTGTGCCACCTAGCCACCCCATTTGGTTTTTTCTTTCAAGTATCCATTTAAACGTGTAAAATTAAAGAAAGACTAGGTACAGAAGGCTGGGTTGGAGGGAGATGGAAAGTCCACTATAAAACCAGCCCCTATGAGATCCTGTAGAATGGGAGACACAAGGAAGGCAAACTATAAATCTGGATGGGAATTTTTGATCGCTCCAAACCCGACTGATGTAACTAGCAGAGCCGGCATTGGGGTAGGCTGTTAGTACTAGGGGAAGTGCTTAACACTGGAGAACTAGGGAGCTGTTTCCACAGGGGAAATGGGTCAGATAAGCTATGGTTTGGGCTGCCATCTGGTGGCTAGAATATGTATTGCATTTTTAGTAGTTGTGCCTCAACCGTCCCTGCCTGCCGCTGTCAATCAGTGAATCATCGAGCAACTATGTGCCAATCACTGTGCTAGGGACTGGGGATACAAAGATAAAAGTGAAGAGGTCCCTGCCCCTTAAGGGGCTTATATTCTATCACATAAAGCAACTCTTTTTAGAGGGTGTACACACGCTTCAAGATAATATGACTGAAATAGGAACCGGGGAGAGAAAAATTGCAAAATTTCAGAACCGGAAATTATTTCAGTGGCCGCCACATCCACAGGTTCCTAACCTGGATAGGTTATCCAGCCAGGATAGGGGAGCTGATGAGGGCATCGCTCAGGCTGAGCCCAGGGGATACTGTCACCAAATGTGAGCCAGTCCCATCCATGCCATTTAGTGTGTCCACAAAGGTTGTGGGGGGGGGGGTCTTTGTACTTCAAAATGGTTTTTGTCACTAATAATTAGAGAAATGCACATTTTAAAACTCTGAGGCACCACCTCACACCCATCAAATTAGCTAAGGTGGCAGAAAAGGAAACTGACAAATTCTGGAGGGGATGTGGTAAAGTAGGAACATTAATGCATTGCTAGTAGAGTTGTGAAGTGTCCCTACCATTATGGAAAGGAATTTGGAACTATGTGCAAAGAGACAGCAGACTGTGCATACCCTTTGACCCAGCAATACCACTATTAGGTCTATATCCCAAAGAGATCGAAGAAAATAGGAAAGGGCAAATATGAACAAAAATATTTATACCACCTATTTTTGGGGTGACAGAGAATTGGACGCTGGTGGGATACCTATCAATTGGGGAATGACTGAACAAGTTGTGGTATATGGTTTGATGAAATATTATTGTGCTCTAAGAAATGCTGAGCAGGATAGTTTCAGAAAAATTTGGAAAGATTCATATGAACTAATACAGAATAAAGTGAGCAGAACCAGGAGAACATTGTATACAATGACAGCAATATTTGTAATGATGATCAACTGTGAAAGACTTAACTTTACAGCTATTGGGGCAGCTAGGCAGTGCAGAGGATAAATCACTGGATCAGAGTTTGGAAGTTGTTCAACGGTTCCATGATGTACAACTCTTTGTGGCCCCAGCACCATAGTTTGCCAGCTCCTTCTATCCTTCATCATCCCTCAAAGTCTGCCCAAGCTCGTGTTCATCATTCCCATGACACTCTCCATCCATCTCATCCTCTGCCGTCCCCTTCTCCTTTTGCCTTCAATCTTTCCCAAATTCAGGGTATTTTCCAATGAGTTCCCTCTTTTCATTATGTGGCCAAAGTATTTCAGCTTCACCTTCTGTATTTGACCTTCCAGTGAACAGCCTAAGGAAAACAATTTCTTTAATATTGACTGGGTTGATCTCCTTGCTGTCCAAGTGACTCTCAAAAGTCTTCTCCAGCACCACCATTCAAAATCATTGATTCTGCAGCGCTCAGCATTCCTTATTGTCCAACTCTCACAGCCATGCGTTGCTACTGGAAAAACCAGAGCTCTGACTATATGGAGCTTTGTCAGCAAGGTGATATCTCTGCTTTTTAGCATACTGTCAAGATCTGCTATAGCTCTCCTTCCAAGGAAGAAGTGTCCTTTAATTTCATGGCTATAGTCACCATTTGCAGTGAACTTTTTTTTTGAGGGGCAATTGAGGTAAAGTGACTTGCCCAAGGTCACACTGCTAGTAAGTGTTAAGTGTCTGAGGCCGGATTTGAACTCAGGTCCTCCTGACTCCAGGGCCGGTGCGCTATTCACTGCCACCTAGCTGCCTCTGTGATGGTTTTTTTTTTTTAAACCACCAAACCTTATTTTAGTTGTAACTGTTACACAAGACCATCACCTAAACATTATGTGCCAACTCCCCCCAACACCCTTTTCAGCCCCATTTCAGGGAGGAGACCAAGCACTCTTTCCCCTCGGGCCTCACTTCTTGAACTCCTCTTTCTTTTCCTTTTTGCCATCCTTAGTAGCTTGTGAGGCCAGTGGCATTTCATACGGCCTCGTTGTTGGGGTCCTGTATCAATAATGAGATATTCACAACACCCATGATGGTTATGAATATGTTGGTGTAGTTTTGGATCACAAAATATAGCAAACTCTCCACATGGAAGGCAGAACCAAGGTCTTTATTCAGAAACCATAACACTGAGTCCCAAAACCAGAAGGACAAGTCCCAAAACCAGAAAGCCAGAGTCATTATAATGGTCACAA
>CM053596.1:16491147-16525126 GCA_028646575.1 Pseudocheirus occidentalis | reverse complement strand
TCCACTCTCCTCTCAACTCCAGCTGTGATTACTCCTAAGGAGTTAACTGGAAGTAAGGAGCTAAGCCTTTGAGGTGCCAAGTGCCTTCAGTAGGTGCCAATAGAAAGGGGCATGGAAGATCTTCTGATTTCATTAACATTACAGGTCCACACCTGGCAGATTCTCCAGGACACTCTGGAGGAACTCAGGGTCTTCCGTCACATTGCAATCATCCTCCTCCTCTTTGGCAGGCTCAGAGATATCCACGGCTGAGCTGGTATCAGTGTCGCTTGACTCTGTCTGACCAAACTCAGCTCCCTGCAAGGCCATTTGCATGGCATATGCAATCTGCTCTTCTTCAGTCATGCTGCTTAAGTTAGGGAGCCCACTCCAACCAAACTGTTGCTGACTGATGGTCATCTTCAGCAGGACATCGTCTGAATCTTGGTTCCCAGTTGTGGCAATCCCAGCCTCTGCTTCTGAGGCTCATCCTCTTGCTTCTGTCTCTGTTCTTCCATGGATACACAAAAGTCCAGGGCCAGTTCAGAATCAGCGCTGGGATGCACTCCAAACTCAAAGTCATTGGCCCCTAGCCCCAGCATGGGGCCACCTTCTCCAGCCAGGATAGGGGAGCTGATGAGGGCATCACTCAGGCTGAGCCCAGGGGATACTGTCACCCAATGTGAGCCAGTCCCATCCTTGCCATTTAGTGTGTCCACAAAGGCTGCCGGTGTGTCTGTGCTTGCTGCCTCCTCCCCAAAGTTGATAATGTCAACATTTACTTTCTCTTTCTTTAGTTGCTTTGCTGGCTTCACCAGGTCCTTCATGTTCTCTTCTATCAGGCTGCCCACAAAAGTGATGATCCTCATCTTGTGGCTTTTGCCTTGTCTGTGTTTCAGAGCCAAGTGGGCAACATAGATGCCAATACAGAAAGTAATCTTGTTATTGGGTTGAACTGTGTGGAGCTTGGACAAAATTTGGCCAATGTCAGGGGTTAGCATAGTAAGCACCTCACAGTCACTGGCCAGTGTGATGAGTCCCACGTTGTTCTTGGGGTTACTTCATGCCTTGGAGTGACATGCTACACTGACCACATCCTGCTGGACCTAAAACCGTGTGGGCAGGAAAACCCCATTCCCCTTGTGCTCATTGTTATCCACACACACCATAATGCTTTCCAACACCATCTTGCCTCCTTCCTCCCTCCCTGACTGGCTCATCTGGACCCGCAGTGATCTTTGAGCCCAAAAATATAAAATCTGACACTGCTTCTATTTCTTCTCCCTCTATTTGCTAGCAAGTGATGAGACCAGTTGACAAGATCTTTTGATATTAAGCTTCAAGCCATATTTTACATTCTTCTCTTTTACCTTCTTTAAGAGGCTTCTTAATTCCCCTTCACTTTCTGCTATAAGAGTGATATTTGTCTCCATGTCTGAGATTATTGGTATTTCTCCCAGCAGTCTTAATTCTAGCTTTTGATTCAACCAGTCTGGCATTTCTTATGGTGTTCTCTGCATATAAGTTAAATAAATAAGGTGACAATATACAGCCTTGTCATACACCTTTTTCAGTCTTAAGCCAATCAGTTGTTCCATGTTGTTCTAACTGTTGCTTCTTGGCCCACATACAAGGTTCCTCAGGAAACAAGTAAGACAATCTGATATTCCCATCTCCTTAAGGACATGCCACATTCTGGTGTGATCCACACAAAGGCTTTAATGTAGATCAGGAAGGAGAAGTAGGTGTTTTTCCGGAACTCCCTCGCTTTCTCCCTAATCCAGAGAATGTTGACAATTTAGACTCTAATTCCTCTGCCTCTTCAAAAACCAGCCTGTTCTTTAGATAATTCTCAGTTCACATGTTGTTGAAGCCTAACTTGAACAATCTTAAGAACATTCCTTAAGTACAAGCATTCCTCATCCTTGCCCTTCTTAAGACTGGAACGTAAAACTGATCTTTTCTAATCCACTGTTGAGATTTCCAAATTTCCTGGCACATTGAGTGCAGTACTTTAACAGCATCATCTTTTAGGGTTTTAAAATAGATTGGCTGGTATTCCATCCCCGCACTAGCCTTATTGCTAGCAATGCTTCCTAAGGTCCGCTTGACTTCATTCTCCAGGATGTCTGACTCTGGATCACTAACCACACCAATGTGGTTATCAGAGATGTTCAGATCTTTCTTCCTTTTCTTTTTTCTTTCGTGTATTCTTGCCACCTCTTTTTAGTCCCTTCTGCTTCTGCTAAATCTCTACCATTTTGGTATCTTATCATGCCCATTTTCACATGAAACTTTCTCTTGATATCTTTAATTTTCTTGAAGAGATCTTTTGTCTTTACCATTCTGTTATTTTCTTCTATTTCTTTGCATTGCTCATGTGAGAAAACCTTCTTACATTCCTCGCCATTCCCCAGAATTCTGCATTCAGCTGGGTATCCTTTCCTTCCTCCTTTACCTTTTACTTTCCTTATTTCCTCAGCCATTTGTAGAGCCCCATCAGACAGCCATTTTGCTTTCTTGCTCTTCTTTTTCTTTGGAATGTTTTTTGCTTCTTCCTCTGTACAATATTGTGGACCTCTGTCCATAGTTCTTCAGGCAATCTATCAACTAGAGCTATTCCCTTAAATCTCTTCATCATTTCCACTTAACATTGATAGTGATGCTATCTAGGCTACACCTACACAGGCTGATGGCTTTCCTTACTTTCTTCAATCTAAGTCTGCATTTTGCAATAAGAAGCCCATGATCTGAACCGCAATCTGCTCCAGGTCTTGTTTTAACTGACCGTATAAAGATTTTCCACCTTTGGCTCCAAAGCATATAATCAATATGATTTCTGTATTGACCATCTGGTGGTGTCCATGTGTAGAGTCACTTTTGAGTTGTTAAAAAAAAAAAAAAGAGTGTTCATTACGACCAGCAAGTTATCTTGACAAAACTAGTAGTCTCCGTCCTGCTTCATTATGTACTCCAAGGCCAAGCTTCCCTGTTATTCCAGTTATCTTTTGATTTCCTGCTTTCCCATCCCCATCCCCTACAATCCTTGGTGTTATTTCTAGAAGACGGTGTAGGTCTTTATAGAACTGATCAGCTTTGGCCTCCTCAGCACTAGTGGCTGCAGCACAGACTTGTATTACCATGATATTGAACAGCTTGCCTTGGATTTGGCGTTCAGTCATTTTGGAGATTAATTATGCCCCAGCTTTGCTTTTCTCACCCTTTTATTGACTACAAGGGCCCTGCATTTCTTTTTTTTTTTTTTTTGCTTTTTTGGAGGGCAGTTGGGGTTAAGTGACTTGCCCAAGGTCACACGGCTAGTTTTTTTGTGTGTGTTGAGTGTCTGAGGCCGGATTTGAACTCAGGTACTCCTGACTCCAGGGCCGGTGCTCTATTCACTGCGCCACCTAGCCGCCCCCCCCCCCCTGCATTTCTTCTAAGGGGTTCTTGCCCACAGTAGTATAGGTAATGGTGATCTAAATTAAATTCACCCATTCCCATTCATTTAAGTTCATTGACACCCAAAGTGTCTTTCCCTCTCCTGTTTGACCACATCCAGCTTACCTTGGGACAGAGATCTTACATTCCAGGTTCCCATGCAATACTGATCCTTATAGCATTACCAGACATATCTAGAGCTGAGCTCCCTCTCAGCTTTGGCCCGGCCACTTCATTGATGTTAGAGGTACTTATAGTTGTCTTCCACTCTTTCCCAGGAGTGTATTAGACACCTTCCAACCTGAGTGGCTGGTTTTCTCATGTCAGCTCTCATCATTTTAGCACTTACTGTTCATGAGGCTTGTCTATAAGGTTCTGACAAACGGTGATCTGCTGGAGGGGAAAGGGTAAACCACTTCAGTGTCTTTGCCAACAAACCCCCAAATGGGGTCACAAATAGTGGGATATGACTGAAATAATTCAACAACATGATAAAAAATGCTATTCAACTCCAGAGAAAGAACATAAGTGTATATTGAAGTGTATTTTTTTCTTATTTGTTTTTCTTGCTTCATTTTTTTGGTAACATGGTTATGGTAGAAATAGGTTTTGATGCTATTGTACTATAAGAAATGATGAACAGGATGCTCTCAGAAAAACCTCGAAATACTTGCAGGGGCTGATGCAAAATAAAATGTACTGTGGACAAAGTAACAGCAATATTGTCAGATGATCAGCTGGGAATGACTTAGCTCTTCTCAAAATCCAATCCAAGACAGCTCTGAGGGACTTTCGATGAAAAATGCTCTCCATACCCAGAGAAAGAATAGATGGTATCTGAATACAGACTGAAGCATACATTTTTAACTTTATTTATCTTTCTTGAAGTTTTTTTGGTCTATGTTTTCTTTCACAACATGACTTTCATGGAAATGTTTTGCATGACTACCCATGTATAACCGATATCAAATTACTTGCCTTCTCAATGAGGAAGGGAGGAAGGAAGAGAATTTGGAACTCAAAGTTGTAAAAACAAATGATAAAAATTGTTTTTACATGTAACTGGGGGAAAATAAAATACTAAATAAATACAAGAAATATGTTTGGAGCAGCTAGGGGGTGCAGTGAATAGAGCACTGGCCCTGGAGTCAGGAGTACCTGAGTTCAAATCCGGCCTCAGACACGCACACAAAAACTAGCCGTGTGACCTTGGGCAAGTCACTTAACCCCAACTGCCCTCCAAAAAACAAAAAACAAAAAAAAATATGTTTGCATGACTTCATATGAATAGTGGGTATTCTATTTCTTGTCTTCCTAAGGGTTTGGGGACAGGTAGAAGAATGGAAAGGATTTGGAATTGAAAATAAAAAATAAAAATTTTGATATCAATAAATATTTATTTAGCACCTACTATGTGTCAACCACTTGCTAAATGCTGTCATATTTCAATGAACTTGTTTTCCTTTGTCATACTGTGTATTTTATGAATTTCGAAATTCGTGATCCTGAGAAGGAGTGTATAGGCTTCACCAGACTGCCGAAGGAGTCCAGGACACAAAAAGGTTACGAATAACCGGTCTAAAATTATTATTATTACTATTGTTGTTATTGTTGCTATTATTATTTTTTTTTTTTTGCTTTTTGGAGGACAGTTAGGGTTAAGTGACTTGCCCAAGGTCACACGTCTAGTTTTTGTGTGTGTGTGTTAAGTGTCTGAGGCCGCCCCGTGTTGCTATTATTATTAATTACATGCAACTGGGAATTAAGATATACAGGCACTGGGGTAGGGAGACCCATCCTGCCCTACTGGAAAGTCAGAGGGGTGATAGGGAGGACATAGGAGAGACCAGATTGGGGGAGGGGCTTTACAGTGGGACCACTGTTTTGGGTGGTGGGTAGGGGAAAGACAGGGGAAAAAATTGTAACTCAAAATCTTGTGGAAATGAATGATGTAAACTAAAAATAAACATAAAAGTGAATTTTTTAAAAAGAATCACTGGTCTAGCCCAATGAGAAACCAAAAAATAATTTTCTGTATAAGATTCAGGACGAGTGAACTTCCAGCCTTTGCTTGAGGACCTCCAATGAGAAGGAAACTTATTACTTCTCTTGTGGTCACCCAGGCCATTTCCGAACTGCTCTAAAGATTGGGAACTTTTAGGGCGGCTAGGTGGTGCAGTGAATAGAGCACCGGCCCTGGAGTCAGGAGTACCTGAGTTCAAATCTGACCTCAGACACTTAACACAAAAAAAAACTAGCCGTGTGACCTTGGGCAAGTCACTTAACCTCAACTGCCCTCAAAAAAAAAAAAAAGATTGGGAACTTTTCCTGACATCGAGCCTATATTTGTCATTTGGCAACTTCCACCCCACTGTTCCTGGTTCTATCCTCTTAAGCCATGTAGGAAATACCTAATCCTTCTTCTAACCTCTGGCCAGTCAGGTCCCTAGAGGGCAGATGATATATCTCCCGCTCTGGTTTCTAGGGGACCCTGAAGGATCCCCTAGAACTGAAAGGTAGATTGTAGTACTATCAGTTGTGAGCCCCCACAAGTGTACTTCCTACCCTTATGATTGTCAGGTGACATCAAGTAGTCAGAAGACTTAATTAACTTTACTAAGAGGTATCTACTAAATATTGTAAGAAGAGTTGATATTAAAAATCCCCCCATATTCAATGGCATACTCTCCCATGGAGGGTCCAGGAAAACATGGGCTCAAACTGAGAGTTCATATGGAAAAGGAGGGATACAACTCCCGGTCACTGGGAGTCCTTTTCTCCCCTTTCTGGGGGTTCTCACATAGTCCCCTTAAGCCCTGGGGCCACTTGTCTGCCGGGTTCCTTGTAGAACCTCAAAACTAGCTTTTTTCAGTGTCCTTGGATCCCAATGCAGGTGCTGCTTCTGATGTTCCAAGAACATGGTCAGGACTAGGACACTGGTGGGAACCCTACAAAGTTCATGAAGTCCTCCTGGGGTGGGAGGATGGGATGGGATGGTCAAGTTCAGAGGTCAGGTTCTTTTCTTCCAGTCGCCAAGTGATTCCATCTCAGGCAATTGACTGAAATATTTCTGTGCCATGCTAGCAGATACTAGACATCTGACTCTAAACTAGCTTCCTGCTTGTATGCAAGCCCGGAGGGGACAACCAATCCCCTCAACTAATCTGAACATCTATCTAACTTGACATCATCTTACTCACCCAGGGACTTTTGTTGTTACTGTTCAGTCATATCCACTCTTCATGACCCTGCTTCGGGTGTCTTGGCAAAGATATTGGAGTGATTTGCCATTTCCTTCTCCAGATCATTTCACAGATGAAGAAACTGAGGCAAATGAGGTTAAGTGACTTGCCCAGGGTCATACAGCTAGTGAGTATCTGAGGCCAGATTTGAACTCAGGAAGATGAGTCTTCCTGACTCCAGACCTGGTGCTCTATCCACTCCCAAGCAGCCCTTGGCTTCTGAGGAAATCTAAACTGATTGAGGACTTTTTGAATATTGACTAAAGCCTATAATTAATTGCTTGGCCTTTTTCCTATTTATTTCATGTTTCTGGTTGATTGTCCTCACCTGAGAAAGTATAAAGGCTCAGCCTTTCACTTATATTAAGTGGGATGGGTTAATTTATCGACCTGCCCTTGAAGAAAGATTTCCTGCTCCCTTACCCACTCCTACACACACACACACACACACACACACACACACCAGACAGAAAGGAGCACAGATAAGGCCATAAAAGCATAGAAGAACAAATATAGCAAGACATAAACACAGAAAATCGGAGGGTGAGGGAGGATCATGAACCCCTAGAACAGGGATGGAGAGCCTGCAGCCTCAAGGCTACACGTAGCCCCTAGGTCCTCAAGTGTGGCCCTTTGGCTGAATCCAAACTTCATAGAACAAATCCTTTTATTAAGGGAATTAAGGAATCTGAAGAGCCAGACAGTCCAAAAAGAGCCAGATATCTTGTTTTCTGGGTTGTCTAGACTTAAGAAAAAGCTAACAATGTGACTTTAATTAAATGTGCATATATTCCACACCCCAGCTTGGTTGTTAAATATTTACCAGCTCACCCCTGTATTGCTTTATAAACATGGCATGAGCCCAGCAAAGGTACAGTAGAAAGTTCAAAGAATGAAGACTGAAGGCCTGATAATGATGACCACCCTGACCCCACCATGATGACTGGCATTTACATAGGACTTTAAAGTAGTGCAAAGTGCTTTTTCTCATTTGAAACCCCCACACACATCTCTGACTCCTTCCTTACCTACCCTCTTGTCTCTTGTTAGGCCAAGAGGGCCTAACAGGGCAAGCATTGCCCAGACTTCCAATGTGGAAAAGGCTAACCTCTCTGACTGGAACTAGGAGGGTCTCCCATCAATAAGATGTGCACAGCTTCAGGCGAGGGGGTGCTGATGGAGAAGGGCTGGAGTAGAGCAGGCAGAGTTGAGCTTGTTCCCATAAAAATACAAATGTAGGCTGCTCTTGCCTCATTTCCCTCCTCTCCCTAGTCCTGGGGATTGTGGGGTTTGTGGTATCAGGGTGGGGAAGGTAGAGATTGTCAGAAATGACTCAGTATTGGCCCCACTCCAGGAAGGAAGGCCAGTCTTTGACATGATAAGAGAGTGGAATTTTGCCATCTAAGGCTAGAAAACTTGCAGAAATGCAGCATCATTGACCATGGGTTGGAGTCAGACAGAACTTGAAGGGACATTTCATCAAACCATCTGGTGATTCCCTTCCACAACGCTGCTGATGTGTAGCCAGCCAGCCTCCAGTAAGCAGGAACCCACCACCCCCTAAGAGTACATCACACTAAGGAAAAGCTCTACTTCGGGGAACTTTCTCTTTGCATCAAGTTGAAATCTGTTGCTTTTCACTCTCCACCCACGGCCCCTTGTTCTGCCTGCAGGGGCCAAGCAAGTCTAATTCCTTTTCCAAGTGACAAATACTTGGAGAGAATCATCATCTGCCTCTCCTTCCCTTCCCTCAAAACTCCTCTTCTCCAGATTTAGCACCCTTCCAACAGTCAGTCTTCCTAGTCCTCTTGCCAACCAGATCACCCTATTCTGGACATTTCCAGTTTATCAGACTCCTTTCTAGAATGTGGCATCTGGAACTTAACACAGTATTCCAGATGTGGTCTGGATTTGGTGAAGTACAGTGAGATTAGCCCCTTCCTTATTCTGGACTTTTAACCTTCCTCCAAGATTCAGATCATATCCTACCTTCTAGAAATGGCTTTTCCCAGTCCTCCACCCCACCCCACCCCACCTCCATCAATGTACAGGCCTTCTCACCCTGAATTTGTGAAGTTGGTTACTTGAATCCTTCCAGGCAGGTTTACACTCATTCCTACTAAAGGGAGAGGTTGGAACTAGGAGGAACCTTCTAGAACCTTTCTGAATCCTTCTGTTATCTCTTTAACAACTGGCAAAGATCTTCATAGATAAGATTAACTCTTTTCCCTTTTAACAACATATTAAAGATAGCTAGCTGATTTATAATCACTTTTAGGGCAACCAGCCTACACTCTTACCCTTTAAAAGAAGACCTAAGAGAGTCAAAATGGGGGCAGTTAGGTGGAGCAAAGGGTAGAGCACTACCCTGGGGTCAGGAGGACTTAAGTTCAAAACTAGCCTCAGACTCCTCCTAGCTGTGTGACTTTGGGCAAGTCACTTCCCTCTGTTTGCCTCAGTTTCCTTACCTGTAAATGAGCTGGAGAAGGAAATGGCAAACCACTCCAGTATCTTTGCCAAGAAAACCTCAAATGGGATCATGAAGAGTTGGAAATGACTGAACAGCAACAACAAAGGGATGAAGACAGAGGTGCTGAGAAATATGCCAGGAAAGCCAGTCCAATAAGCAGAAGATAACATACCCCTACCCCTCTCTTCCTCTCCCCTCCCCCCATAGCAACGGAGGAAGGCAGTTTCCAAGCAAGGAGGAGGACCTGGGCATACAAGCTGGTAACAAGGCGGTGGCGATGGTAAAATCATGCAAGAGTTTATTTACCAAGATGAGGAATTCCTGGACCAAGCAGGAGAATCTTGACACAAGGAGTGCCAAGGGTCAGAGTCTGGGTATGGAGGATTAAATGCTTTCCTTTCACTGGTATCAAGAATTATATGGATTGTAGAGGACCATAGAAAAAGGGTCAATCTTCAGTTGGCCCCACATGCTTTCCCCTAGTAGGAGGGCCTCAATCACAGCACTCTACTATAAATATAGCGAAGTTGGTCATCTTGGGGGTATGGGGGGTCCACTGTAGAGGAAAGAAGGGCACTCAAGGATTTGGGTCTTTGAATTTTTGTATGACATATATAATGTGTGTACGTGTGTGTGTATATATATGTATGTGTGTGTATTTCCTATATTCAATGTATTGTTAGCCTGAGGGCTTATATAAGGTCTAAGAACCCTTTACACTTTCTGAAAATGACTGAAAAATGAGCCAAATTCAGATGCTCTTGAGGAACATCTACTTTGGTATCCAAGTCAGCAAAGAAGTTTGTGAACAGTCTCCAAGTCATAACTCATGACTCACAATCACATCTTAGAATTTGCATGGACTTGGTTCAATACTGAGGGTTCTCGCTCTCTCTCTCTCTCTCTCTCTCTCTCTCTCTCTCTCTCTCTCTCTCTCTCTCTTTCTCTCTGTCTCTCTCTCTTATGTTCCTTCATAGTACTTCCCCTGAAACATAATACATCATTCCCTGTGAATTACTCCTCAATTTGAACTCACACTTATAGGCTGGATGTCCCAGCTGCTACCTCAAGTTCTACTGAATTCTCCACATGTAGGTGCCTGTTACTATAGTTCACTAACTCTGATCTGTGTATTTCCAATTAATAGTCAGCCAGTAGATACAGTTAGCTCTCAGCGTGTATTAAGTACCTACTGTATACAATTATTAAGTACATACTGTATACAGTGCTAAGTGCTTGGGATACTGGGGTGCAAATACAAATAAGGAAGACAGCCCCTGACTTCAAGGAGCTTTCAATCGAATGGGAAAAAATCCAAAAGGAAGTTAAGGGTGGGAAGGAGTTAGAAGAAAGAAGGTACCTGCCCCAGCAATGAAAGAGAAGTCCAAAGAAGTCCAAAAGAGTGCTCCCAGGAGAAAGATGAAGATGCAGCTGACCAGACCCTCTCTTTAAATGGAGGTTTAATAAGTCCTCAAAGGAAACAAATGAAGGTTTGTCAAAAGGAGAATTGCAAACTATAAACAGCCATATGTAAATATGCTCCAAATCAATAGCAAAAGAAATGCAAACTAGAGCTCTGAAGTCTCACTTCAATCCATGCAAATTGCCAAAGATGACCAAAAAACAGGGACCAGCCAATGTTGGAGGGAATATGGGAAAACAGACATACTAATAGTCTGTGGGAGAAGCTGGGAATTGCTCCAGACCTTCTGTGTATCAGTGTGGAATTACACAAGAAAGGTGACTCACCTGTTCATACCCTTTAACCCAGTAATCCCACAGGAGAAGAGAGTCAGGAACGGCATTGTGAAATGCCAAAGCAATCTCCCTCTTTTCCTCTGAGCATGAACCTTCCTTAGATCACTTCAAGACTATTTCAAGCCAATTCCCAAGATGAGTGGAAAACAGGACAAGTCGCCCTATTCCCTATTCCAGACTCCATCTAACCATAAGAACATAGCATCTAGAGTACGTCTTGCCTAGGTGAATTTGAGCCTAGATTCTGGCTACCTATTTTGTCTTTATTCTTTCCTGATCTTAGGTGAATGAGGCTCTGTCCTGAGATGAACATGTCTAGGCTTCTGAGTTCCAAAGGTCAGGAGGTCCAGAGTCCTTTTGGTCTAACGGTTTGGGGAAAAGTCCCCAGCAATGCTCCATTGTTGAGCACCAATCATGTGCTGAACAGGTCACCATCAAAAAGATAGGCCCAATGCAGGACCAAATCAACCTGGATGAGGAACTATTCGAACAGTGCAGAAGTGAGGTGAAATGTAATACATAGTAATAATAACTCAGCATTCTTAAAACTGCTTTGTGTTCTGATAAGGTTTAAAGCTCAGCTCCCTGGGAGAGTATAGCAGTATAATCAGTTAAGTTACTGATTCCTGTTAAGTCTTTCTGTCAATGTGTATACAAAAGTCTTTTGTCTTTTGTATGCAGGGGAAAAAAAAATTCCTGTTTCTATATGTGATGATTGAGTATCTTTAAATCCCCTCCCTTTCTAAAGAAGACTCTAGTCATTAGGCAAAACATAACTTTTAAGCAATTTGTCACCTTAGGGAGCTAGGTAGCACAGTGGATAGAGCATTGGGCCTGAAGTCAGGAGGACCTGAATTCAAACCTAGCCTCAGACCTTACTAGCTATGTGACCCTGGGCAAGTCACTTAACCTTGTTTACCTCAGTTTCCTCACCTGTAAAATGAGTTGGAGAAAGAAATGGCAGACCATCCCAGTATCTTTGTCAAGAAACCCACAAATGAGATCACAAATAGTTGGACGTGACCAAAATGACTAAAAGGCAACAATTTGTCACCAAGATGCCAGAATGGAGTTGAATGAGGTAAAGAATGTGGAAAGGGACCCTAATCCTTCTGTGTAGAAACCTGGATGAAATGTACACGGGTTTAGAGCACAGAAGCCCCTTAGTGAAGAAAGTAATTGGCTTATTGCCCCTACCCCAGATCCCCTGAACCTAGCAATGGTCTCACATTGGCTTTTTGACTGCCATAACAAACTGCTTCCTCATATTGAGTTTGCTGTCCACTGAGACCTTCAGATCTTTTTTGCACCTCTTTATAGCCATACCTTCGACATCTTATACTTATAAAGTTGATTTTTTGAACCTAACTATAATTATTTTTACTGAATTTCATAGAATTAGATTCAGCCCAATGCTCTCTCACCTGTCAAGATCCTTTTGGATTCTGAGTGTGTTATCAAATGTGTTAGCGATTCCTACCACTGCTGTGCATATAGGCAATCAGGGGCAGAAGAAATTCAAGTCAGATATACATTGGGGTGTGCTGGAGCCAGCTCATACCAGCTCTTGATGGCCAATTGTTACATTTTCAGTATGAGCAATTACACCTCAGAAAATTGGCAAACACCAAAAATCAGGGTTTCACTTATTGGGGGGGGTTTAATGGTCTGTAGACCCAAGAAAGTGACATAGAAAACAGTAATAATCCAGATTAAACTAAAAAGTGTGCTGTGCATGTATTCCTGCCCTCCTCTCCTTCACCTCCGCCCCACTGAGAATCAGCTGTTAACCTTTACTAGCACATCCCCGAATAATCTAGCAGCAAACTTTGTGGTAACAAAGAAGTGGAAAAAAAACGACACACCCACCAACTGGGGAGTGACAGAGAGGGGGGAAACCTCAGTTGTCATGGAATATTACTGCACAGTAAGAAATGACAATTATGAGGAACTGCAAGAAGCAGGAGAAGATTTGCATGAACTGACACCAAGTGAAATAAACAAAAGGAAGAGAATAAGATATACAATAACTGTAACAATGGAAGTGGAAAGAGGAAGGACTAGAAGGACAGTTGTTTATCCTTCATTCTCAAAGGGGACAATGATATCACAGGTGATGTCTTGACTCATGTGTGAATTAGATTTAAGTGAGGCAGAAATGCACAAAGTCATGAGCCTTCAATGAGAGTCATTGAAGTCCAGCGGCAGGACACAAATCAGAATGACTGGTGATGGTCCAGGATATAGTAGATGCCCTTGTTGTCTCCAATGTCTGATCAAGCTCTAAGCGCTCCACACCTGTTTTAGCTGCCTTCATAGTCATCGGAATAAATTGCAATCATCCGCCCATTGCACCAGGGGAAATCTTCATGTGCTAGGAGTAGACACCCCTCTAACTCACCAACAGTTACCCTCAGCCTGGTTTAAAAGTCTGTCTGCTGAGGCATGTGGGCAACTGTACATACCACAGCTTCTTAGAACCACAGGGGAGAGCTGGAATTAAAGGGGAACACCAAAGGTGGGTGAGTAGCCCTGAAAAGGGCTTGATAAGCCCTTATAGCAGAGGTGTTAGTCCTCCTAATGTGCCCCTCCCCCTCTCCCCCCAAAAAAGAACTGTGAACTGAGAAATGAAAACCACTGGAAGTCTGAGAGAACAGAAAACAAAACCTAAGCCTTTCCTCAGAGCAGAGAAGCTGGATACTACAAGCTCAAAATGTGTTATATATAGTTAGATATGGTCACTATCTCAGATGCATTGCTTAATCTTCATTCTTTCTCACAAGGAAGAGTTCAGTGTGGAGGAAGGTGGGGGAAGGGTTGTTGGAGTTTTTTTCCCTATCCCAGAAATGACTAATATAAAGACAGAGTGCATAAAAAAATTTTTAAATAAGAATTATTTTAAAAGAAGTTTGGATGATGAGAACCTATGACACAAGTGACCCCAATGCAGTCTTAAAAATTTGGATAGAGAAGAATAAATTTCAAAGGGTTCATAAAAAAGAATAGGTGGGTTTTAGTGGTCAAAAATTCTAGAGAGGACTTTGGTCTGAGAGATCTGAAGCTCCCAAGAAGGAAATGCTAAGGATACCCAGAGCAATCATTTCAATGAGAAGTCAATCATCAACCAGAATTTGTTAAGCACTTACTAAGGGTGGGGAGTAGAGGGATGGTGAAACAGTCTAAATCAGCGGTTCTCAACCTGTGGGTTATGTTCAATTTGTAACAATGAAAATACATCCTGAGTATCAGATATTTACATTACGAGTCATAACAGTAACAAAATTACAGTTATGAAGTAGCAACGAAAATAATTTTATGGTTGGGGGTCACCACAACATGAGGAGCTATATTAAAGGGTTGCACATTAGGAAGGTTTGGATTCTGCCAGGAAAACAAGAGCCAATGAAACAGAATAGATATATACGCATATCAAGGTCCCATAACAAATTTCTTTTTTGTTTGTTGTTGTTGAGTTTTTGTGCAGTTTGTTTGTTTGCTTGGTTGGTTTTTTTGTTTTTGGTGGGATTTTTGTTTGTTTTTTTGCTTTGTGGAAGGGAGAGAGCAGGGCAGTTGGAGTTAAGTGACTTACCCAAAGTCACGTGGCTAGTAAGCGTGAAGTGTCTGAGGCTGGATTTGAACTCAGGTCATCCTGACTCCAGAGCCGGTGCTCTATTCACTGTGCCACCTCACTGTCCCAACTAATTTCTTAAAGAGAAAAAAGTCCATAAAGACTAAGGTTGGGGCTGGGTGCTATTGACAACAAAAAGAGTCTTTTAGGCTCTGTCTGAGCTTAGAAAAAGTCCAAAGAGCACAGCTTGAGGGTATCACTTCTGTTTGTTGTTCCAATAGCAATCTCCTAAAATGGGAAGAATAGAGTAACTATTAGTAATATGTCATATTTATAAACATACTATATATAATAATATTATAAAGTAATAGAGTAACATAAATATGGAGTAAAGTAAATGTGGAAAAGGTCAGAGAGCACCTAGATGCCTTTGATGAGATCAAGTGTGAGCCAAGGTGAGCTACAAAGCCAAAGGAATGAAAGGGATGGTGGATGGGATTGCTTCTATGGGTAACCTTTGAGAGATCATAGAGAAAGGAAGATGGGCCACAAGATTGGAGAAAGTCAATTCTCAGAACAGTCAGAATTTTTCAAAAAAGGGAAGAGGGTGGGTTCTGCAAATTGTGGGCTGGTAAGCTTGACTTGAATTCCTGTTGTAAAAAAAAAAGCTCGAATCTATTATTAGAGAGATGGTTCACAGGGATTTAGAGAAGGAAGTAGTAATGACAAAGCCAGAATTACCTCATTAAGAACAAGTCGGATCAAACTAAACTCATTCCTATCTTCTACAGGGATACTAGATTTGGAGATCAAGGGAATATCATAGACTATAGACAGAAGGTAGGCTGCATTTCTGTGATGAGCGCTAACAGTTATTTCATGTTTTAAGACTGGCAAAGTACTTGACATGTTATTTTCAACCAGGCACTCGAGAAAAAAATCTCTCATGCTTTTTTTTTCATGCTATCTTTGTGGATATCTTTGTAGAGATATAGGCCAGATGCTATCACCCTTAGGAGGATTTGGATTTGGCTGAATGACAGGATCCAAAGGCTAGGCATTAATAAGCCAATGTTAATTTAGAGAGATGGTCTGGTGGGAGTCCCCAAGGATCTGTCTTTGGTTCAAGGTCACTTGATATGTGTATCAACTATTTGGATGGAGACATAGGTCGGTCAAATATGCAGGTAATTCCTACCTGTGGGGGGTAGCTGATAGAAGAGTCAAAATCCAAAAACTTCTCAATGGGCTTGAAAGATAGGCTGAGGGGTCAATGGACTAAAGCTAATAAAAGGACATTTATCCAATCCCATAAGGATTTACCAATTGCCTCTTTAATGCTGGCCACCTAACCAGGTGCTGGGGACATGGAGACAGATAAAAAAATGATAATAACCATATAAAAGCTCGTTGTTATAGTTATTGTTACAATATATAGACAGAGTAATAGCTACTTAATTTCAATCAGAAGAAACAGGAAAAAAGTAGATGGATTAACAATCCCCCTTATCTTTTCCTATCTTTTTAAGAATGAAATTATCTTTAAAGGACATATAACAGTGGGGGTCAACTGCCAGTTTCATTCAATAGAGGTATTTTCACCCTGTTAAAGTATTAAGCTACAGTATTTTGTGAGTTAAGTGGGGGGGGGGGGGGGGCAATTGATTATTTGATTTGACCAACCACAACAAGAGTGTATCCATTTCTCTGCTTTTGGCAGAACCCAGATACTTGAATCTACCCCACCTCCACACCCCACCATTATTATATTTATGCATCTTTGCTAGGTTTCTGTTGTGTTTTTCAAACTTATTTATTTCCTTCTTCTGTCCAAGTGGTCTACAACATAATCTCATGACAATACCATTCCTCTTCCTTCCTCCATCAGTCCTCAACCCACATTTTCTATTATGCTTCCCTTACCCCCACCCTGAATTTCCTCATGTAGAATCCCCCACCCCTAAAGCTTTGGGGAAGAGCCTGTCTGATTAAGTAATGATTCTCCCTACACTATATTTTCCAAAAACCTTTGGGGGAAAGAGCCCATTGGGACAGATCCCTGAATGTGACTTCCCAAAGGAACACACAACATAGGGATGTTTCTATGTATGTAATTTCCTGAAGGCAATTCAGTCTTCTCTCTTCCTGCTAGAATTTATTATCCTATGAATTTATTATCCAGCTACAGTGTCTGATGAAGTCAGATTTTGCTAGCTTTAGGTTTAAGCTTTAGTAAATTAAAACTTCACCAAGATTTCTAGGATACCCTGTATATACTAAAGGAATGAGTTCTATAGGTTATTCCTAACCTGAAAGTCAACAACTGGACAACAGATATTCTTTGCCAGGTCAAGTTATTTTGAAAGGTTGCAGATCATTTCCAGAATTCTCTACATTGTTCCAGAGCATTATCATCCATAAACAGAGGACTTCATTATCCATAGGGGATATCTCTGTGTTCAACTTGGAATCTGCCCTGGGGAGGAAAAATGAAGCCCCAACTTCATAATTTAATAAGCATAACAATGATTTTCTTTTTTTATTTCTTTTTATATTTTTCTTTTTTATTTTGAGTTCCAAATTTTCTCCCTTCTTCCACTGAGAAGACAAGCATTATGATATCAATTGTACATGTGAAATCATGCAAAACATATTTTCATGTTAGTCATGTTGCAAAAAAAAAAAAAAGCCAGAAAATGATGTTTCAATTTGCATTCAGAATTCAGTAGTCTTCTCTCTGGAGGGTGATAGCATTTTTTTCATCATAACAATGCTTTTCTGAGGCTAACTCTATAACCCCAGGAAAGGTGATTTTCATAACCTCCTGAGCACATTTGTCAAGCACATTTCTCCCTCCTTTATGTCTTGCCTATGTTAATGACTAAGAGGGTTGTAAAGGCTAACATACATTTCAAGGAGTCTTGAATGAGTTTAATACATGTGCAGGAATTACCTTGTTGGAACAGAGACTATTTTGCCCCAATCATTAAATTATTTTTAAAATAATCAACAAACAGTAAATATAGTAGAATCACAAATTCTCCATATCTTCCAGTCAATTTTATGATAGTAAAGATGTGATCCACTGTGTAATATCAGCTCTGAAAGTCTACCTTGTTTCTCAGTGATATGCTTAGATGGGATTCCCTCCATACATAGGTAGAGAGAGAGTTGATGAACTGTGAGTGCAAACTGAAGTATAATTTTCTCAATATAAGTAGATGGTTTCTCACTATAAGTAAGTGGTTCTCACTAAAAAATATATATGTAAGTAATAACCCATAGTGCTTTAAGGTTTGAAAAAACTCTAAATCCTATTTTATCCTCACAAAAATCCTGGGAGGTGTTATTATCATCCCCATACTACAAAGAGAAAACTAAGACAGAAGTAAAGTGACTCACCCAGGGTCACACAGCTGGTGTCTGAGGTTGAATTAGAACTCAGGTCTTCTTAACTCTTTTGGGAAAGTAGGCATATAAATTAACTTTTCACATTTACCTCGGTGCTTTTTCCCCCCATATTAATAATGTCTGGCATATTTGTCCTTGCCTTTGGCATCTTCATCTCCTTTAACTACTATGACGCCCTCATAACTGTCTCCTCCAGGACAGATCTCCTCTGCATAAACTCGGGCTAATGTAGTCACTTTGGTTCTATTGTAATCTCAGACTCTTATTCTCATTAATTCTTCAGGGTTTAAGAGTTCTGCCCAAGCTCATAGTGACCTTGGGTAAGCCACTCCCCCTACCTTCCAGCAAGTTTCCTCTTCTATAAGATGGAGCTAATGAGATTGTTCCAGGACTTGCTGGTCCCCACCGTTGAAACATGTATTTAAATTATTGGAACCTCAGAAAGAGACCCATAGAAGCAGACTCTTAAAAGCTGGGAGCCACTTTTAGGGGACACGTTAAGGAGGAGTTTCCCTCTTCTCCCAAAGGCAATTCAGGGTCAGGTGGGCATCTCCTAGAATTACAAACTCAAAAGTAATATAGCTTTCTCAATCTTCCTGTTTTCCAAGATTTGGGAGGAAGGGAGAAGCATTTTACCTGTGAGCGATGTTGGGGGAGTTTTAACAGGTGGGGGATTCCACTAGGATGTGGGGTGGGGATGAAACTCTCAGAGTAGTTCAGAAGACGCTTTTATATTCCCCAGGCTCCCCAAGTATACACAGTGTCCTGGGGGAAATTAGGTCACTGAACAGCAAGTTGGTCCCGTCTCCACCACTACCACCCTCCCCCTCAACACACATACACGCGCGCGCACGCACACACACACAGATCCAGCCCTTAGAAATAGAAAATAGGGGTTGATAGGGACAGCTAGGTGGCCCGGTGAATAGAGCACCGGCCCTGGAGGCAAGAGTACCTCAGTTCAAATCCGGCCTTAGACACTTGACACACGTACTAGCTGTGTGACTTTGAGCAAGTCACTTAACCCCAATTGCCCTCCAAAAAGAAAAAAAAAAAATATATATATATATATATATATACATATATATATATGGGTTGATATCTGATAGCTTTTTACGGAGTCAAACAAAGGAGATCAGGCTATACCCACAGATCACGGGGTCCTGGCTTGAGTTCAGCCCACTCATACACGAGATTACAGAGATGTAAACAGGTTACGTGATTTACCCAAGGTCACACAGGGAGTAGACAAAAAATGCATTTATTAAACACTTACTGTAATCTAGTCATTGGGCAGATAACAAGGAGCCGGGCCAGCATTCAAACCACATGGTCACAGTGAACTTGGACGGGAGCCTTCCTCTCCAATCTAAGCTTCTCTCTTTTGTACATTTGAAGGGATTGGATTAAAAAATCTCTAAAGTCCCAACAATGAAATAATATTCCTGTAGCCGCCCTCCAGGAGAACCAGCGGCTTGCAGGTGACGGGCGGACCTCCTTGGGAGGAGGCGGCAGGTGTTCAAAGTCCCAGTGCTCATTTCTCGGCCTCGTTTGTACTCCAGCCAGGCCTGGGTGGGGCGCCGGTGTAGGGTGCTTGGAGGTCACGAAACCGCTGAACCTGCGGCACTGGAAGAGTACTTGTATGCAAACCCTTCCTGGTGCTCATGGGTAAACTGAGGCCCAGAGAAGGACAGGAACTTGCCCAGAGTCCCCCAACGAGTTACAGGTAGAGCCGGGACGGGATTTCGGTCTTCCAGTTTGATGCTTTAGTGAAACACGGAGAAAAGCAGGTGATGGGGGGGGGGGGGGGGTGAAGATCGGGGTACCGGGAGCTGCGACAAACAGTAACGGCGTACCGTGGAGGCACGAAATCCTGCGCTGTTGCTGGCGGGGAGCGGACTAACTAGGGCTGCAGGTCCCCTACAAATCAGGTGTCCTGCCGTCAATGGGGCTGGGAGTCAGCTCGACGGCGACCCGCACCGACCTCCAGACCCCCTCTGACGGCCCCCGCCCCTAGCGCCCACGCCTCCCGCTCCCGGACTTCGAGGGCCCTCCGCCCCATTTCACCCACGTCCGCCCGGGGTCGGGGAGGGGCCTAATCCCGGTGGCCTCCAGAGGCGGCGGGCAGGCGGGGCCCCATTGGGGGACGTCTTTATAAGCGTCGCTGCCCCTCTCCCCGCCCTTCCCCGCTCCAGGCTCGGGATGGCGCTGGGCTTAGGGGTCGTCTCCCTCCTCCTCCTCCTCTTCCTCTTGCTGCTCGTCCTCTTCCTGGGGTTCCGGGGCCGCCGCTTCTCTCGTCTTCCCCCGGGGCCGCCGCCGCTGCCGCTTCTGGGGAATCTGGGCCAGCTGTGGCCGGGGGCGCTGTACCGTGGGCTGCTCCAGGTGCTGGGGCTGGGGCCACTGATACCTGGGAGGTAGGGTGGGGGAGACACGGAAGGGAAGAGGATGGTAGTACCCCGCGGGAAGGTTGGCTGCGCCACCTTTGGAGGGTGCAATGCCCCGGGAGGGGGGGGGAGTGTAAGGGACCTCAGGAGAATAAGGGGGAGTGAGAGGAACCCCAAGAGAATAGGGTGAGGTAGAGTCCTCCAGAGGCTAGCCAGCACTAGGCAGCCCCGGGAGCCTCCAAAAGGGAGCATAGGAAGCCACGTGGTACACAGCGGGAGAAACTGATTCCAGAGCAGGGATTCTGAACCTGGGGGCCATCTGTGCAACGATTTTAGGGGATGCCTGTACTAAAATTGGGGGATGGGGAGAATTACACTTTTATTTTCAAGATCCTCCAACTGAAGTTTAGTATTTCCTTTCAATTATTTAAAAAGGTGATTCTGAGAAGGGATCCTTACTTAGACTTCACCAAACGGATTTAAAAAATGTGAAGACCCCTCTGCTCTAGGAACTGGGTTCAGATCCCACCCCTGACACTTTCTACCTGTATGACCTTGGACAAATAAATCACTTGGCATCTCTAGACTCAGTTTCCCCATCTGTAAAATGAAAGCGTTGAACCAGATGCCCTCTGAAGCCCTTTCCAGCTCTAAATCTAAGATCTTATCACCCAAAAGGAAGAGAGCTGGAGACCCCTGGAGAAGCAGAGTGGGGGGGGGGGGGCGCGGCAGGGTGAGGTATCTGAAGATGGCAGTCAATTCAGATTCCAGGAGGATGGTCCAGCTTGGGGAGGAGGCCATATCTGGATCCCTTTCTTGATTTTGTTGTTTGCTGTGTTTGCCTCAGTACTCACTTGTCTCTCTACCATGAAAGGGTTATGCTTCACTGGAAAGCCCTTGTCATTTCTAGACTTCCTATGTGGGCATCTTGAAATTAAAGGGAGGAGGGGAATGATCATAGAGCTGGGAAGGGCCCAAGAGGAAAGGACTGAGACTTTGGGGCAGGTGAGAGGAGATAAAGCCAGTTGGACCAAGGGTGTGCAGTGGGAGGACTTTGAGTAAGGTCCTGGAAAGGGGAATACATCAGGGAATCAGACTGGGGAGGGGGGAGGATAGCAAGACCCATTACCAGAGAGGTGGAATTGTGGAAAGAAGGGAAAACGTCACCAAGAATGTCCCCCCTAGGAGGACAGGCTTGGAGAAAGGAGAGAGCTGGGCTTTTCACCCTCCAGTAACTCTGGTTCTCCCTGCAGCTCAGTGCCCAGTATGGCCCTGTGTTCACCGTTCACCTGGGCTCTCGGCCTGTAGTCATCCTAAGTGGTTATGAGGCCATCAAAGAGGCATTGGTGGACCAAGCAGAGGCATTCTCAGGCCGAGGGAAAGTAGCCGCTTTGGAGAAGACCTTCAATCAGCATGGTATGGGCTTCAGAAGGTGTAGAAATTGAGAGTCCTCAAGCAAAATGTGCCATTGGCAGAATCTTCCATTCCTAGGACATTGGAGCTATGGGAGAGGGAAACCTTGGGACAATAGAGTGGGCCCCAGTTTGGGTGTCAGGACCCTGCTTTGAATCCTGGGTCTGTTCTTGAGGCTTCTGTGTGAATTCAGATAAATCACTTCAGCTCTCAGTGTGGCAGAAGGGACAGTGCTCCCAATTCAGAATCACAGGAATTGCTATGAATATTGAGATCCTAGAACATCATATACTGGGAATGCATAGAATCTTGGACTCTTAAAACCTTAACCCTCTAATCAGTTTGTCAGTCAATAAGCATTTTGTAAGGGATTATGTTCCAGGTATCATGCTAAGAATTTAAGATGCTGAGAAGGATTCCTGCCCTCAAGGAGCTCAGTCTAATGGGATACATACACAAGAGATACTGAGAGTAGGTGGAATCTAATCCCAGAGGGGAAAGGGGGAAAGTGCTTTGGCTCTGCACCAGGTAAGCCCTGCAGATGAAATTTGTGTTGAGCCTTGAAGGAAGCCAGGAATTCTTATGAGGTGAGGGGGCAGGAAATCCCAGGCATGAAAAATCAGTCAGGAGATGGAGTGTTTTGTTCAGATAAGAGGAAGGAGGCCAGTGTATCTGGATCATAGTGTGTGGAGAGGAAAAAAGTGCCAAAAGATAGAAGGCTAGGAAGGAAACAACTCTATATTCCTCACAGAGCGCTCCCTAGAGGTAGTAGAGAAGGGGGAAAAGAGCAGTGCTTCTGGAAAATCACTGTGGCAACTGGGTGGGTGTTATTAGAACCATAGAGTGTTAGAATCTTAGATGGAACCTTAAAGATCATCCTCAGTCTTTTTTGACAAATAGGGAAACTGAGGCCCGGGGAGAGAAGAGGACTTGCCTCAGATGACACAGAGGACTCACAAGGACTTATACTTCTGTCTCTTTCCATTGTCCAGGGGAACGTAGCCTAGCCCAGCCTTATCTTTTCAATATCATGCGAGCTTATTAGACCATAATTTTGTAACTAATTTTTTTTAAAGCTGGGTTCTCGAGAAACATAGGTAATTTTTAAAATCTTGAATAAGAACTTTTTTAAAGGCTGGCTATTTTTAACATGCATAATTTGAAACCTTGTATAATCCCACCCAAGAATAGAAAGTTAAAGGGAAAAGAAACCTTAGAACCAATTAAACCTCTAACTGGGTTTTACCCTTTCAACCCAAGACTTGCTAAGAAAGGGAGAGCATGCATTCTAGGGACCTCTGTCCCTTTTCCCTTGGCCCTACCCCCCTTAGAGAACCAATCTTCCTACGTGGCTACTTTAAAGAATTGGGATTTCTTTAGAGGGACAGGCCTCCTTCATACAGATCACAACCCCTTACAGGTTTAGTTAGGTGATCTTTGAAAATCACTGTGGCCAAAACATCAGTTTTCATTCACCCCCTCTCCTTCCCTCCACAGCCAGCGTGGGAGGGAGCTTCTCCTAGCTAGGCTAGTCGTTGGACACCAGATGCAGTTTGCCAAAGAGGCTGAGCTTGAAACCAATGGGGGCTAATCCATAACAGGGCCTTTCAGGCTTGAGCAGACCTTTCTTAGCCCTCAAGAGACCAAGGGCTTCCCTGTGAAACAAGGAAATATCTAACAGCAGGAGAACAAGCCTAGACATTGCATCTAAGTCCCAACTTGTGAGCTCCTCGGGAAGGGGAGGGGCACGGATGCTGGGGTCCCAGGCACTGAGCCATCCCCAACCTCAGCCTGGCAAGAACAGGCCTGACTGTCTGCCCTTCCCTCCAGAGCCCTGAGGAAATGGGGGAGGGAGGGACTCACTCTTCCTCTCACTCTAGTGTTCTTCTCCAGGCATTTTCTTTGCCAATGGAGATCAGTGGAAATATCTTCGGAAGTTCACCACCCTCTCTCTAAGAAATCTGGGCATGGGAAAGAAGGAAGGAGAAGAGCAAATTCGAGAAGAGGCCCGCTACCTGGTTGAAGCTTTGCAGAATACCCAAGGTCAGGGAAAGTTCATGTTAGCTATCCCTGTTCCGCTCAGGAGGCTTGGCCCCCTGGTGGGCCGGGTCCTGCCTGCCCTGGCAGGGACTACAATCTTTCCCCCTGTACTGTGGGATGCCTGGTCATACCTCACATCTCCTCCTGTCCTGGGTTGCATCATTTCCTTTGTCTGACACCTTCAGTCACCCACACCCAAAAACAGGGAAAGCCAAACCCAGGGGAATCCCCATCCCAGTACCAGGGCCCCTCCTCGGCTTCTGTGGCCTTGCCCATCTGTCTGTGACCAACCATGTCTTTATTTGTCCCTTCAGGGTTCCTGTTGGACCCTTCCCTGCTACTGTCTCAGGCCATTTCCAATGTCACCTGCATTCTCCTGTTTGGGAATCGCTTTGACTATGAAGACGAGAAGTTCCAAGATGTGGTTCTTGCTGCTGCTGGCATCCTGAAAGAGATTAGCAGCTCTTGGGGGCAGGTGACTGTCATGGAATTGGGGGTGGGCAGAGGCTGGGTGGAAGCAATCCAGACAGCAGTGTTTTCCAGCTGGATTGCTCTTCTCCCACCCTGTTCCCCAAGATGCTGCCCCATGTCCTCTTCCCATCTCTCCATCCCAAAGCCCAGCCAGCTGTGGGGAAGCTGTGTGTTTTTCCCCAGCCCAGACAAGGGTGCCCCCAGGGTTGACTCCATCCCTACCGTCCCTCCCTCAGCTCTGCGAGATGTTCTTGGGTCCCCTCTACTACCTGTCGGATATCCTTCAATATCTCTCCGCTCCCCATAACCGACTCGCAGACCACCTGTGCACCCTGGCAACCTTTATCTCAGGCCAGATCCAGCAGCATCAGGAGAAGCTAGAACCTCAGGCCCCTGTCAGAGATTTTGTGGATGACTTCCTGCTCAGAATGAGTGAGGTATGGCTGGGACTGGGGAGGGGGCACAGGATGGAGAGAAAGGCATAGAAGGAAGGAAATGTCTATGGCTGTGGGTGTGTACACTGTGGGTTCTCTCCTTTAAGTACTAGGTTGAATCTGAGTTCAAATTCAATCTAGCTCTTTCCTGCGTGACCCTGGACAAACTAGGGGACCACTTGGAACCTCAGGTCTCTCCTCTATAACACTGACCAAAATGGCCTGAGACCCCTTCCAACTCCAGCTTCTCTCTCCCTCTCCCCTTCTCCTTCCCCTTTCCCCTTCCTCTCCCTCTCCTTTTCCCTCCTTACCCTTCACCAGTAGGACTGGTCCTGGAGTCAGAATATCTGGGTTCAAATCCCCATTCTGCTGTATGGCGTGTGACTCTCCAGTCTTCCCTTTCTTCATATCTGACATGAGTGGGTTGAGGAAAGGCATCGTGGTACAAAAGAGCGCTGGCCTCAGACTCAGGGAGCTGGATTCAGGTCCTGACACATACTAACTTCTTGACCCCTACACAAGTTACTCAACCTCTCAGTGACCCTGACAAGTCCTAAGACTGCAGGGGCAGGCCAGCATTGGTAGAGGGAATCTCTACACTGAGAAGTCCTCACACCAATGAAACCACAGTTTTGGCCCAACCCCAAAAGAGGGCCAAAGGAACAACGATCTCTTCCAAACCTCAGTCTGAGCCTCTCAGTCTCTCTCTGGGCATCTGATTCTGTCTCTTTCCTCTACCACCTCAGCAGCCAACAGAGGTAGCTTGGGGCCCAAGCCTTCTTTCTGAGCTGGGCTCAGATAACTCACCCTGGGGAATTGCCCTTGGTAGAACCTGGCCAACCTTGTTCCCTCAGCTGCTTCCGGGGTTCTCTGAATCCTCTTTCCTGATATCTCCTCCAGGAAGAAAAAGCCTCAGGACCTGGCCACACAGATTTCCTGCTGACCACTGTGAACCTGCTCTTTGGGGGAACAGTCACAGTCAGTGCCACACTCAAATATGCTTTCCTGCTCCTGCTTAAATACCCAGAGGTCCAAGGTACAGCCCAGAAAAGGTGACCCACAGCCTTAGGCTCAAATGGCAAGAACCTTAGATGTGCTGTATGGCCATCAAGTCAGAAAGATCTGAGTTCCAATCCTACCTCAGACACTTACTAGCTGTGTGGCCTTAGGGGAGGCATTTTGCCTCTATTTGCCTCAGTCTCCTCAACTGTAATATGGGCATAATAATAGCATCCCAGAGTTGTGGACCAGAACCAAATAAGATAACTCATAAGGTGCTCCATCATCCTTGAGGTGTCAGATACACCAGACCTAGCACAGCTATTATATAGGAGCACAGAGGCCTTGAGGTTGCTGTTTGCTAGCTGTGTGGCCTTGGGCAAGTCTCTTCCTGAGAGAGTTGGACCCTCAGGTCACTTATGACCCTAAAGCTATGACCCCTCAGTCTCTGCAGCTATAAAAAGCTAGGGGTGGGGGGAAGCAGTACTGACATTCTGCAGCTCTGTGGCACCTCAGAGTGAGTCAATAGGGGCCCAGTCAGTACAAATCAACAAATATTGATAGAGTTCTCACTGTCTGGAAGGCATTAGAGGTATAAAGACTGAGACAGACCAGCCTCAGCCTGTGAGAAGCTGACATTCTACCGGGACAATGGGACGTGTACACAGAGAAATTCATACAGAATCATTTTAGGAGAAAGTAAATGGTAATAAGAGGGGCAGCAGGGATGAGGACAGGCCTCCTGTACAAGGCGGGAACCTGGGTCTTGCTTTGAAAGAAGATGAGGATTCTAAGAAGAGGTAGCATAGAGGATATGGGTCAGATATTTCTTTATTCTTATTATTGTTCAGTTGTGACCATGTTTGGAGTTCTCTTTGCAAAGATGCTGGGGCAGTTTCCCATTTCCTTCTCTAGATCTTTTTACAGAAGGGGAAACTGAGGCAAGCAAGGGCACGTGACATGCCCAAGGTCACACAGTAAGTGTCTGAGGCCAGGTTTGAACTCACAAAGATGTGTCTTCTGACTGCAGACCTGGCGCTCTGTGCACTGTGCCACTTAACTGCCAGCATAGATTGATAGATAGATAAACAGACAGATAGATGAATGGATGGGTGGATGGAGCATAATGTGATTTTTTTAAAAAGGAATTAAGGCTCAAGGTACATACCCCTCACCCCCAGGAACATTACTGTTTTAACAAAAGACACAGAACCCGCCATATGAAAAGCTAGAAAGATACAGGGCTGTATCTGTCCAAAGATGCTACCTGGGCTGAGGAGAGACAGAGCTGGCCACAGGAAGGCAGCAGGTTTGAATAGAAGGCTCCTGGTCTGGAAGCTAGGAAACTTTACATCTATGAACGTCACTCTTTCCCCTTTGTAAAATGAAGGCTTGGGCCCTTCTGGCTCTAAATGCCCCTTCTTGGTATGGAAGAGCTGGGCCTTGGAGGGTTGATAGGGAGAGGTGAAGGGAGCTATGTCCTGGGTCCTTGGTCTCTGGCTCAGACACGTCTCTCTTGTCTCCCTTCTCCCCTGCAGATCGCATCCAGGAGGAGCTGAGCCGAGAACTTGGTCGTGAGCAGCCCCCCAGCCTAGCAGACCGTGGGCGTCTCCCCTACACTGATGCCTTCCTGCATGAGGTTCAGAGGTTCCTGGCCCTCCTCCCCATGGGAGTGCCCCGTGCCCTCACAAAGCCCATCTCCTTCCGGGGCTACGACCTGCCCCAGGTAAATGTCGAAGGGAAGCGTGGGGGAAGAGGAGGAGGTGAGACCACCCTCATCAGGCCTGGTGAGAGGGAAGAGAGGAAGCCCCTTATCAGGCAGGAGGGATCGGAGAAAGTCAGTCAGAGGAAGCAAGCTGGCATACAGCCCATACGGCAGCAGGCATCGGCAGACGTGTGGGCTTCTGTTCTCCCCCTGTCCAGGCTCAGACACAGGCACTTGTCCTTCCCTGTGTTGATTTCTCCGATCCCCCCAGTAGTTTAGATTCCTTTTCCCTACCCCCCTGGCCAGAGCTGCCTTCTCCAGACCTTGTTGGGAACCCTGAGCCTCAGCCCTAGGCATGGTTAAAAAATGGGAAAGTGGAGAAAGAAACCTCTCGCCCAGTCCCACCGATGTCCTGTGCCATCCCCATCGCCAGATGCCAGCCCAGGGAAGAGCTGAGCACAGCACTCGGTGCTGTTGAGGCTGGGAGCACAAGGGCTCTAGAGAAGGAACCATGACTACTTCCCCAATCTCCTAGGGCATTGAAGTCTTCCCGCTTCTGGGCTCTGTTCTCCATGACCCAGAATTCTTTGAGCGGCCAGAGGAATTTGACCCGAGCCGTTTCCTGGATGCTGATGGTCGATTCAAGAAAAACGAGGCCTTCCTGCCTTTCTCCTTAGGTATCTACTGAACCCTAATCCCGGGAAAGGGTTGGGGGGCAGGACTGCTTTCTGCACGCTGAAGACAGTTGCGCCACCCCTGAATACTCCTCCCAAATCACAGATTTATGGGTCTGTAAGCTATCAGTAAGGAGAGACTGTTGAGTCTAACTGCCTTGTTGTAAAAAGGGCTACAGTAGTAAAAGTGATAGTAGTGACAAAGTAGCTAGCATTTCCATAGTGCCAGGCACTGTGCTGAGCAGTCTACAAATGTCTCATTGGATCCTCCCTCACAACAACCCTGGGAGACAAGTGCTATTATCATTCTCATTTTAAAATTGTGGAAACTGAGGCAAACAAGTTAGGTGGCTTGCCCAGGGTCACAAAGCTAGTAAGTGTCTGAAGGTTCAAGCCCAGGCTGAAGGCCCCCTTGCTTGGCTTGATCAAGGTGGGTATTGGCATAGCCAGCCTCCAGACCCCCTTCCAGCTCCAGCTTTCTATAGTATATCTGCTTCTCAGAGGCAAACAAGGCGGTAGCTTCTACTCCCCCCTGTCCTTGGAGTGCCACAATGGGGAGCAGTGGAGATGAATAGCCATCCCTCTGTGACCAGGCAGTCACCAATAGCATTGGCCTGATCCCTGGTACCTGGCTGTCCCGCCTGGGCCACTGGCACTGGGTAGAGGGAAAGAGGGAACGGACCATCCATGGGGCAGTCTTCCAGTGTGTTCTCTCCCTAAGCACAGGCTCCTGAGCTTGGCTCAGATCTCAGGTTCTTACTGCCCACCTCATGGCTGGAGGAGGTGTGAGCTTGATTAGGAGGAGGGGGTGACTCAGCCAGGGAAGGACTTTGGTAGGGCAAATGTGGGCAGGAGATAAGGGGGAAGGAAGGCTGGAGAAAGAAGCTAAGATATCTCTGACTTAAGGGGGAGGGGGAGAAGGGCCAAGAGTTCATATCAGGAGGATTAAGGGGATGGGAAAAGACCCCCTCCCTCATTCCATAAGTCCTCGTCCTACCCTGAGTCTTCGGGTTCCTGTGCTGAGTTTGGGGGTAAGGGATCAGTGGAGGCAGGTCCAAACTGTATTCCAGATAAGCCAAGAACACAGATAAATACAATACAGATTAGGCATGACTGTGTAGAAGTGGGCAGAGATCACCCAGATTAAAGTCAACAGCCCCAGGTTTAAATCTCTGTCTCTGTAGCCTTGAGCAAGCTCCTTGCCATCTCTAGGACTCAGTTTCCTTGTTTGTCAAAGGAAGGGGTTTGGCCTAGAATCTAGCCACCAGATAATCTCTAAGGTTGCTCCCAGCCTTAGATACTATGATGTCTCAGTCTTGAAGTCAGAGTCTCCTCTTTTTCTCCCCAGGGAAGCGAATCTGCCTTGGGGAAGGCCTGGCCCGCACCGAACTCTTCCTCTTCTTCACCACCATCCTCCAGAATTTCTCCCTGGAGAGTCCATCCCCACCAGGGGCTCTGAGCCTCCAGCCAGCCATCAGTGGTTTTGCCAACATTCCTCCAACCTTTCAGCTTCGATTCAGGCCCCGCTGACCAGCTGGGGGAGAGGGCAGCAGGGGACCCCAACCCCCAGGGATGATGAACTGGTGCCCCAGCTGGAATGGGCCCAAGGGATTTAGAGACAGGCTCCCTAAGGCTCCCAGAGAACAAGACCTAGGAGTAGATTCATACATTCCAGAGACTTACTCCCAACATGCACCCCCAGCTCTGCTCATAAATGCAGACAGAACAACATCCTGTATGTATTCAACATGCCCTTTGTCAGTCACATCCTACATGTAAGGGCTTCTTGCCCTAGAAAAGGCCAATTTGGAGTTGAGGATCTGAGTTCAAATCCTCCCTGTCCTACCTCTGTGATCATGGGCCAGGCATCACCCCTTTCTGGGTGGTATCTTCTCACTTCAAGCCCATAATCCACAACAACCCACAAGCCAGTGCTTCTCCCTCACAAGCCCTAGGACACAGTGTAGATACACCCTAGCTGTCTCTTGGGACCTCCAAGTAAGTAGGAAATGACAGCAGGACCTACCTAATCCAACCAACCCTTCCTTACCTGAGCCAGAGTTCTGAGTACCACATACTTGACAGGTTTATCCAGTGTCTAATTGCCCTCACCTCCAGGACAGGGATATTCTGTCCCCAGGCAGCCCGTTCCTCTTGAGGACACCTCTGATGGTTAGAAAGATCATGTGCTTTCTCTTGTCTGTCTTATCCATGGACACTAAGACTCCACACATCCACCCCACCCCACGGGGTACTCCACCCAGGGAAAGGCAGACCCATCTTGGCCTCTGTTCAGTTTCTCTGAAGGGGCTTAATCTGCAGTTTAACCCCCTGCAAACACCCCTCCCTAAAGTGTTGGGGACCTGAAAAAGAGACTGTCTCCCTCTTCCTCCCCTTATGCCCTTCCTCTCCCTACCCCCCAATAAACACTTTGGTTCTACTTCTGGTAGAGCAGAGAATGGTGTGAGTGACCCGGCTGAGAGACGATGGTTCGGGACAGAAGAGAATGAAGAGAGCCGGGGGGCGGAGGCTTGGGTGGAAGAGGATTGCAGTAAAAATGGTAAGCCCTCACTTTTCTGTGGTGCTTCCTCAGTGAGAGCTTGAATTCAGCTAGTCATTCCTCTTATCTTTTTGGTGCATTGGGAAACGAGACCTAGAATGGGGCGGGACTCTGCCGGGGGTCATTAGGAGCTCCAGGTACCAGGCTCTGGCCGCAGAGCGCCCTCCAGGCGGCAGACAGACCCACAGGGAAGGGAAGGGCAGGCTCGCCCTGGCGTGGACCAACTTTCCCCCCACCTGCTCCGAGTCGCTGTGAATTGCTGGTGAAAGGGACTGGCCGCTCTGAACGCGGGCGCCGCAGACGTTCCTAAGTGGAACGCGGCCACACAGTGGAAATTCTGACGCGGGGTTCCCTGGAACGTCCCGGGGGAGAAAGCGCCCGGGGGGCGGGGCCGCACCCCCCCACACCCCGGCCTTCCGCGGATGGACAGGGTGGCCGCCAGGGGGAGCTGGGATGCCACTAGCGAAGAGCTGGCCTCTCCACTGTGGTTGCGCTAGCGCCCGTGGAACGCGTGACCCACTGGCTGCCCGCAGAGTAGAAAACTGGGAAGTGGGAGGGGCTCAATCCACGCGTGTTTCCTGGGCAGCCACGCTGTACTGAGCCCGTGGCCGGACTTTCACCGGGTGAGGAGAGAAGAGAATGCTGCCCTCGGAACTCCTTTTTATCCTAGGATGGTAGAAGGGACCTCGTACGTCATCAAATTTGGACGCCTCGTTTTATGAGATGAGGAAACGTAGGACCAATGACTTTTCCAAAGTCACACGAACTAAAGATCTGAGGATCAACCCACACATACTCTAAATACTTGGCGTTCTTTCAATTCGATCCAAAAAGCATGTATTAAGTGTTTCTTGTGTGCTCAGCAAGTTCAGAGACTGCCTAGACAGAATGGGGTGGGGGAAGGTCGGAGGTGGTCCCTCCTGTAAATGGCCCACTCTTGCTTCCTAGACTCGAATTTCCTGGATTCCAAGGTCTCTGGAGCCTTCTCCCACCCCCTACTCCTTCATACACAGCTTAAGGACTGTGTATCAAAGGTACCACCAAGAGGGAGCCAGAATGATTGGGTTGGAGTTGACAGATCACACTGCCTCTGGAGTCAGAGGATCTGGATTCAAAACCTGTCTAAGAATGCTTCCTACAGGTATAATAACCTCAGACAGGTGGGCTGACCTCTCTGAGCCTGTGAGGGGGTCCCATGGTTAGCCTCTGAGGCCTCTTTCATTTCTGGATCTATGATCCTTTGAGTCCTGACCCTAGACCTAGCTATGTGACCCTAGGCAAGTTGCTAAACCCTACCTCAGTTTCCCCATCTGTACAAGAAGTTGTACTCATTGGTCTTCTTCTAGTCAACAGTCTTTGACTCAAGAATTCTAGGATCCCTTGGAGTTAGGCACAAGGGAATGAGAAAAAAGAGTTGGGGGCCAGTCTTTACTCCCCTATTCCCTCCCACCCATCCAACACTGTAGCCAGGCCTTCCTAAATTTGGCTCCTCTTCATTAATGGATTCTGATATCTGAGAAAGTCCAACTCAGTGGGTTATTAAGCAACAACTATGTGCCATACATGGTATTGGATGCTGAGCATGCAAAGGTGGAAGGAAGGAAGGAAGGAAGGAAGAATGTTTGCCTTCAAGGAACTCATTCCCACTCACCCCTCCTGAGTCAAATGGAGATGGGAGGTGAACCTGAAAGAGAGAAAGACCACAGTAGGGGCCAAGACCTCCTGCCCCTCAGGGGCTGCCAAACCTTCCACAGTAAAGGCAGACCCAGAGACAGAACTTTAACATTATTATAAAAGCAGGGTAGACACTTGGAAACCACCTGATAAACCTGTTTTACAGAAAAGGAAACAGAGGCCAGAGAATTGAAGTGATTTACCCAAAGCCACTTAAGAAATAAGTAGCAGAACTGGCATTGGAAACGAGGTCGTCTGACACCAGAACCAATGTTCTTTCCACTGCACCTCACAGCCTCTGCTCTAACCCAGCTGTCCTGGCTTCCGGCCCAGGGCTCTCTCCACCCCCTGGTGCTGCCTTGAAAGTCTAACTTAGAGGGAGTGAGGAAAGAACAATGTAGAAATTCCCCTTTCCTTACAGTGTCTTCTGCCCCTCCTGCCTGTGACCATCATCGACAAACATTCCCCAATAGAATGTAAGTTCCTTGAGGGCAGGGAGCATTTTATTTGGTCTTTGTATCCCTAGCCACATATGCAGTCCCCAGTATACAGGGGGTACTTAATACAGGCTTGTTGATATTAATTGATTGATTGATCCAAGGTTCTGGGTTCCAGGTTCTTCCCTCAGCATCACAATTGATCAAAGAGAATTCCATCCATCCTCATCTTTCCAGCATGTTTAGGACTAGGCAGAAGCTGTGTGTATCTGTGTCTGTGTCTGTCTGTGTATGTGTTTGTGTAGATTGCTGTAAAAGTGTGGCTTAGCTCCGGAGGTCCCTTCCCATCTCTGAGATTCTGTGATCCCCCTTTTTTTCGGGGTGTCTCTGTGTCTTTGGATGTCTGCTCCCTTGCATGTATGTTTTTCTGCCTCTGAGTATTTTAATTCCTTACATTTCTCTTGTGTGTCTGTTTTGTTTGTGTTTTTCTCTGAGTCTTTGTACATCTCTCTGATCTCATCTGAGGGATTAAAATTCTTTCATTTATCTGGAAGTCTGTGTGAGCAGCTTTTGGGGAAGGGGGTGTATTGGATCCCCCTACCCAACTCTACCTTCCCCCTCCCCCCAGAGACTGGGTGGGGAGCAGCCCCTGAGCCTCAGAAACATCGACACCGCCCCTGGCCCAAGCTGTTGACATCAGCGCCAGATGTGCAGACTGTTTGGAGGCCCAGCCCAGCTTCAGGCCAAGCTGGGAGCACCAAATGCCTGGGTTTCTCCGCTGTCCCCAACTCCCCAGCAGGCCTGAGGTCGGAATGTGAAGGGGGTTGGGAAGGATTAGTCTCTTCTCTTTCTCTTTCCCCATCGTGTCCCCGAGACAGAGAAACAAGAGAGGTGTGCGCCCTCACATACAGCACAGAGACGTCCCCAAATTGACACCAGCACTCGGTTCACAGGCGCTACAGGACACACTCTGGAGACATCCACCCTCAGACTGACACAACTGCTCCTTACAAACCACAGCAGGCAGGGCAGTGGGAAAGGAGGGGCCGGAGGACCTGGGCTCAAAACCTCCTCTGCCACCTACCTGGCAACTTTGCCCAAGTTACTCAGCTTCTCTGAGATCCTCCCCCTGTGAAAGGAAGGGGCCCAGACCCTCGGTCTCTGATCCTGTGACCTATTACACACAATCACAGACACACGAGGATACACAGACAGGCATGTGAAAGTACATACACCCGCACACAAACACCACTCAGACATATACAGCCACCCACAGATAGACAAATATAGATACACACTTCCCCCTTCTGATGATTGGGCCA
>CM053596.1:16408310-16491047 GCA_028646575.1 Pseudocheirus occidentalis | reverse complement strand
TTTTATGGGAAGATGGACACAAGGAGAGACAGACAGGGGGCCTGAATGCTGCGGGAGGGGGGAAGGAGGAATGTGGACTTAGGGCCAGGCCCTTCTTTGGAGGGATGAGTGAGGCAGAGCTGTGGCTGGGGGAGGAGAAGGCTTATGAAACAGGAAAAGAGGTCACCTAGTCCTGGGATTTTACAGATAAGGAGGCTAGCCTCAGAGGTCAAGTGACTTGTTCAAGGCTGTACAGCTTGGGCCCAGCTAGGATCGAGCTTGCGCCCCCTGATTCCAGGGGCAGCTCTCCCCAGTAAACAGTACAACATCCTTCCCAAGTTCCTAGGCTTCAGGTCTCCAGATGCCTCCCAGAGACAAAGGTGAAGTGCAGGGAGAAGTCCGACTTCTCGCTCCAGCCCAGCTCCCTCCTTCTCCCTGCAGCTCCTCCTCACCCAGAAGCCACAGAAGGGGAAGACCTCTTTCCTCTTTCCCCTCTCTGGAGCTTCCCTAGCTCTTACTAGCCACGAGACCTTGGCCAGCTCCTTTCCCTACCTAGGACTCAATTTCTTCTATAAGAAACAGGACTTGAGAGTTTGTATAAGTTTGTATATGGCTCTGATGGTCTATGGTGCGAAGGCTGGGAATGTTCCTGTTCCTTTAAGAAGGGGGCCAGGCAGCCCCCTCCCCTCTCCTTAACCCTTTGGGGTCCAGGGCTGCTTCCCCTCTCCAAGGAGAAGGAGGAGGGCGGGATAGGAGGCGGGAAGGGGGGAGGGAGGAGGAGGCCCAGGCAGACGGAGGGGGCCAGGGGCGGGGACAGCCGGGGTGCTGAGAGTGAGGGAGAGGGAGGAGAGAAAGTTTGTCCGGGAGGAGTTTGGGCTGGCCAGTCCAGTTAAGGGGGAGGCAGAGTGCCAGAGGCAGAAGGCAGGCAGCAGCGGGTGGGTAGTGGGCAGGGAGTGGTGGGCACTGTTTGAAAGGCCAAGACATCAAGACAAGGCCGGAGCCGGGGGGAGGGGGAGAACCCAGGCCCTGCCCCCCTCCCCCCTTCGCCCCGCCGGACTGAGGCCGAGCCAAGGGAAAGTTTTGGCCCGGATGCCTGGGTCCATCAGGATGGGCAGATCGGGGCTGGCGTGGTGCCTGGCACTCTGGTGCTGGGGAAGCTGGGCCCAGGAAGGTGAGTGGGTACAGGGCATGAGGGGAGGATGGATACTATCTCCCTGGGTCTGAGGCCTAGAGGTGTGCCCCTAGCTGGGCTGGCACAGGTGCCCAGCCCGTGGATGTGGGTGCTGGGCTTCCCTACCTCCCCTATGCCATACTCTGCCTACCCTGGGGTCTGTGACTCAGACCACCCACAGAGGGAAAGTTAGCATTGTAAAAGTTGGGAGCTGGGCTCCTGGGGCAGTACCAGGCTGGGCTCATAAACGTACCTAGAAAAGGCCTGGGATCCAGAAATAGGGGAAGGGGAGTGAGAACAGGGGAGAAGGAGAGGAGATTAGTACCAGAGAGAGAAGAAGGGAGAGGAAAAGGCACAGGAGACAGAGACTGGGATGAGAAACAGAGGAGATGGGAGACACAAAAATGAGAAACAGACACAGGCTGGGGGGAGAGAGAGGGAGGGGGAAGGAGGGAGGGAGGGGGAAGGAGGGAGGGAGAGAGGGGGGGAGAGAGAGGGGGGGGAGGGAGACGGAGAGGGAGGGGGGAAAGAGAGAAGGAATACTGAGGGGGACTGAGAAAGGCAGGCAGGGCAGAGGGGGCGACAGGAGACAGAGATGGGGAAAGGCAGAGATGGAGGAGAACCAGTGTGGGGAGGGGGTGAGGAAAGAAGCAATCAGAGATCACTGGACAAGAGTTAGGGAGAAATTAGGAGCAGGGACAGGGAGGGGCTATGGGGTGGAGGTCTTGGGCCATGAGTGTTGAACGGGAAGGGGGGATTTTCTGTGCTTAAGGAGATGCTGGTTTCCGTTTACCGTTAGGGCCTGTGACTCAGTTGGCATCAGGCAGGGATCAGCACACCCCCCCCTTCCACCCCTCTCTGCTCTGGGTCCAGTCCAGGAAGAAGAAGGAGCTGTACCAAGGGGATTCCCCCTTAGGAAATAACAAGGGAGGACAGGGAGCAAAATGTGCTGGGAAGGTGAACTTGGGGAGGGGGAAACCTGCTCCGTTGTTTCTCCTACTCAGTCACCGTCTTTCTCTGGCTCCTCCATTCCTTTCCCGTCTCTTCTCTCCAAGTCTCTCCATTTTCCTCTCCCTCTGTCTCTCTCTATCTCTCCCCATCTCTGTGTATGTCTCTGCCTTGCTCTGTTCCTCCCTTTCTCTTTTGGGTTCTCCTCCTGTTTCTTGGTCCCTATCCTTGTCTGTCTCTGATGGTCTCTCCCTGGCTTTCATTATCTAGCCAGACTCTGGGTATGTTGATCCATACTTGGACCCTCTTGATGGTAGACTGGTCTGGTTCAGGGCGTGGGAGGCTATTGGAGGGCCTGGGACGTGTTCCCATTGGTTTTCTGGACTCTGGAGTCCCCTGAGACTGCTCCTTCTCCCATAAAGGTCTCTTCTTTCCTCCCCCTTTGCTGCCTGCCCTGAACTACTGAGCTCATGCTGCCAACAGGCCCATGGGCCTCAGCACTACTGGGGCTGCCTGAAGGGTGCTGCGCCTCCCTTTCTGTCCATCCTCCCCTTAGGCCATGGGGACCTCTGTCCATGAGGCCGTCCCTAGGAAGGGAGGGCACTGACCGGGCTAAGGACAGGGTTCAGGGTCAGGTGCCTAGCCCTGACCTCTGTCAACTTGGACCCCCCCCATTCCCATGTTCTTCTCTGCTCGTCCTTGCCTCCCCTCTGTCCACCCCCATCTTCTCCAGCTGTCTCTGCCTGCTTCTGGTCCTATACTGCTTCTGTGTTTCTCCCTCCATCTCCCCCTGCCACCTCTCCTCCTCTACATGCACTCTTTTGTCTACACCCCATCTCTTCCACTGTATCCCCCTCTCTCTCCCTCCTCTGGTGGCTATGGCATACATCTCTTCTGGTGTGTTCCTGTCCAGGTGTTTGGGACCCATTTGTGACTGGACCTGGGAACGTGACAGGGGCACGGGGGCGAATGGCCGTGCTTCGCTGTGAGGTCCGAGTGGCTGGGGAGGCTCCAGAGGTCAGCTGGCTTCGGGATGGGCAGATCTTAGAACTTGCCGACAGCACCCAGACCCAGGTGCCCCTAGGGGAAGAGGACCAAGATGACTGGAAGGTGGTCAGTCAGCTCAGGTACAGCTGGAACTCCTGGCCCTCTCCCCAAATCCTAATCCCTTCCCTGCCTTTAACCATAACCCTTCCCCTCCCACCCTAAGGAGAATGGAAACTCCTTGAACTGTTTCTAGTTTTTACTCTGTGCCTGACACTTAGAAGGTATTTAATGAAATGTTTAAGGTATTAGACTGCCCTGGGCTATCTGCCCCAATTTAGTCTCCACTCTGTTAACAGCCCCTGGATCTTGCTCAGTTCAAATCTGACCTCAGACATTTACTAGCTATATGACCCTGAGCAAGTCACTTAACCTTGTTTGCCTCAGTTACCTCATCTGTCAAATGAACCGGAGAAGGAAATGGCAAACCACTCCAGTATCTCTGCCAAGAAAACCCCAAACAGGGTCATGAAACGTCAGATAAGACTGAAAAACAAGTGAACAGTGACTTAGCCCCAGACCTCCCACCCTCGCTCCTGGTTCACTTGGGTCTAGCACCTATATCCCTGCCCTGATCCAGAACTCCATCTGCTTCCTTGCCCAGGGCCCTTGTCCAAGCCTGAGTCTGGCTCCTGCCTCCTTTCTGCACCTTGTCCTGTCCCCCTCCCCTTGATTCTGTGACCTAACTCTAGCCCAGCCCCCTGATCTACCTCCTGTTCCCCTTCCACTGTCTTGGCACCTACCCTGTCTCCTCAGGATCTCAGCTCTGCAGCTCTCAGATGCTGGAAGGTACCAGTGCTCTGTGGCTGTGGAGGGGGAGACGTTCCTGTCCCCACCAGCCTATGTAGGTCTAGAAGGTAAGCTTCAAAGCAGGGTTCTGAGGGTGGGATGTGAGTGGGGGGTCAGGAAGCCTGGTATGGAGAATCTAAGAAGGATGTGAGCTCTAGGATCATAGGGGACAGATGGTCTCTGATGAGGGGTTAGGGCCGGATGATTTTGGAGATGTGGGAAAGTTGATAGTGTTTCAGGTGGTCTAGGAGGCTTGTAGATGATTTGAGAAGATCTAAAATAGAAGTGTGGGTTTCACATGTTCAGATGGTCTAGGAGAGAGGTCTGGAGGGATCTCTCCAATGGAGAGGGGGTCAGAGGGCTAGGGATAGAGAGATTTGAGGAACTGTAGGGGGTTAGAGTATCTGACATGGATGATGTTGGTGGTTATGGAAAGTTATAGGATCCAGGATAGGAAATCTAGGACTTATATGGGGTTCTGAGAGGAGGAATCTCTAGGACTGTGGGATCAGAGGATCTGAGATTGGGGTAGGATCTAAAGGACTGTGGGTGCAGAGGGCTCTGGGTGGAAAGTCTAGGATGGAAATGTGGGACTCCAGAGAATCTAGGGTAGGAGTCAAGGACTGTGAAGGATTAGGAGACCCTGGCTGGGAAGGTTCATCAGGAGTTCTACATGGAGGAAGGTCTAGGTCAGAGGGTCCACATGGAAAGAAATACTAGGTTGGAGGAAAGCAGACAGTCTGGGATGAAGGTTCTGCAAGGGTATTCAAAGGTCTAGCAAGGAGGAGATCAGACAGTCTACAATAAAGGTCTGGAGGAATATGGTGGACCAGTGGGATGGAGAAGGAGTTATGACCCTAGAGGGTCCTTGACCTTGGCACCCCCACCTCCACCGTCTAGGCCTCCCCTATTTCCTGGAGGAGCCGGAAGATATGACCGTGGCTGCTGACACCCCATTCAACCTCAGCTGCCAAGCCCAGGGACCGCCTGAGCCTGTTCATCTGCTCTGGCTCCATGATGGTGCCCCCTTGGTCCCACACAGCCCTTCCCAGGGCCAGCTCCACCTGCCAGGTGAGTTTCTCCAGGACCTGGGATGCTGGGGGCAGGGGGGGGGAGAGGAGGGGGGAACAGGAAATCCCCTCCAGTTATGACTGTCCTCACATCACTGCCTCTTTTTCTGATTGTTTCTCTCTCCTGTGTGTTTCTTTCTGTCCTTTATCTGTATCTGTCTCTCTCAAAATCTCAGCCCTTTTATCTTTGTCTCTTTCTGACTCTGACTCTTGTCTCTTCCCCCATCACTCTACTACTATCTCTTGTATATCTCTCTGGCTTTCTCTCTTTACCACTCAGTCTCTGCCTCCATTTTCTATTTTTTGCATCTTTCTTTTGATTCTTTTGTCTCATACCTAGCTCTCTCCCTCTCTGTTTCTCTGTCTCTCTCCCTTTCTCCCTCTCTCTGTGTGTCTCTCTCTCTGTCTCTCCTTTCTTCCCTCCCTTTCCCTCTCTCTCTTCTCCTCTCCTCTTCTCTTTTCTCTTTTCTTCTCTTCCCTTCCCTTCTCTTCCTTCTCTCTGTCTCTCTGTCTCTCTCTGTCTCTCTCTCTCTCTCTCACTTTCTCTCTCTCAATCTCTCTGTCTTTGTCTCTCCCCTACCCAACCCACTCTCAATGGCCTCCTTTGTTTGGGGTTCATATCTGAAGGCTGTATGTGGTCCAAGTTTGTGGTCTTGGACCCTGAGGGGAAAGCTGTGGGCATGGAGAGGAGGAGGGAAGGCATAGTCCCAGTCACCTCATCTCCTGCCCTTGACCTTGGCTACAGGAAACTTTGGTGCCCTCTCCCCACTGCATGTCATGGATTGGACTCTCCTGCCCTAGGTTAGCAGAAGCTCCCCCTTTTTCTTTCCCAAATAAGAAAGCCAACAGACAGAAAGAGACATGGGTGGGGGAGGTAGAAACAGAGACTGAGTTGGGAGGGAGAAACAGAGAGAGGAGAGAGAGGTGGAAGAGATGAGAGAGAAAAGACAGGGGGAAAGAGGGAGGAGAGGAGAGAAAAGTGGGGGTAGAGAGGGAGGACAGGAAAAAGGGAGGGAGAGAGATGACAAAGACAGAGAGATTGAGGTGGAGGGATCAGGGGGACAGGGGGGAAGAAAGACGGGAAAGAGAGAGAAGATGGGGGAAAGGGAGGGAAGGGAAGAGAGAAAGGGAGAGGGAGAAAGGAAAGGGAGACAGAGACGGGGGGGGGGGAGAGAGAGGCAGGAAGTATACAGAAAAACACAGATTGAGAAGCTGGGGACATAGACTGATAAAGAATCATGAAGAAAAAAACTGATAGGAGCATGAGAAGAAAAGCAGAGGGAGAGGGAGTCAGAGTCAAAGGGAGAAAAACAGAAAAGTCGAATCCCAGAACTGAAAGAAAGTCGTTGAGGGTAATAACAATGTGTGCCGCTATTGTCCAGAGGGGGAAGGTAAGACCCAAAAAAGGGAAGCCAGTGGTCGTGGATCCCCCTTGGAGTCAGGAAGAGCCTCAGACCTCCACATTCCCAGTGGGGATCTCTGGGATCTTTCCCCACTCACCAGCTGAGAGACAGAGAGCCTGAGAGGCAGAGGACACAAGGCAGGCTGGCAGCCTTGAACCCTGCCCCTCTCATGCTTTTCTGGGGATTAGGAATAGAGGCCCCTACTAAAATCCCCTTTGAGCCCTAGAAGTTGGGTTAGTTTTTTTTTTTGAGGGGGAAGAAGAGGACATCTGGGCCTGAGGGAAATGAGGTGACCACATCAGAGAGAGGAGCCAGGGGCCTGAGTTGGAGAATGCCATGTCCCCAGGACAGTGGGGGTATCATTTGGGCGGGGTCCACATTCCCCACATTCCCGTGGGTCCCCCTCTCCCTTCCCAGAGTGAGTCAGGGGCGAGTCAGGGGCAGTGATCATGGCTGAGTCAGGCTGGTGGGGTGGGGGTGGGGACCGAATGGACCCCTTGGGAAGGAGGGGACACAAGGTGTCTGTGAGTGTGTGTGTGTGTGTGTGTGTGTGTGTGTGTGTGTGTGTGTGTGGTCTTCCCTTTCTCAGCGTCCTTGAGCACGCTGTCTTTGCCCCCATCACATGCCATCTTGTATTATGATGTGCTCAGGGGCTCAGATCTCAGAGCTGGCTTGCTGCCCTGGTGCCCCTGCCCATAAGACTGGAAGCCTCTTGGGGGCAAGCACTATTTCTTTTCAAACACAATTTTGTCTCTGTATCCCTAGCACTTAGTACAGTGCCTGGGACAGACAGACAAACATTAATAAATGTTTGTGAACCAAACTACGTCATGTGTCCATGTTTCTGTGTCTGTGAATCTGTTTGTGTCTGTGCGTATATGTGGAGGATGTCATGTGTGTATGTGTATGTGTGTGTGTGTGTGTGTGTGTGTGTGTGTGTGTGTCTAACAGGGTGTACCCCAGAGCATTCGGTCCAGACTTTCCACAACCCTCCTCCCAGTCCCTGGAAAAGCTGGGGGCGGAGAGCCCTAGCCAAGAGCCGAGGCCGGGCTCACATCTGGGAAGCACATCTGGACGATGTCCAGCACCAGTCCAGGCATAGGCCAAGGGGCTTTTTCCAAGGTCCTGAGCAAGGGCAGGGGCCTGGGCCCTCCCCACAACCCAAAGACCTGACTAGGATCTAGGGGGCCCCCTAGCACCCCAGCAGGACCCCTCAGCCCAACACAGCTCCCCCACCCCTGAGCTGACTCACGGAACCAGGCAGGGAAGGGGGTGGGGGGGGTCAAGAATGCTGTGGTCAGGGCCTGAGCAACAGCTCCCAGCCCCCTGCTTTAGAGACCCCATGAGGCCTCTTCTCTGAGGCTTCAGGACCCCCAAACTGCGCCCTTCTGTCCCCTCTCTGTCCCCTGATGCCTGCTTCCTGTCTCCCCCATCCACTTTCCATCCCAGTTCCCTCTGCCCTTTGTTCTCTCTGATGCCATGATTTTCTTTCTTTTCCTTACTCTCCTCTGCCTCCTGTCTTCTCCCTGCCCCCACTGTCCCCTCTCTGTCCCCTCTCTGCCCCCTCACTGCTTCCTCTTGTCCCCCACTGTTCTGTCTCCTCGCTGCCTCCTTTCTGTGCCCATAATGTCTTCTCTTCCTTCCTCCACATTTTCTCTTTCTCCCCCCTGCCCTCTCTTCTGTCTCCTCTTTGTCCCCCTACAGTTCTGTGCTCTATCACAGTACCCCTATTCCCTGTCCCCTCTCTATCCCCCATTCACTTCTCTCCTAGCTCAGGATCAAGACCCAGGTCATTCCCTTCTCCCTCTCTCTCTCTTGGGAAAGGCCATCACTAGGCATAATCTGCCCCCTTCCCCCACTTGGCACCATGCCCACTGATGGCAGCCTCCTGGGCATCTGACCTTGGCAGAGCAGGGGAGGAGGGTATGTTTCCGGCCTAATGGGTCCCCGTCCTCTTCCTCAACCCTTCCCCCTCTCTCCTGCTGCTGCTGAGAAACCTTGTATGTGCTGAGGGAGTCAGAGAGGACCTGGGGGAGGAAGACCAAGCAGCATAGGATGGGATGGGATGGGACTGAGGCCCATATACATGCCCCAGGGGTCCAGTTGCCTGACTGCCTAACTCCAGGCCTCCTCCAGTATTGAGGGGGGGGCTGTTCCCAAGAGTGTGTGTCCACTGGAAACTGTAGAGTTATAAGGATCCAGGGTACCATGTAGGCATCTGGGATTTTGTGGGTGACTCTGTGTATGTGTGTGTGTGTGTGTGTGTGCCCATGGCTGCCTTTGTTCGTCAATGTGAATAGAGACGTGTCTGTGATTCTACGTGTCTGTGACTAAACCTTGGATGTGTCCAAGTACAGGCATTCTACACCTGTGTGCCCCTGTGCTGTGACTCTGGCCACAGCCTGGGTGTGTGTGGGGGGGTGACCGTCTCTGACTAGCTGTGCGTGTAACTGTGGTCATGTACATCTGTGGGGGATGTATCTATGAATCAGGGTGTATATGTTATATGTCTGCCTATTTACCTCCATAATTCTTGAACTTTGTGCATCTCGGTCCCTCAGACACAGCTGCTCCCCTGACCTCACCCCCTTCCCACTTCCTCCGCAGCCCAGGGGATCCAGGGGTGTGTACACATACATGTATGCATGCGCACACACCCCCCACAATCCCCATCACCCCAACCTGGAGAGATCTGATCTCCTGATCTCATCAACCATGAGCCTTTCCTTCTGTAGATTCTAGTCTTGACCAAAGATGTGACCACTGACTTTACTAAGGGTCCCTTTCTGTGGGTACCTGGGGATCAGTTTCTTTACCTGTAAAATGGGGATAACCCTGAGGGGTGCTACAGAAACATTCTTAAATTGAAATTCTTAAAGTTCTATGAATCTCCAAGTTACCGCCATTTTAATACCTTCCCTCTCTCCCAATGGCTGCCCCCCAGGTCTGAATAAGACGTCATCCTTCTCCTGTGAGGCCCACAACGCTAAAGGGGTCACCACATCGCGGACGGCCACAGTCACAGGTGACCGTAGGGGAAAGGGATGGGCTGAATCCTTGGAGGAAAGGGCTGAGGCTAGAAGGAGAATGGAGTATGGGGGGCAGAACTCTGGAAGTAAGGAGGCCAGGCTGGGGTTGAAGGTAACATAGGAGGTGCGGCCTAGGATTTGGGGGCTCTGGGGAAACGGGAAGGGGAAGACTTAACACCATCCCTTGTCTGTGACCCCTAGTGCTTCCACAACGTCCTCAGCACCTCCGGACCACATCGAGCAGTCCCACAGAGCTTGAGGTAACCTGGACACCAGGGGCCAGTGGTATTTACCCCATCACCAACTGTGCCCTGCAGGTAAGAGTTCCCTCCCAGTGGCATTTCCCTGTCCCCACCCCAAAAGAGGAAGTGTCTCCCTCAGAGGCCCAAGTCCCACTTCCCACTGAGGCTGAATCCAGGGCCAGTGTCAAGGGTGGGGGTGGGGGGGTCACTACCGTACCAGGGAAAGGAGAAGTGGGAGTCAGGCTGGGGACATCCGTCTGTCCCTCTGTCCTCAGCAAATCCCACTTCCTCTTCCCCCCCCCCCCGACTGAAGGACAGAGGACAAGACAGGTGTTTGCCCTCATCCATTCACCTCTTTCTTCCTCCTCAGAGCATGTTGGAAAGAAGTAGGAGCGAGAGGGAGGGACCTCCTAAGAATCCCTTTCTCTCCAGTATCCTTATAGTTCCCTGGGCCTCTCAGGGTCCAGAAAATCAAAGAACCTTAGAGAAGAGAGAAGCAGAGAAGAGAGAACCATAAAACAGAAGAACCATAGAATACAGAACCTGGGAACCATAGGCTCATAGGCCTGAGAACCAGAGAAAACCACAAAACACCAAACAAAAGAATCATGGACTACAGAACCATAGAAACATAGAATATGAAACTCTAGAACCGTAGCATCTAGAACCTTAGGAAACAGAGGGAACCATGGAGCATAGAACCTTAAAACACAAGGTTCACAAAATATGGAACCTTAGAACCACAGAATATAGAACCTCAGAGTCATAACATTAAGAACTTTAGAATTAGAGGGCACAGCAGAACATAGAACCTTAGAACATGAGAATCACAGAAAGCAGAACCTTAAAGCTAAATCCCATCCTCATCGCCAAATGTATCAGCAATGCAGCATTCACAAAGACTACAGTAACTATAAGTTATAGAATATAGAACCTCAGAACCCCTGGATTTACAACTTTAGAATTAGAGGGAATAATAGAACATGGTACCTTAGAACAAAAGATTCTTAGACCATGGAACATTAGAACAAAAGAATCATATCATAATGGAGCTCAGACAGAACATGGAACTTTAGACAAAAGATTTGTCGAATGTAGAGTTTTAGATCAAAAGAAGCCCAGAACGTTAGGGCTGAGAAGGGCCCTGAGCTCTGCTCCCTCTTCTTCCTCCCTCTTTCTTACTCAGGCTGTGCTGTCAGACGATGAGGTTGGGGCTGGACCTGGAGCCGAGGAGCCTCCAGAGGAGCCCCTGGCATTTCAGATAGCTGTACCACCCCACAGCCTGAACATGACCAGCCTCCAGCCCCATAGTGCCTATCACATCCGTGTGGCCTGTGCCAGCTCCCAGGGCCCCTCGCCTTGGACACACTGGGTGCTGGTAGAGACACCTGAGGGAGGTAAAGCCTTTCTACCTCTGAGCCTAGCCTCTCTCGCTCACTTGTGTGCTTATATCACAGTGTCTCCAGGAGGCACTTTGACTCAAATGGGGCCAGGATGGGAAGGGAAAAGAGTAAGGGTTTCAGCCTCCTTTCTATCCCTCTGTGCCCAGTGCCAATGGGACCCCCAGAGAATGTGAGTGCCATCCGAAATGGCAGCCAGGCTCTGGTACGCTGGCAGCCTCCCCGGGCTCCACTGCAGGGGACACTACGAGGGTACAAGCTTGCATATCGTGAAGAAGATGCATTGGAGGTGGGCATGGACTTGGCAGAAGGGAGCAGGAGGGGCAAAGGCTGCTGAGCCTCCGTTCTTACTCCTCTACCTGCCCTTGCCATTGCTCAGGTGCTGATGGATGCAGGGCTGAGACGGGAAGTGACTCTGGAGCTTCGGGGGGAAGGGGTGCCACCCAACCTAACCCTACGGGTGGCAGCCTACACCACTGCTGGTGATGGGCCCTGGAGCATGCCTGTGCTGTTGGAGCCCTGGAAACCAGGTATCCATCCCACCCCCACCCTGGGACCACCCCCCCCACAAACCCAGGCCTGAGACGCCCCCAGCCTGGCCCAGAGAGTTTCCTGGGGAGCCTACCCTCGTGTCCCATTACCATATGCTTACCCCTGAGAGCCCCAAATCATTTCCAGGGCTTCTCACATAGGCTACCCAAAGAGGAGCCCTATTCTTCCCACTGCCATATCCCCTAGTCATTCTAAGACCACTTTCCCTGCTCTGACTCCTGGCACTTCTCTCCATTTTCCACACTAAGCCTGCTTCCCTTCCTCCCCTCCCTTCTTCTCTCCACACAGGGGACAGGCAGCCAGTGCACCAGCATGGTAAGGGCCCCTTGCATGGTCCTCTAGTGCCCACACGCCCCTTGCATGGCCCTCCAGTGCCCACATCCCCCTTGCATGGCCCTCCAGTTCTCACATCCCCCTTGTATGGCCCTCTGGTGCCTATATCCCCCTTTCATGGCCCTTCAGTGCCCACAACCCCCTAGCATGGCCCTCTGGTGCCCATATCCTCCTTGTATGGCCCTGGCTCTGTCATCAAATCCCCTCTCTTGCCCAGGGTGCCCCTTGGAAAGCTTGGCATGGTGCCTATATCCCCTTTGCACACTCAAGAAGGCACCCTGAATGCCAATCCTATACTTCACCCACCACTCCTGATATTTTGGGGACCCCTTATTTGCCCCCAGCATGACTTGCTCAGTACTTAAACCCAGACCATGCTCCTTGAACACTTGCACCCTCCCTAGAACCTGCAGCTCCTCAAGAGCAGCTCGAGCAGTTTTGTCCCCTTCCTTCATCATCTGTCTTCTTTTCCCGTCTTCCTGACCCAGCCTCACCTCCCTTATGCTCCCATGGGACCTTCTTCACACCCCTGTCCCACATAACCTGGCACAACCCTGCCCATTCCTTACAAACTGCTGTGCCCCATCGCATCCCCATTGCATGCTCCTTCCACACCCTGCTCACCCCAGTTCCTTGCTCTCCTGCTCCAGGCTGCATACCACAATCATCACTCATTATATGCCCTTCTCTCCCCCCAATCCTTTCCCCCACCACCCAGCCTTTTACACACCTACCTTACCCAGACCAGCCTATCTTCCTCACATTTCCATTTCACTTCCCTCTCAAACATGCATATTCCTTGTCCTCCTAACCCCCCCAATCCCACCCCAGGTCCCTCCCCTATCCCTAACTCCTTGGGTCCCTGGTGGTATGGGCAGGGCTTCCTCCAGAAAAGGGGCTTTGCTTCTCCATGACCCCCCCAACACCCTGCAGTGAAGGACCCCCCAGCCCCTGCCTTCTCCTGGCCCTGGTGGTACGTGCTCCTGGGGGCTGTAACAGCTGCTGCCTGTGTCCTCCTCCTCGCCCTCTTCCTCTTCCACCGGAGAAAGAAGGAGACACGTTATGGGTAAGCCAGGTGTGCCAGATACCTAAGTCCCTCTTCCCAGGCCTAGGACACAGCCATCAAATCCTAGACCTAGCTTTGGAAGGGACCCCAGAGGCCATCCCATACAGGCCAGGGGTAAGTTGACTTGACTGACTGGCAGGAGCATTGAAACCTAGGTACTCTGACTTCCCATCTTGACCTTCTATAATAGGGGTAGAAGAAGAGTTTTGGGGTGGGGAGGCCCAAGGCCCAAACCCAGGCATCTAGCTCCTTCCCTGATGTCCCTGCTGGGGCTCTTCCCTCACTGCCTGCCCTCGTCTCCCCAGGGAAGTCTTTCAGCCCACGGTGGAGCGGGGAGGAGAGCTTGTTGTTCGGTACCGGGTCCGAAAGTCCTACAGCCGGCGCACTACGGAAGCTACCTGTAAGGGACAAGTGGTGACTACAAAGCTCCCACCTCCACTGACACCCTCCCCGCAGTGATGATCACAGAATCTTTGAATCTTAAGGCTCCATAACTTTAGGTCCTTAGAATTCTAGAGTAAACTGCCCCTAGAGCCCTAGAATCTTGGTGTCCTATAACCTTAGAATATGTGAGAATGCAGGAATCTCTTGACTCAGTCCAATACTTTCCTGCCTGCAATCAATCAACAAGAATTTATTAATCAAATATTTTACTAAGCACCAGGGATACAGAGAAAGTTGTGTTTTGTTTTGTTTTGTTTTCAAATGGCCCCTGCCCACGGGGACTTTACACAACAGGGAAGAAGGTTGGAGGAGAGGAGGGATAGACATGGGGCTTTGGGTAGATTACTGCCCCTAAAACCATCTCTGATTCCTGGTCCTTCCTTTGTTCTCAGTAAACAGCCTGGGGATTAGTGAAGAACTGAAGGACAAACTCCGAGATGTAATGGTGGACCGGCATAAGGTTGCCTTGGGAAAAACGCTGGGAGAAGGTGAGTTTCCCCAGCCCGCTCCCAATCCACCCTGACTTCTTCCTTCCACATTCCTTCCCGAAATTCAGTAAGAAACATGGAGGTTGCCCCTGGTGCCAGGCTGCACTCTCTGTTTGGGCTCAGGGACCACCCCCAGCACCTCCCTCCCCTCCTTCACTCTTGTCTCTACCTACCTCCTTCTCTTTTCCACCCCTAGGAGAGTTTGGCTCTGTCATGGAAGGGCAGCTGAACCAGGATGACTGTGTCCTCAAAGTGGCCGTGAAAACAATGAAGAGTGAGTCTGCAGCTCCCTTCCCCTCCGACCCTCAGTCTTCTTCCTCTGTGCCCATCAGCCCCCAACCGGAGTGCCTTGAATCAGACCGTGTTGTTGGCCTCAAACCCCAATGCTGCTGCTTCTATTCACAGAGGCAGCTAGGCAGTTCAGTGCTGGGCACTGGGCCTGAGTTTAAATGTGACCGAACTAGCTTCGTGACCCTGGGCAAGTCACTTAACCTCTTTTTGCCTCGATTTCCCCAACTATGGAATGAGGGCAACAAAAGAATCCCTGTCTCCCAAGTCATTGTGAGAGTTGAATATTTGTAAAATGCTTAATACAGTGCCTCGCACCTTGTAGGTGTTCAATAAATGCTTGCTGAGGGAAGGAACAAGCATTCATTAAGTACCTATGGTGTACCAAGGCCTGTGCTGGGGATCAAGGATCTAAAGGCAAACTTGAAACAGTCCCTGACCTCATGGAGCTTACGTGCTATTGGGAGGACACAACTTGAGGACAGAAAATATAAACTGTTCTGTTTGGCATGGCATGTCACTCTACCTGCCTTCTCGGTGATGGCGGAAGGGCAGGAGGCAGAAAACTTGGAACTCTACATTTGTTTTTTAAATGAATGTTAAAAATAAATATTTTTGAAGGAAGGAAGGAAGGAAGGAAGGAAGGAAGGAAGGAAGGGAGGGAGGGGAGAGAGGAAAGGAGGGAGGGAAGGAGGGAGGAAGGAAGAGAGAGAGAGAACCATAAGGCTTCCTGTACAGTTGGCACTTGAGCCTTCCAATGAAGTAAGCTTTGGATTCTAAGAAGCAGAGCTCTCTGGGCACAAGTGGAGGGGAGTGCTGTATATACAAAGGCACAGTAATGGGAAAGTAATGTCACGTGGTGGGGGGTAGGACAGGATTGTAAGCTAATTTGACTGGAACATAGAGAGAGTACCAGCAATAAAAAGCCTAGACAGGTAGAGAAGAACCAGATTGTGGCACCAACAAGAGGTCATATGGGAATCCTACAGGCAACAGGGAGCCCCAGAAGCTTCCTGAGCAGGGGAGGGACCTCATCAAGACCTGTGCTTGCCTAGTCTGAGCAGAAAGGGGCCATCTAGAGTCATCCCTTCCTTTACAGATGAGGAAATTGAAGCCCAGGCAGTTTAAGTAACTCGGCCAAGGTCATGCAGACAGGATTTGAACCCAGGTCCTCTGATTCCAGAGCCAGCACTCTTCCTCCTGGCCTAAGCTATCTGCAAGAAGGTGGAGCTCTGTGGTCACCTTCACATCTCCAGCCCTGTAGTCTCTAGAATTCATCCTAAATCGAACCCCCAATGAGCCTGGGAGGCATTGGGGTCAGGAAGACCAAGGTCCAAACCCTGCTCCTGCCTGGCTGTGGCCACGGCCGCATCACTGCCCCTCCGAGTCTCAGTTTCCACTTTTATTAAAATGAGCATGCCAGGGGATGACTGGCTGGTGCCCCCATCACATGGGCAGTAGCACCTGCCTCACAGATGCTTTGGAAACATCACGCATTGTTCTAACTGCGTGTCATCTCCTCTCCCCCCAGTTGCCATCTGTACCCGGTCAGAGATGGAGGACTTCCTGAGTGAAGCGGTCTGTATGAAGGAGTTTGACCATCCCAATGTTATGAGGCTCATTGGTGAGCTGGAGGGCAGGGGAAGGGAGAAGCTGGCACATGGAGAATCAGGAGACCCCAAAAATCTGTGGGGAGAGGGGAAGGGAAGGAAAGGATTGAGTCTGTCCACTAGCCTGCATGAAGTGTGTCCAGGTCCTTGTACAGCCCCCACCCATCCTCCGCAGCCCCTCTCTCTATGTGCCCCTCCCCCTAGCCTGGGAATGTGGCAGAGATGTAACCCCTGACCTCTCCCAGAAATAGCTGCTCCCCTCCAACCCCCTGGGCTCCGGAAACAAACCCTGGGAACCAGCCTCCTCAACTGTTAGCTACTCCGCTCCCCTCCCCTCTGCCTACAGAGAGAGATGGTGGCCAGCGGTTGAAGCTGGAGAAGGTGCCTCTGGGGGTAACCCATGAAAGGGACTAAGGGGGTTCGCTGGGGGGGCATCAGGGGTCTGCCTCCAGGGTTCCGAGTGTGAGGGCTTTCCTTCGCCTGTGGTCATTCTACCCTTCATGAAGCATGGAGATCTACATAGCTTCCTGCTCTATTCACGGCTTGGGGACCAGCCTATGGTGAGGGACTTGGAGTTGGGGGCGGGGGAAGGAAGGAGGAGCAGGCCGTCCACAGAGGTTAAGTGACTCGTTCAAAGTCTGTACAGCTAAACAGTGGCAGAGCTAGGGTCTGCGCCTAGGGTTCTGGAATGGCCAGGGAAGGGACTGGGATGAGAAGCACAGAGGGAAGGGAAAGAAGAGATGGAGGGAGGGAGAAGGGACATTGGGAGCCAGAGAAGAGAGCCTTCTTCAGATCACCCAGCCCTGAAGTACCAGTTCACAGAACCTTAGAATCTAGAACTACAGTAGCCAGAATATTAGAATGCAGAATGTCTCACACCTAGCATCCCTTTTTTTCTTGATGGACCTAGGATCTCATTAGTGTGTAGAGGGCTCCTGATAAGAAACTCCCTCTGTCAAAGCAGGTCAGCACCTGCAGCATCATAGAGTACTCCCAAGCTGCCTAGAGCACTGAGAGAGTAAGGAACTTGATCAGAGTCACACAGCCAAGATGTGACTGAGCAAGACTGGGACCCTTGTCTCTGACCTCTCCAGAATGTCAGGATCTGGCTCTCAGGCTTCTCTACCTCAACTGCTCCTTTCCAACACCCCAGCTCCTTAGTCTCCTCATCTCTCTCCATCTCCCTCTGTGTGGCTGGCTCTGGCTCTGTTTCTCTGTCTCTGTCTCTTTGTCTCTCTCTGGCTCTGTTCCTCTGGCTCTGGCTCTCTCTGTGTCTCTGTCTCTCTGTCTCTGTCTCTCTCTGTCTCTGTCTCTCTCTCTCTCTTTCTGTCTCTCTCTCTCTCTCTGTCTCTGTCTCTCTCTGTCTCTCTCTCTCTCTCTCTGTCTCTCTCTGTCTCTGTCTCTCTCTGTCTCTCTGTCTCTCTCTCTGTCTCTGTCTGTGTGTGTATGTGTGTCTCTGTGTCTCTCTCTCATCTTCCTGGACCACAAACCCATGCCCATTCCATGCCCATACTCTCAAGCAGAAGTACACATAGCCCCAGGTGCCCCAGCCTTTGTTACATCCCTCCCAGAAAGGACCATAGCATAGCCACTCAGAACTAAGGGGCTAAAGCAATCATTCCTGCCATCTCCCTCATCATGCAGCTGAGGAAGCCAGAGCCCAGAGGGGAAGTCAGGGTTAGGAGAGTTGGGATGAGGCTGGGTTGACTTAGAAGATGGAAGTGGGATTGGAAAAATGAAGTTGGGGGGAGGGCTTTGGGGAGTGAAAGTGATCAGGGTCAGAGAAGACTGGGTAACCACTAGCCCTCACTCTCCTACTTCCCAATACCCCTCCCTTTGCCCAGTTCCTACCAACTCAAACACTGGTGAAGTTCATGGCAGACATTGCCAGTGGCATGGACTACCTGAGCACCAAGAGGTTTATTCACAGGGACCTGGCTGCCCGCAACTGCATGTGAGCCCTTCCTGTGTGTTTATGTGTGTAAAAGGGGAAGGCGGATGGGCACAAATGCTCACTGAGAAGTCAGGGCTAGAAGAGGGGCTGAGAAATGGTAGCCTGGGGAGAGAAGAATCTATACTGCCTCAGGCAACCCTCAAAAAAAAGGAGAGATGGGACCCAGGCTAGAGCTTGGGGGCCTGTCCTAGGAGACTGGAGGAGCTCTGTAGAGAAGACATTTTTGGGTCCTGGAAGAGTCTCAGGGGACTGGATGGGGAAGGAGGGGGAGAGGAAATGACCCTAATTAGGTCCTGATGGACTTAGTTCTTCCCCTAGGAAATGGAGGCTTGAGAAGGCATTGAGGGAATAGTGAGAGCTCAGAAAGTAGGATCTAGAAAGGCTGGCTTCCTATGCTGCCCCCAGCCCACTGTGGTGCCCACCCTGCCCCCCACAGGCTGAATGAGAACATGTCCGTGTGTGTGGCCGACTTTGGCCTCTCTAAGAAGATCTACAATGGGGATTATTACCGCCAGGGCCGTATCGCCAAGATGCCAGTCAAGTGGATTGCCATTGAGAGCCTAGCTGACCGTGTCTACACCAGCAAAAGTGATGTGGTGTGTATAGGGGCATGGCCATGTGCATTTGGGTGTGGTTATCCATGTGTGGGCCAAGGAGGAGGGGATCCTTGAGGGCCTGAGGGACTCCACTAATCCCCACCTTCTTTCCTGCTTTCCTTGTCCCCCAGTGGTCCTTTGGGGTGACCATGTGGGAAATTGCGACTCGAGGCCAGACGCCCTACCCCGGTGTAGAGAACAGTGAGATCTATGACTACCTGAGGCAAGGTCATCGTCTCAAGCAGCCAGCAGACTGTCTGGATGGACTGTGAGCCTTGCCCCAACCCACCCCCCCCAACACCCTTTTACCATATGCATTCCCCATATCCCCCATCGGAGCCCTGAATATCCCCCAATACCCTGGAATGTTTGGCAGAGAGCCCCCCTTGAGTACACCTAAGCACCCCAAGATCCTGAATACTCCCCAAACACAGAGACCCTAAAAATCCACCTATAGACTAAAACGCTCCATGACCCAAAGTTCTAGGCATCCCCAAAGATATCACCGAAGCACCAGGAATGTCACCAGAAGCTTCCTCCACCAGAACGCCTCCCAAGACCCCGAAACCATCCCCTCATTTAGTCTTCTAAATGCCCACCAAAATGAGAAGCCCCCAAGACCCTACAGACACCCCCCCAAGAACCTATCAAACTCTGGTGACGCACTTTCAAGACTTTCTCTGGACCCCCAGAGAATGTCCTAAAAATAACCAGATGCCCTGAAGCCTCCTTGGAGACCTCCCAAAGCCTGCCACCTCATAAAGATCTCTAAACTCCCAGAACCCCATAATGCTTCCAGATACCTAAATCCCCTCAACCTTTCCACCGCTAACCCAAATCCCTCCTGGCCTTCCCTATATGTCCAGTACATTCAGACCACAGTATTGTGGAAAGAGCACTGGACTTGGATGGAAAACTCCTAGATTCAAGGCTCAGTTCTGATCATTACTGTGTGACTTTGGCCAAGTTCTTTCCTCCTTTGGGCTTCAGTTTCCCACTCTGGGGAGTTTTGGATCATGTTTCCTTCTGGCTTTAAATCCTGTGATCCTAAGGATTCTCCTTAGCCCATCATTACCCCTAAACACCCTGAGACCTCTCCTAGGCTTCTGAGACCCAGACTGAATCTCCCAAAACTTCTCGGGATGCCCCCAAACCTCTAGCTGAGGCCCCCAAACCCTCTGACCTCCACAGAGCACCCTCAGACCCCTCTATCTCTGCTTTGCTTCTATGCTCTGAGCCTTCCATTCCTCATTGATTCCCACTGATCCCCCACCAGGTATGAGCTGATGTCCCGTTGCTGGTCCCTAAGCCCCAGGGACCGACCAACCTTCGCAGAACTGCGAGAAGAATTGGAAATGACATTGAAGAGCCTTCCCCCAGCCCAGGACCCTGAAGAAATCCTCTATGTCAACATGGATGGGGAACCTGCTGGGGCAGCTGGTGGCACCCCCCAAGGGAGCCCCCTGCCCACCCCAAAGGCCTCCTGCAACTGTAGCTGCGTCACCTCTGCCGATGTCCACCCAGCTGGACGATACGTCCTCTGCCCCTCCACAGCCCCCGGGGCCCCAATGCCCACAGCCAGGGGGCCACCTGCACCTCCTGGCCAGGAGGAAGGGGCCTAAGTGAGGCCCCTCAGACCCCACCTTGAGCTAGGCACTGCCACTGGGGAAGCCAGAGGAGTCCACTCCTGGCTTCACCCACCCAGCCCTGCCCCTTGGGCCCTTCCACCACCTCCTGAAGTCACACCTCTCCCCTGACTCCACCCCCGTCCCTTGTCCCTCTTCTTCTTTCCCCAGTTCTGAGATCCCTGTTCCTTGGACCCATTCATTTCTCCATTTCTTCCCATCCCCGTCTCCAGCCTCTTCCCCATCTTCATCCCCCTCTTTTCTACCTGTCTGCCATATGTCTCTCTTCCCATCTCTCCCCATTATTCCTATCCCTGCCCCAATCCTGTACCTCTCTATCCTCTTATCCCTTTTCCCCTCCTTGACTCTCCCCGTCTCTGTCTACCTCTTCCTCCCATCTTTGTCCTCTTCCCTATGCCCATTGCCTTCTCCCTGTCTCTCTTCATCCTTTCCCCATCTCTGTCTCATTTTGTCTCTCCACTTCTATAACTCCTCTCCCCATTTTCTGCTATTTCTGTTCCCGTTCCCACCATCTCTGTACCCCTTTTTGCCATCTCCCTCCATCTTCATCCACCTCCTCCTTTCTCCCTATCTCTGTCCCTGGCGCCCCCAGCTCCATTTCTCCTTGGGGTCTGCACCCCAGCTCTGTGCAATGCATTAGGGAAGACCCCTATCCGGGCCAGCCTGCCCCCCTGAGCCAGTCCATTCCCCCACATACAGAGAACTTGTACAATGTTGGGTCTTCCTCCTCCTCCTTCCCCTTTCGCTTCCAGGGCCCAGATTATCCACATAAACATTTTGTACCAAACAGTACTTGCCTGCTGTCTTCCCTGCACACACACAGACAAAGGCATTCCCAAAGACAGAGATAGAGACATTCAGAGACAGAGATATAGAAAAAAGTGGGACACACCCAGAGATAAAGACAGAGACATCAATGCCAAAAAACAAAAAAAAGACAAATAGAGTCACACAAAGAGACAGTGATTTTCAGAGACAGGCACAATTTAGAGTGGAGACAGCTATAGAGAGATAGCAACAAACTCAGAGACATGCGGAGAAATAGGGACCCCCACTCTGAGGCAGACTTATAAGAAACAGGGACCCTCTCCCAGGTAAAGAGACACAGAGGCAGAGATGCACCCTGGGACAGAGACAGCTGTGCAGAGAGACAGGGACCTACTCAGAGATAAAGACACACGAAGAGACAGGAACAGACCCAGATATTCACAGAAAAACAGGCGCTATGCAGGGACAGAGGCTCACAGACACTTGTGGGAGGCACTCCTGGCAGGCGCACAAACAGATGCACCCAGAGGCACTAGGACTGTGGCAGACACACTCATACACATTCCTGGGGGCGGCGACCGCGGGGACAGATTGCCAGCGCCCGGATGCCCTCTGGCGGCAAGTCCCAGTGGTGTAGATAAGGAAGATGCAGAGCCGGGCTGGAGCGGGGAGGATCGACTGGGCTGCCTGGCTTTGTGTCCAAACTGATGTCGCGGGCCTTCGTTCTCCTCCGTCCGATGCGGGGTTCGCGTCTGGGTCGGCATTGTGTGGCGACGTTCAGGATACGTGTCGAGCCCGTCCTTTCTCCAGTCCCCTCCGTGGTCTTTGTTGAGAGCCTCAGTTATCCACAGCAGAGTGGGGAAAGGGCTGAATCCGGAGTCAGGAGAGACCTAGGATCGAATCCCAGCTCCCTGACTGCCCGCAGGTTCTTCCATTTCTTTCACTCTCGCTTTCTTTATTTGTGAAATGTGGGCGGTAATAGTTTCACTGCCCCTTTCATAGGGTTTGTCGTAAGAAAAACCTCCAAGTGAAATAAGTGAATTTTTTGTTGTGTCTTTGTGGTCTCGGATGGGGGGGGGGGGGGGGAAGGCGGGCTGAGACGGGGCGGGGGGAAGGCGGTCCTCTCCAGTCATCCTGATCGATATCTGGCGCCCGGACCCAGACGGCTCCGGGGCAGAGAGAGAGGCTGGTGACCTTGTACAGCCCTGCCTCACTTCAGTCCAATCCACTCGCAAGTCATGGCATCAGCTTCCTGATGTCACGGTCCTCTCCCAGAACCAATGCCAACTACAAGAGCACATCTTTGTGCACCTAATAGGGATGCCGTGTGGAGGAGGGGGCATACCGGTCTGCTGTTGATGCCGAGTCAACGGATACATCTCGGGGCAGAGTTTCCATTGCATTTCTGAAAGGGTATGGTGGCTCTGAGTTTTCTCTCCGTTAATTTTCTGAGCCAATATGGTGCCCCTGTCTGGCAAATGTGGCTGCTTAGCCGACCTTTAGGAGCTCCTTTGTAGTTCTCTTTTTGAGGGGGAAGGGCAATTTGGGTTAAGTGACTTGCCCAAGGTCACACGGCTAGTAAGTGTTAAGTGTCTGAGGTCAGATTTGAGCTCAGGTCCTCCTGACTCCAGGGCTGGTGCTCTATTCACTGAGTCACCTAGCCACCCCCTAGGAGCCCCTTTGTGCCAAGAACTGTGCTGAATGCTGGTGATACAAAGAAAAGAGGAAAAAATGGTCCCTGCAACAAGAAGCTTCTATTCTACAGGGGAGAAACAGATTGTATGCAGATAAATAAATATACAATACAAAATACATACAAAGCTAAAAACAAATATAAACACCACATGTATAACCTGTATCAAATTGTTTGCCTTCTCATAGAAAGGGAGAGAAAGTAGGGAGAGAATTTGGAACTCAAAAAAAATTTTAATGAATGTTAAAAATTGTTATTACAGGTATTTGGGGAAAAAATATTTTTTAAAAGAAAAAATATAGTTATTCAGGGGACACAATGGACAGAGTGTTGGACATGGAGTCAGGAAGACCTGGATTCAAAACCCAACTTGGATGTTTAGTGGTTTTGTGACCATAAGCCAAGTCCCTAATCTCTGCCTTCCTCAGTTTCCTCATCTATGAAATGGAGCTACTAAAATCAACTACATCCCAGGGTGGTTGTGAGCATCAAATGAAAACATATTTGCAGAGTGTCTGACAAACGGTACAGCATTATATAAATGCTACCCTATGATTATTGTTAATAAGTTTTCACTGACAGACTTTGTTTCGGTAGGTATCACCTTAATTTCCTCCTGTGTCCCTCTTTCCCCTCCCCAACAGTCATCCTGTATAACAACATTGTTAAAAAGAAGAAAAATCAGCATAACAAATCAATACATTTCTTTAAAGCCTGAAAATAGGCGCAATGTCCGACAGTTGTGCACCTCCAAGCTCTGCAAAGGGGTGAAATGGGAAGAGGGATTTTCTTTCAAGCCATGCTCCATCTTTATACAATATAATCTCAGAAGGGCTGAGGAAACTGAGTACTGGGGAGGATCCTATAGGAGGTGGTACCTGACCTGAACTTCGAAAGAAGCAAAGGATTCCAAGAGATGGAGATAAAGAAGGAAGGTGTCCCAGGCATGAGGACAGCATGTGCAAAGACCCAGAGGCAGGAAATGGAATGTTCTGGACAGAGGACAGCTAGTAGGGCAATTCGCATGAAATATAGAGTTCACAAACGGGAATAATTTGTAGTAAGCCTGGAAAGATTGCCTGGAGCCACAGCATAAAGGACTTTAAATGCCAAACAGAGAAAGCTGCGTGTTCTACCCTAGAGGCACTAGGTAGCCATGGAAGGTTATGGAACCTGAAAGCTAAATGGCTTACTTTTTCAACTATGTGAAGGAGGCAGTGGAGAGGAGGCAGCTATTACAATAGAGCAGACAAGCGTTGATAAAGGTCTGTATTAGGGCACTGATTGTGAGTGGGGAGAAGCAGGGAAAGGAAGAGGAATGTGCATTTATATGCCCCCTGGTACATGCCAGGCGCTCTGCTAAGCCCTTCACAATTCTTATCTCATCCTCATAACAACCCCGGGATGTAGGTCCTGTGAAATTATCCCCATTTCACAGCTGAGGACACTGAGGTAGACAGAGAGAAAGTGACTTGTAGGCACATATGGTCACAATCTAGTATGTGCCCAATGCTGGATTTGAACTCAGTTCTTCCTAACACGCAGCCCAGTGTACTTTCCACTGCACCCCCTAGCTGCAAATAGACGAGACTTGGTAATTAAATGGGTACGAAGAATAAAGTAGAGGGATAAGTCAAGGATGATGAAGTTCCAAACCTGGATGACTAGAAGAATGGTGGCACCCTCAGTAGAAGTAGCAAAATTGGGAGGAAGGCTGGATTTATGGGGAAAGGCAATGAGTTCTGTTTGGGATGTCTAAGGACATTGAAGTGGAGACACCCAGCAAGCAGTTAACAATATGGGGTTGGGATTTAGGTCTTCGAGTTTTTTACATAGAGAAAATAACTAACCCCATGGGAGCGGAGGTCGCCAAGAAAACATGCAGAGAGAAAAGGGGGACCCAGATGAAGCCCTGGGGAACATCCAGGGCTAGGATGATAGTCACACAAAGGAGACTGAGGAGGAAAACAGGTAGGAGCAGAATAAGGAGAGAGCAATGTCATGAAAACCTAGGGAGGAGAAAGTGTGTAGGGGAAAAGGATGGCCAATGGTGTCAAATGGTACAGAGAACAGGGAGGATGAGGAGACAAAGAGGCAGGGACACATTGTCAGAGTTAGACACAGGTACGTGCAGATGGTCTATACAGAGAGGCAAGGACATACACTCATATACACTTGGAGAGATAGGAACATACATCCACACTCAGAGACACACAGGAGGAGAACCACAGGTTGTTCAGGAAGGGTGAGGACTAAGAAAAGGCTATTAGATGTAGGAATTAAAAGATCATTGGTATCCCCAGAAAAAAGCTGTTTCGGCCCTTTGATCTGTTGTGTATCCTTGTCACCCATCACTGTTGATGCTGTCTATGAGTTGTGTCTCCAGAGACACAGGTGTGTGTTGTGGTATGTTTGTGCAACTGAGTTCTGTCTCTGAGGGAAGCAATGGCATTATTGTGTAGCTCACGTGTGCAGTTGCTATCCATCAGATTTGGAAACTGCACGGTGCATTCTTGGTGTCTCCAAATGTCTCTGGGGGCAATGTTGTGTGCCTGAGTTATGGCTCTGAGGACGGGTCATCCCTTGATAACTGGCAACTTCTCATTTGAATTCAAAAAGGATACAAGATTGTTCTGTAGATGGATGTAAAAGTTAGGCACATTGAACAATTTAATCAGTGGATGAACAGATTAACAAGGACTTATAAATTTACATTTACTATGTGCTGGGCACCAAGCTCTCCTCCCTTTCCCATCTTAGCCCCCCAACTCTGCTCTGTTCTCCTCTAATGAATCTCTAGCACTCTTAACTCATTGAACCCTGCCAGGCCTCAGCCTTGAATCACTCCCACAATCCCCTGCCTTCGCTCCTACACACATGCTACTAAATGAAGATGCAGAAAACAAACCAGTAGAAAGAAAATGTAGAAATCAACCAGTAGACTGGGTCTACTGTACATTTGTTATATAACCTCAACTGGGCCCTCACTGCTGCTTGGCAATCCTACTATACCTCCCTAAACTCACTTCCCCACTCTCCTCAGTGATTTCTCCAAAACTTTTCATCCCTCCTCAAACCTCCCATGGCTGCCCCTCCTGACCCTCTCAGTGGAGAATCTCATATTTTTGCAGAAAAAACTTGAAGTCATTCACCATGAGCTCCCTCTTCCTTCTGCCTTCTGCCTCTCTCCTCCACTACTCCTGTCTCAAACAAAGAGGCAGGCGGCTTTACTCTACACCAAAACTACTTGCATGGCTGATCCCATTCCATTCTATCTGGCTTCTCTAGCAGATTGCCCCCTCCATCATCCCCAGTCTCATTAATCATCAATCTTTTCCTGTCTTCAAGCTGTTTCCCTACTGCAACTCCCTCCCACCCTGCTTGATCTATCTGTCCCCACTTAGCTTCCATTCCACATTTCTCCTTCCTTTTGTGGGAGGTGGCTGCATTGCCTCTCCTGTTACTCTCTTCTTAATTCTCTGTAGTCTGGTTTCTGGCCTCATCATTCAACCGAAACTCTTGCTTTTAAAGTTACCCATCATCTCCTAATTATCAAATCTAAATGCTTTTTCTCAGCTCTTATTTTTCTGGACCTCCTGTCACCTTTGACATTATCACTAAAACCTCTTCTCCTTGATCTTCTCTCCTCTCTAGGTTTTTGTGGCACTAGTCTCCCCTGGTTCTCATACCTGTCTAATCACTCCTTCTCTGTCCCCTTTGCCGGATCTTCACTATGTTATATCCACTAACCATGGGTGCCCACAAGGCTTTGTCCTGGGCTCTTTTCACTTCTCCCACTATTCAATAATTTTGCTTGGTGATCTCATCAGCTGCCATGAGTTCAACTGTCATCTCTATGCTGATAATTCTCAGATCTGCTTATTCAGCCCTAAGCTCTCTCCTGACCTCCATTCTTGCATCTCCAACTCCTTATTAGACATCTCAAAATGGATATCTCATAGACAGCAAACACAACATGTCCAAAACTGAACTCATTATCTCCTCTCCTGAGCCCTTCCCTCTCCAAGTGATTTTCCTCGCTGTCCCCCACACCTCGATTTCTTTTCCTCCTCTCTGTCTCCTGCTCTCCCCTGCTTCCTTCAAGTCCCAGCCAAAATCCAACCTTCTATAGGAAGTCTTTCTCAATTTCTCTTTAGGATAGTATTGGTGCTTTCCCTCTGAGGACTATCTCCAGTTTATCCTGTATATATCTTCTGTTTGTACAAAGTTATCCTCCATTAGACTTGGAGTTTCTCAAGAGGAGGAATTGTTTTTTTGCCTTTCTTTGAATCTCCAGCACTTACCACTACAGCATCTGGCATGTAGTAAGTGTATAATAAATGCCTGTTGTCTGACAACTAGTCTTTCATCCACGCAACCACTCCGCAAATACTTGAAGCTGTCTTCTAGTTCCAGCCATCACGTCCCCCAAAAGTCTTCCCTTCCTTAGTTTCTCCAAATGCATGTGGCATAATCTTTCTCTTTTGGAAATACTTGGGAATATTATCTCCCTTGTTCTGGACTATGTGGTTCACTCAATTTGGCCTAAGATTGAATTAACTCATTTGATTTGCCTTATCAAGTTTTTGACTCATATCAAGCTTATGTGCCACTAAGATACCTCCCACCTCCCTCCCCCCAGGACCTATATTACAGGAAGCTGCTATCCAGCCACATCTCCTTCATCCTGGTACTTGTGGAATTTATTTTTTGAACCTAAGTACAAAACTTTACATTAGCCCCTACAGAAATTCATCTTATTAGATGTGGCCCATGATTCCAGCCTCTTTACATCAACATACATGTTCCATATCTGAGTTTTTCCTACTGTGTCTAAGTGTATGTTCTGAGTATCTGCTATGTCCCTAAGCAGACATTTATGACATATTATGTGCATGTGTGTGCATGTCTTTATTAGTGAATCCAACTGCTTGCTGTGTGTTGTTGTTATTCGTTAGTTTGCTGTTGTGGGACTAAGCTGTGATTTTACCATGACTCCAACTGAATCCATATCATGTATCTGAGTTTTGACTCTATGTGTACATGGCATTTCTGTTGCATGGCCACTGCGCTGATGTGGTGTCTTCATTGATGGAGCTCTTTTTTTTTCTAGACACAATTGCAGGTTCAAGTGTCCCCACTGGGCCAGGACTAGGATTCAGAGAAACAGATTTGTGTAATGGAACTCTTGGATTCATATCCTACCTCTGTCCCTTTCAACCTGTGTGACCTTGGACAAAGAAGTCACTGAAAGGCTCTGAGTCTGTTTCTTCATCTCTAAGACAAGGAGAATGACTTCTCAATGGCAGCTCTAAAAACAACACATTGCTGTCCTTCAGGTGTTGACTCTGGTGCCCTGCCTATTGATTTCAGACAGGACAGTTGTCTTATTGCTTCCCTCCATGGGTTCATTCTGATGGAGCAGAATGTAGCGATGGTAGCGCTGTGCAGTGTGGTGTGGTATGGTGTGGCATGGCTGTGGTTCTATAGGCCATAGTTTTATTACATGTAATAGTTGTCTGTGGACTTGGTGGCAGTAGTAACATCTGCCAGGATTGTATCTTCGTGTGACAGTGAGATCACTCTATTGCACAGAAGGGTTGTCTTTTCTGAGGCATGATTGTAGATTTGCATGATGCAGTTGTGGCTGAGTGTGGCTTTGTGTGCCACAGTTGTGTTGTGTGAAATAATCATGGTGGCATATGAGACATCTCAGGAGAGTGAAGTGGTACCACCATGGAGACAGTCACAACTGAAACAAGTGAACAGCAACAAATGGGACATTTGTTCTCCTGACTGTGGTGGCAACACCTGCCAGGGTTCTGTTACACAGCATGGTTGTAGTTTTGTGAGGCATGATTGTAGACCTGTATGACATAACTGTGGTTTAGTGTGACTTTGTTGTGGTATTGTGTGGTATTACATGGTGTAACAGTTGTGTTCTGTGTCATGGTAGAGTTTTGGTGCTATACGGCAAAGTTGTGCATAAGATAGTTTAGGTGCTTTGCCACGGTTCTCATTTTGGATGGCAAGGTTAAAAGGCACGGTTGTGATTTCCGGGTATAGTTGTGTTATTGTGTGACAAGGCTGTTTATATCGCATGGCTGCAGGGTTGTTATGGTGGAGGTGTTGGATGTGGTTGTGGTGCTGTAGGGCACGCTTATGGTACTGAGCTATGGTTTTGGTGTTTCACAGATGTTGTATATGCCACAGTTGTGATGCTATTGTATTAACAGTCGTATATCATGGTTGTGATGCTGTTGTATGTCACAGCTGTGATGTTGTATCATACTGGCGGTGTTGTGTGTCACAGTTGCAATGCTGTTATATGTCATAGCAGCAATGTTGCATGTGATGGTTGTGATGATGCTAGGTTCCCGGTTGTGTCATCTTGTGTGCCCCAGCTGTGGTGGCACTGGATTCCCGGTTGTGTTTACATGGTTGTGTCGTGTCGTGTGTCCTGGCTGTGGTGGTGCTAGGTGACTGGTTGTGTTTTCATGGTTGTGTTATGCTGTATGTCCCATCTGTGTTGTGTTGTGTGTCCTGGCGGTGACAGTGCTGAGTTCCCAGTTGTACTTTCATGGTTTTGTTATGCTGTATGTCCCGGCTGTGGTGGTGTTGGGTTCCCAGTTGTGTTTTCATGGTTATGTCATGTTGTGTGTCCCCGTGATGGTGCTGGATTCCTAGCTGTTGTTGTGTCCCAACTGTGGTGGTGCTGGGTTCCCGATTGTGTTTACATGGTTGTGCTATGTTGTGTGTCCCAGCTGTGTTGTGTTGCATGTCCCAGTTGTAATGGTGCTGGGTTCCCGGTTGTGTTTTCACAGTTGTGTTATGTTGTGTGTCCCCCCTGTGGTGGTGCTGGGTTCCCAGTTGGGCTGTGTTGTGTGTCCCAGCTGTGATGGTGCTGGGTTCCCTGTTGTGTTTTCACGGCTGTGTTGGGTTGTTGTGTCCCAGCTGCGGTGGTGTGAGTTCCCGGTTGTGTTGTGTTGGGTGTCACAGCTGTGATGCCTGCATGCCTCCCAGACAGTGTGACTGGCTTCACAGAAGTTCCCAAGGCCGGGCCACTTCCCGGGGGTCTCAGCACGGGGGCGCCCCCCCGCCCACCCCTCCACCCCGCTGACGTCACTTCCTCCCGGAAGACTCTATGGTGGCAGGGCCGCGTCATCGCTACGTCAGGCTTCGCCACCATAGAGACGTCGTCGAGGGGAGTGGAGCTGGCTCGGAAACCGCAATCGGGCGCGGATCTCGGCCGCTGTGGGGAGGCGGGGAAAGGCGGCCGGCGGAGCGAACCACTGAGGGGGAGCTTCGTGTGCACCTGCCCCGCCGTCCCGGGCTTCGCCTCCTGGCCCAGGCCTCCCCGCGGCTCCTCGTCGGCACCCTCGCTCGTCCATGGACACCAACGAGTATTTCTCAGGTAAAGCCCGCAATTTTTGCTGTTGTCTGCGCTTTGGCCCAGGATTCCTCCCCCCGCCGCCGGCCCGCGCCCGTCATCTGGGATTTAACCAATCCGATCCGCGCTTATTAGCATGCCCCGGCACTCGAACGCCTCAGGATAAATCGGTCGCGCCGATTGGTCCATAGATTAGTGGGGGAGATTTGGGAGTTAGGGGTTTTGAGGAGGGGGTTCGGTTTTAATTATTGCAGATGGTGGTGGGCTTTTTTTTTTTCCCTCGGCGGTGCTAGGAAGGTGCAGGCCACTTAATCAATCAACCTCCTTCCAGGTCCTCAGTGGCTGAAAAGCGCTGTAGGGGGCGGGGCTCCAGGCTCCGCCTCGTCCATTGGCCGCTATGGCTTCCCCGGCTTAGCCATTCCTTCCGAGGGGCGGGCTAGTCAGCCAATTAAGGCGCGCGTCACTGCAGCCAAGTTGAAAGTTCGAGGGGCAGCTTTGTGGGCGTGGAGCCGGTAGGCGTTTCGCGAGGCAGGCGCGGATTGGTCGGTAGCGCGGCGCCCGGTTCTCATTGACCGCGGGCGGGCGGGCTTTGGCCAATGGGAGCTCAGTCTAACGCCCTTTCCCCTTCCACGCCCTAAGGGGAAAGGGGCCTGGAGGAGGGCGGTGTCGGAAATAGAGGGTGGTATCCAGCGATGTCTCTGGCTCCCATTGGTGGCTGTCTCCTCTCCGCGCGCCGGTCGCCTGGGCCGCAGGCCAATCAGGACGCGCGCCGCGGCGCGCGGGGCGGTGGGGGGGAGGTGGTGGCGGCCATTTTGAGCCGCTACCGCCGTCGCTAGTGCCGTCGTTGCCCCTGCCATCGCCGTCGGAGGCTGTCCCTGGGGCCGAGGCCGAGGTCGGGACCGGGGCCCATACGGGGACCGGGGCTGGGACTGGACCAGGCGGAGCGAAGGAGGGGCGGGGAGCCGAGGCGCCGCACCATGGACGTGAAGCGGCTGAAGGTGAACGAGCTGCGGGAGGAGCTTCAGCGGCGCGGGCTGGACACGCGCGGTCTCAAGGCGGACCTGGCCGAGCGGCTGCAGGCGGCACTGGACGAGGCCGCCGCCGCCGAGGCCGAGCCGGAGCCTGAACCGGAACCGGAGCCAGAGGCTCAGCCCGAGCCGCCCGCGCCAGCCCCTGAGCCGCCGCCGGGACTCCCGTCGCGGCCGCCACAGGATGGCCAGGAGGCCCCCGGGGTCTCGCCGCCGCCCCCCTCCCCGGAGCCCGCGGACCCCGACGGATCCTGCGAGCCCCTGCGAGTCGCGGAACGACGGCCCGGCCTGGAGTCCGCGAGCCAGGAAGGCAAGGAAGGGGCGGGCGAGGGGCCCGGGACCCCGGGAGGAGGCAGAAGGGACTGTCCCAGAGCCCTGGCCGAGTGCCAGGCAGCTTTGAAGGCAGCAGGGCCGGCCCTCGGAAGCCTAGGGCTGCTGGGCGTTCCCTGCCCAAGATCTCTGCCTTGTAGGGCGCCGCAGGCCGGTGTTGGTGCTTCCCCGGGCCCTGCTGCCCAAGCGCAGGGCTTTTCGGGACCTTTTGGGCGGCCGGGTGTCCAAGCCGTGTGCTTACCCCCGTGCGTGTCTCCAATGCGGCCCCTGCTCCGGGGGCTTCTCTGGCTTGTCTTGGAAAGACGCTGGGGGCGGTGGCCTGTTTCAGCGGTCAGAGTAAGGCAGTTGGAGGTGAGCGCGCTTCCTGCTCCCCCCCACCGGGATGTGGCTGCGGCGCTTCTGTGGTGGCCGCTAGTCAGGCATCTGTCTCCTTCTGGGTTCAGAGGCCTCAGATCCAAAGGAGGTCCCCCGCTAAATGCTGAGGCGTGTTGTGGCTGAGGGGCCTCTATCGCTCTGTCCGTGAGGGACTTGGGGGGCTGGATGAGGTGGCAACAAAGCCTAACCCTCCCACCACCGCCTTCTGATTGTAGATGTCACTGGCAACTCTGCGGAACAGAATCAGTTCTATGAGACCACGAGTGTTCATCAGGAGAAGAAAACTGGTTACGAGAGTAAGCCGCCCGAGCTGGAGCTGGAGCAGCAGCTGGCTGCCTACCCAGGTGAGAAGCCGGGTGCCCTGTCCCCGTCCCTGGGCTTCTGGGTGTTGAGTGGTAGTGTAGACTGCCAGGCAGTGCTGGTTGTCAGGTTATGGTTTGGCATCTGAGTGTCCATTCTAGTAGCAACTTTGACAGGCTGCAGTGTCCAAAAGAGGTCAGCCAGGATAGGGAGAGGCCTGGGGAGACGGTGCTCTAGGAAACCGGTTCAAGGGACTGTCTGGAGAAGAAATCTAGGGGAGTTTCACTTTTTCATCTTTAGAGACCCTTGAGCAGAGCTGAAGTTAGTCTTGTTCTGCTCAAATTGAACAAGTTACTGTGGGTAGAAAGTCACAGAAAGGTGCATTTCAGCTTGGTATCTAGTAAAATTTCTTAACGTTTTAAAGCCATCCCAAAACAGTAAACTGCCTTAGGAAACTGCAGCCCTTTGGATGATTTCAGGCTGTTCCCCACTACCAAAACATGTCATCTCAACACCACTTCTCTAGGCAGTTTTCCAGGGCTGGGGTTGAGGGAACAGAGCAGAACCATGGCAGCAGAATCCAAATGACCAGTGGCAGGGGGCTGTTAGGAGTATTTTTAAAAGATCTCCCCAGCTTCTGGTCTGTGGTTTTGACATCAGCAGACCATAAGTTCTATATGGACAGACGCAGCTTTCTATGTTCTCCTCTGTACAAGTAGGAGGCACTCAGTAATGAGATCTCAGGTGAACAAAACCTATCTTTCAAAGACAGGCAGTGTGCCAGATGTTTGGGTGCCAGTTGCTGTGTCAAATAGGGGTCAGAAAGGCTAAAATGACTGTCCTGAAGTACTTAGATGGGTCAAGCATCTGAGAGGCCCTGTTGTGCCAGGCATTGGAAGAAGGACAAAACCATCCCTGCCCACAAGGACCCTGGGTTCTAAGGAGGGAAACAAGGATATAGAGCAGCATGTACAACGTAGATAAAAAGGAGCCGAACACAAATACAGAGGAGGCACTTTATGAGGAGTCACCTAGTGATTCTGCAGATGAAGACTATGGTAACTGAACTGTGTCTTCAAAGAGGTCTCACAGGGTGATTAATTATCTTGGGGATACCCGTGCAACAGTCCAAGGTTTTCTCTGCTCTCTCTTACTTGGCATGAGTGATCTAGGCGTCCTTTTCAGTCATGTGTGTCCTTGAAAGTATCTTGTGCCACTTGGCACACTCAGGTCCTCTGTGGTAGTAAATATATTCTACTTGATCATACCAGAGTATGCCCGACTGTTGGGCTTTGGGCCACCAGCAGTTTTGATTTTTCCGAAATTGTTCTGTTGTGGTAGTCCCCAGTCCTTGGGTATCACCAAGAGAATTAGTATTAAGGAGATTATGGGCTTTGGTGACAGTGAGCAACTTGGAGTCCTTCCAAAGACCTCACATTTCCTAACTGTTGAACCAACCTACTGTCTTCTCTTCAGTTCTGGATTGGGCTTCTTGTCTGTCTGTAGCTTTCTGGGAAGCTCAAAGGGAAGTCTCCAGCATGGGATTGCCAAGAAAGTCTCTTCTGTGCCAGAAGCATCAGACTCAAGGTCCACAAGACTCCTGAGTGTGGTTCAAACCACATTAAAATGTAATGGGGAAATAGTTAACAAAATTAATTAAAAATACTATAAAAACAGGGCAGCTAGGTGGCTCAGTGAATAGAGTGCCTGGCTTAATCAGAAAGATTCATCTTCCTAAATTCCAGTCTGGCCTCAGACACTTACTAGTTGTGTGACCCTGGGCAAGTCACTTAACCATATTTGCCTCCATTTCTTCATCTGTAAAATGATTGGGAGAAAAAAATGGCAAATCGCTGTCTTGACCAAGAAAACACTAAAATAGGGTCGTGAAGAGTTGAACGAGCCTGAAAACAATTGAACAGCTATCAAAAATAGATAATATGTGGTTTAACAGATCCTTAGTGGCCTCCGTTTCTGAGTTTGAAGTTCTGCTCTAGGCAGCTTGGTCTTAGATCAGTAGCATGTTTGAACTTTTGTTTCTGTCATGTTTTGGTTCTTGTGCAGCATGTTTAGTTTCCTCTGCTGTAGAAAGGTTATTTTTTCCTTCTGCTTTGGGAAAAGGGGCAGAGAGTGACAAAGAAATGAGGATGGGGGTATCACTTTGATCTCTTTGAAGCAATTCCTACCCCCCAAAAAATGTTTCTTGGACCACTGAGATGAACAGATTCTTTGTTAGAGCACAAGTGAGTACAGAAACCCTGGCTTCTTAAAAGAAGCAGACTTGTCTGGATGCTTAGAAGATAGTTCTAACTCTTTTTTAGAGCTATTTCTCCCATTGAAAAGAAAATCTTCTGGGATCCTTAGCCTGGATTTTTTTCCCCGCTTTTGGCAGTCTGGTGAAGCCCCTTCTCAGAATCATGTTTTTAAATGCATACATAAACTGCATAGGACTACAGAAACAACCAGCTATATTGAAATAGTTAGCAAGCATTTTTCTTTTAAGAACAAGTTGATGGGCCCCAGATTCCTGGTATCAGGAAATAATGGCTAAAGTTGTTGTCTGTCTTGACCCTCCTTATTTGTCTTTGCAGTTGAAGTAAAGCCTGGAATAAAGAAGGAAGACTCCTTTGCTGGTTTCCCCCCTTCTAATCCCTCACAGCCTCACCTGTCAAATAGACATCATTACCAGAGTCGGAAAAGGCCTTTTGAAGACAATCGGGGACGTGGTTACTATGAACACCGAGAGGATAAGAGGTAAGCCCATAGTCCTGAAGGTGCCATCCGAAGTCCCCTTGTGCCCAGTGCCATAGGGGGGCATTGCAGGGAGAAGCACAAGCATGCCCAGGGATGTGAGGCACTGTTCAGTTCTGGAGGCGGGGGTCCAGGACAAGGGCAAGTGTCATCAGAATTTTGTACCCCTGCTTCTTTCCCTCCTCTAGTTCAGGTAAGTCTGACCAAAGCTTTGCTTTGCTCATGTCCCTCCTGTCCCATAACCTTAAAGACTCCCCTTTACCTGTGGGCAAAAATGTGTGAATGATGATCCTCTCCTGCCACAACACCTTACAGCAGGGCATGCTGTCAGTAGGGAATCAGTGACTTCACTGCCCTAAAGCCTTGGACATTTCAGTTTCCATTCCATTCACTTCCCTGTTGTCACTGCTCTGTTTAGGGCCTAGCTCAAGTCTATCTAACCTCTTCTCTCAGCTAGAAATGGCCAAGCCCCACCTTCACTTTACCTTGAAATCTGGGCTACCCCTGTGGTGGTGGTGTTTATTATCCCGGGCAGGGATGGGTGGGACCCTGTAAGCACCACACCTGATCTTGCAGGCTTCACCTTCTTTGTATCCCCCAGTGCCAAGTTGAGGTGCTTGGCACACCAGAGGAGGTGTAGAAGCATTGACTGGGAGGAGGAAAAGGCTACTCCGAGGTTACCCCGAGAAAACAAGGACTTGATTAAAGTAGGATTGTCATTGGTCACACCAAAGGAGGCACAAGACCCAAGGTGCAAGCAGAAACTTGGTGGAGGAAAGGCTGGCAGCCATTGCACCTGCCATGCCCAGCCATTCATGTCCCTTGGCAGAGAAAGTCCATGTCAGGGGTGGGGAACCTGCGGCCTTGAGGCTACATGTGGCCCTCTAGGTCCTCAAGCTCAGCCTTTGACTGAATCCAGACTTCACAGAACAGATCCCTTTAATAAAAAGGATGTGTTCTATAAAACTTGAATTCAGTCAAAGGGCTGAGCTTGAGGACCTAGAGGGCCACATGTGGTCCCAAGGCTGCAGGTTCCCCATCCCTGGTCCAGGTGTTTAGTCCCTGCTGTTCCTTTTCATATCCCTTGTGAAAGTGCAAAACATGAGGGGTTTTGAGGCTAATAGAACCCTTAGTTCACAAGTTAGGACGCTTTTAAAACTGAGAACTAAGTCATTTGGAATCCCTATTACTGCTACTCACTTGTATATACTTTGGCAGAGCCATCTCCAGCCAGATCTCTGATGCTTGGGAATGGGCCCCTTTTGGCCAAGAACCCAGCATTGGCTTCCTTTCTTTGTCCATTTCTACTGCCCACCTTGCCACCCAGGCCATTTCCTCATTAACACCTCCAGCAGAGTCCAAGCTGATGGTCCTGTTCTGTGGCTACTTTGGGGAAGAAGTAGAAACAGGTGGTCTAGGTGGACACAGTAGCCTCTCATGGGAGGCTTTCCTAAGTCTCCCCTTCTTTCCCCTGGTACCATTCTCTTTGACGGTCTCTCTCCCTCACAGGGGTCGATCACCTCAGCCACCCGCTGAAGAGGATGAAGAAGAGTTTGATGACACCCTTGTCGCCATCGACACATGTGAGTTTTTGATGAATAGCGTTTCTTTCATCCTCGGTGGGATCCCTGTCATACCCTGCACCGACCAGTCTGACTGCTTCCTCTTCTCCTAGGCCCACCCTCATTTGGTTTCATTCCACTACATGGGGGTCCTCATGTATCAGGCTTATAACCACATTGGGGCAATCAAAGCTAGACCTTGTTGAATAGGTGTGATTTCTATAAAAGAGATGGCATTCTAAGTTGGAAAAACAGCAAGAAAAGAAATGTTCTGTTGGGATTCTACAGGGTGTATTTGGAGGTTTGGTCTGGTGGGGGTGAAGAGGCATGATGGGATTGGTGGGAGTCTGATGCTGTAGCAGAATTGGTCCTGGTTTTGCTCATGACACTTGATGTTTATTTGACTAAATTGTGCATACTAGTGCGTACTGTCTCCCATGTGTGCTGCATGCTAGCCTGGACCCTTGTGACCAGCAGGGAAAGGATTTGAGCCCTGGTTGGCAGGCTGGATGGAGGAGTTTACTCTGCCCTAAGGGCCCTAGCAGTTTGCACTGGCCGGTCATGTTTCTCCTGAAACATTGGAGCAATCAGAGGCCCCTGGGTGTTGGCCTGCCTGTTGCTTGTTTAGGGTTCTTGCCATTCAGTCTTAACTCAACAGAGAAGGGCATTTTTAAAAACCTACATAACAGACCTTTGTGGAAAGGCTCCTGTACACACTGCCATAAATGCTGCAAGAGGGGCACCAGTGAAACAAGAGGTAGACAACAAGCCACCTTAGAATCTGCTTGAGCAAACGGGGTTACCCCAGGGCCCCTTTACACTGCATCATCAGGCCTGGGCAGACCCTAGCTGACCTTCACTCCTTAATGGCAAACTGTACCAGGTTGGGGCGGTGGGGAGCAGTGTCAGCTTCAGGACAAGAGCTTTGGGGTGAACCAGTACAAAGTAGTTTGGCAGGATCTGAGTCAGCAGGAGAGGAAGCACCTTCCAGGAAAGAAACCTGGATCCCAGCTCACATTTCTGTAGCTCTCACCTTGACAAAGTACTTTTGACACAGCCCTGTGGGGTCATGTCAGAGAAGCTGAGGCTCCAAGCTGGGGAAGCATCCTGCCCAGGTGCTTGCCACTGAGCCCCCCTGACTCCTGTGGAGACAGAACAAAGCTTGGTGGCACAGGGAACAATAGAGTGCCTTACTGAAGTAAGGAAGACCAGAGTTCAAATCTTGCCTCTGACACTTAAGAGCTGGGTCATCCTGGGCAAGAAAGATACTTCTCTGATTTGTAAAATGACATTAATAGTTGTATTTTACCTCCTGGGATTGTTATAAAGATGAAATGAGAAAACACGTAAAGTGCTTTGAAGCTTTAAAGCACCGTAGAAATACTCTGATTAAAGCATGTATCTGGGAGGACTTCACTAACCCTTCCTCCCGGGGGGGGGGAGGGGGGGTAGCCCAGGTAGACTCATATCACTTGTGATGAGATGCTGTACTGACCCCGATGAGCCAGACAGTGCCCCCCTCACTCTGTTGGCGGCCTTCAGTGGCCCATGCCTGTATACAGAAACACGCAGACCGGGGTCTTTGGCCATATCTTAATTGCAGCGAGGAGACCCCAGGACTCGGGGTTGATCATGTGGAAGTACAGGCACTTCATTATTGTTATGATGGTGATTATTCCCTACTTGCCATTTTCTGGGCCTTTGCCAAGTGCCAGTAATACCAAAGAGAGTATAATTTTAAAAAAGAAAATCTGGTCCCTGCCCTCAAGGAACTCTGAGTCTAATGAGGGATGACAACATGGAAATAAGTATATATGCAAGATACAGAGTATGTCCATGGAAAGGAGCCTCAGAGAGAAAGTCTTAACTAAGAGAGGAGAGATCCTGGTAGGACTTAAGAGAAGAAAGCCAGGAGGGAAAGCAGTCCAGGCCTGGAGCCCTGCTGGGTGAAAGATGGGGAGGAGGAAGGTGGAATGACTTGTGTGAAGAAGAGCAAGGAGGCCCCTGTGGAAGCACCAGGCTACAAAGGGCTTTAAAAGTCAAGAAACAGGATAGGGAAGCACCATGGTGATCATTAGAGCTTTGATTTTGGGAGACCTGTTGGGCTGCATGGGGGTAGATGTAACATGGCTAAGGGATCGGGAAATGACGATCTGGGAGCTGGGGTGCCCTGGACAGGCCAGGAGAAGAGGGGCAGCTGCAGGGGAGAGGTGATGGGATATCTTTTGGAACTGTTAAGTTTGAGGTGTCCAGAAGGCAGAAGCTGATGGGAGATAGGTCAGGAGAGGTGGCTTTAAAGATTTGAGACTCCTGTGCTTAGAGATGAGACCTTCCCAGAGGAATGGGACTGCATGTCATTGTTCTATATGGGGGGGGGGGGGGGTGTCACATCCACATTCCTTATGCTGGTCGCCTATTCCTTTTTCCAGATAATTGCGATCTTCACTTCAAAGTAGCCCGGGACCGAAGTAGTGGCTACCCACTCACCATTGAGGGATTTGCATATCTGTGGTCTGGTGCCAGAGCCAGTTATGGGGTCAGGAGGGGCCGAGTGTGCTTTGAGATGAAGGTAAAACTTGGCGGCAGCCACCACTGTATCTGATTGATAGGGAAATGATGAGAAGATGGTAAGAAGGGATGGGTCCATGTGGCCCAGATGCTCACCCTGTGACATTTGATTGGGTTTTCTAATGACAGGCACAGAATTACTTTGTTTCTTAAATCTGGATAGGTGATGGGTGGTGGCCAAGGGAAGTATCTTTTATTCTCTTAGGATCCCATTATATCAGACCTGCAGCCTCCTGGGAGGGCATCTTTTTATTGAACAGAGGTGTTTGTTGGAGAAATGCCCTGTGTGTTCATGACATTGGTTTGGACATTTCTTTGCAGTCAGATTGGGAAATAAAAATGGTCACATGGGGAGATGTGATGTGTGGAACTTTAGAGCTGGAAGGAAAGGAATCAGAAGGCATCGAACCTTGCCCTGATAAACGAGGGAGAGAAGAGAGCCCAACAGTGGAGATCAGCCCTTTAGTACAGTCAGTTTCCACTATTTGCATATCTTAGGCAAGTCCCTTAATCTACCACGCCTTGGTTTCCTCATGTATAAAATGAAGGAATTGGTCCAGATATCTAAGGCTTTCTCAGAGATCTAAATTCTGTGATTTTTGTGACCCCTGATTGGTGACCATCCAGCCTCTGGTTGAAGACCTCCAGTGAGAGTGGAAACATCTTCTCTGAATATTTCATTATGTGAGGTTTCTACTTCACTGACCTCCTGTGATCATCCACTCACTGGTCTTCATTCTGCCCTTGTAGACAATATGTCTAGTTGTTTCCTTACAGAGAAGGGAGATGGGTACAATGAAAGATTGTGCTCCCAGCCTGGCCAGGTCTTTGCTGCCACTCTTGCTCTGTGAGTCTTGAGTTATCATGCCTTCTGGTTTTGAAGGCAACTTTGGCTTTCTATATGACATCCTTCCATTGATGCTTTAGACCCCCGTTTCCCCAAAGCTTATTTCAGAATGTGGACCTGCCAAGGCTCCCGGTGTCCCTGTATGGTGTAAGGCTCCCACACCCCTCAGTTCTTTTGTGCCCTCCGTCTGATTCACTGCCCGTAGAGGGGATGGAGGTCAGAGCAAGCGGTGCATTCTCTAGTGCCAGGAAAGCAAGGATGTGGCAGCTTGAGCAATCACTGCTTAACTTGGAGGTTCTTAGGGAATGGGGGGAAGGGGTGTTAGTATGTTTTAGCCAAATACTTATGTGGCCTTTCTGTGTCTTCTGTATCTCTTGAGACCCTGTTCTTCTATTATTCTGTGGTGCTTGGCACCAAATAGAAAGGAAATCTTGCTGGGGTAGGGTGCTGAGGGTAAGGCAGAACCTGTCCTGACTGTCCTCCAGGCTGACCTCAGGCTTCATTTGGAGTGTTGCCTTTGGCTCCCAACCCCTCCTTTTGGAAGGTTCTATCCAACTGATGGACCAGAGGAATGCCCAAAGGAGGGTGACTGTGATGACCAGAGGCCTATTGCAGCCTGAGGGAGGAAGTAGGCCCCCAGTATTTGGAGGGCCATCCCCCCAGTGGGAGAGGGATCAGATTCTTCTCCCTGCACCAGAGGGCAGAACCGGGAGCCATGGGGAGAAGCTGCCAGAGGGGCTCTTCATCCCTGGAGGTCTTCACAAACAGGAGAACCCTTGTCAGGGATTCTATATCAGACCCACACTGGATTAAATGGCCCCATGAGATTTCTTTCTACTCTTTAACGTTTGGCAACTGGATGCTTTTTATCCCTTAGCCTTTGCCTCTTTCAAGAACTCTGTGGCTTGGTGATTTTAGAATTAAAGGTATAGACCCAAAGTACATGAATCCAAGTCTTCTCACTTCATGTCTATTGTCCTTTTCCTAAAGAAACCTGCTTCTTGGACCCAAAGAAGACCTGGGCCTGGGCTTTGGGTGTCTGCAGAGACAAGGTGGTCCCTCCAGAGCTCCCCATCAGCCTCCGTTCCTCCCTTCTCTTTAGAGGGAGCAGAACCTCCTCTTTGGATTTCTAATTTGTACACTGTGTGCTGCTTACATCTCTTAAGGTGTAATGTAGGCGTTATCCCTGTTTTCTGAGTGAAGGAAGCCCAGATGACAGGCACTTGCCCAAATTTACATACCTGTTAAGTGACAGCTGGCTCTAGTAAGACACACCTTACATTGACCATAGCACAGTTGGTCTTCCCTGAGATGGAGCAGTTGTATGAGTCCTAGTCCATGGGTATTTTTAACTCAGGGCCCCATTTCTGCTTTCTCAGATCAATGAGGAAATCTCTGTGAAGCACCTCCCTTCCACAGAGCCTGATCCCCATGTTGTGCGAATCGGCTGGTCGTTGGATTCTTGCAGCACCCAGCTAGGTAAGGATAGGGAGTATCTGGTGTGGAGGGGCAAAAACCAGGTCAGCTGAGCAGCCAGGGTTGGCGGGAATGGAGCTGGTGCCCTTCTCCCTCCAGGGTATTGTTGGGGGGCACCAGTGAGGGCATGGGCTTCCAAAAACAGCATGGAAAGTCTGGATTCTCTTCCTCTCTGGCTCTTTGCATCCTCATCTTTCAAGCACAGTTTGTTACAATGCTGCTTTTAATCTCCTATCACAGGGTTGTTTTAGAAGATAATATTTAGTAAACTGTAGATTCCTAGCCATGGTTCTGGGGGTTGGAGGTGGAAATAGATATCCCTTAGTAACCTTTCCCTGTTGGCTAAATGAGTAAAGGACATGAATAAGCAGTTTACAGAGGAAAAAAAATCCATGTTTTCAATAATCTTATGAAAAAATACCCCCCAAATCACTAGTGATTGGAGAAATGCAAAGTAGAACAATTCTGAGGTCCCCCCTCACACCCATCACATTGGCTGAGATGGCCAAAAAAGAAATTGACAAATGCTGCTGGAACTGCAGGGACACATTAATGCCCTTGGCTGGTCTGGCCACTCTGGGAATGATTTGGAACTGTGCCCCTAAAAGCTTTAAGTTGCACGTAGACCCTTTGGCCCAGTATTAATACTAGGTCTGGATCACAGAAAGAGGAAACAAACCCATATATACACAAGTGTTTGTAGCAGCCCTTTTGTGGTGGCAAAGAGTTGGAAAAGTGAGGGAAAACCTATCATTTGGAGGGCGGCCGAATGCATTATTGTGTATGAATGTGTGCTAGGTCGCAGTTATGTTGTACAAAGTGTTCACAGTAGCACTATTACAGTACATGATTCCATTGGGCTTATGATGGGGCATCCTGCCTGCCTGACAGAATCAGCCAGTGGACACATTTCTTGGACAATCTGATGAGGAAATCATTTTTTTACTATATGTGTTTATTTTCCATGGCAGTGGTTGGGTGAAAGGAGAAAATTTGGTCTTGAAAAATAAAATAAAGTTTAACTCTAGAAAAATAGAAAGCTCTTAGGTAGCTGTACTGCTGCCATTTAAAAACAATTCTAAAGTTTGGTTTATTACTATTGATATCATAATTTTTTCAGTTAGCAAAATTTTGCCTTTTCACCTCCACCTCATCCCTTAAAAAAAAAATAAAACCCTTGTAATAAATGTGCATAGTTAAATCAGAATTAATTCCCATATTGACCATGTCCAAAAAAATAGGTGTCTCTGGATCCATTCACTCTTGTCAGGAAGAGCCTGGCATATTTCATCACGTTTAAGTCTTTGGAAGTTGTTTGTCTTTTCTGTTTCGTTTGTGTTTAGATTGTCCTCCTGCTTCTGCTCCCCTCACTGCACCAGATCAGACGGGTCTTCCCAGGTCCCTCAGAAACCATCTCCTTCATCCCTTTTTACAGCACAGGAGCTTCCTGTCACATTCACGTGCCCTGACACGTTCAGCCACTACCCGGTGGGTGGGCATCCCCTCAGTTTCCAGGTCTTTGTCACTGTGGCTCACATATATGTCCTTTTCCTCTTACTTTGGGCTCTTGGGGCTCTGAGCCTCGTAGTGGTATTATAGGGTCAAAGGGTATGCACAGTTTAATAATTTAGGGACATCATTTCTTCAACATTTGTCATTTTCCTTTTCTGTCATCTTAGCCAATCTGATGGTTGGGAGATGTGGGACCTCAGAATTAATTCCAACTTGAATTTCTCTAATCATTAGTCATTTGGAGCATTTTTTTTCACATGGTTGTTAACAGCTTAGATTTCTTCCTCCGAAAACTGTAAGTACCAATGTCTCAGAAATGAGACTTTTTTAACTTGGATAGATTTCCCACCCATATCTGTCTTATCTAATTTTAGCTGTTACTGGTTTTATTTGTGCAAAATCTTTTAATTATATGTAACCAAAATTGTCCATTTTCCTTTCTGTGATCCTTTCTGTTTCTTATTTAGTTACAAATGCTTCTTCCTTATCTCTTAAACCCAGTTGAATACAAACCAAAATACTTATTTGTGGAATATCCGTCTGCCTAGACTTAGGGGGGATGGGGGGACTGAGACGTGTGCATCTTTGCAATTGCTTCTGACTGAAGCCAGATCCTGATTATTAGTGGAACAGTAAGGATTGTACACTCAGTGGCCATTCAGGTTGCTCTCAGGACAGGTTTCTGAATGCATTTGCTCCTTCATCCCCAGTCCCTCACACCATAAATCTAGAGCTGGAAGGACCTTTAAATATAAAGGTCGAAAGTTCCATCAACTCATTTTATAGCCAGGGCACTGAGATTCAGAGGCGTTGTTCAGGTCACACCCGCACGTTCAGCACTCCCTCTGCTGCATGGTGTAAGTTGCTGGTAATTACTGCTCTACCTCGTCTGAACAAGACGGCTCTAAGTATGCTGTGTAAATACAGGACCTCCATCTTCACGACAGCTCTGAGGAGCAGGCGAGGGCTCCCTCAGCCAAAGCCACAGCCTCCTGGTCCCCAGGAGGCGACCCATGGGGCAAGCACTGATTAAAGGGACCGCCCCAGGTTTCCTGTCCTGTCCTTTTCAGGTGAGGAGGCATTTTCTTACGGTTACGGAGGCACTGGGAAAAAATCTACCAACAGCCGATTTGAAAACTATGGGGACACGTTTGCTGAAAATGATGTGATTGGATGTTTTGCAGTAAGTATGAGCAGACTTTCCATATCTGGGTGGGGCTGTGCTGATAAAATGGGGAGACAACTGCAAGGTGCCCTGGGTGCTAGGGATGTCAAGAGAAACCAGCCCCTTCCCACAAGTAGCTTCACTCTTCTGGCTAGAGGCCCAATGTAGAACTTACAGGGCTTCATAGAAAGGGGGCATATGTGAGCTGAGCCTTTCTGGAGCTTAGGATTCTGCTCTGTAGAAGTGAGATAGGGTGACCCATGCCAGGCATGGGGCACAGCTTGAGTAAAGGCCTAGAGGGGAGAGCAGGCAGCAACACATAAGACAGCTCGGATGGAATGTCAAGTGTACAAAGGGAAGCAGCGTTTAGTGGGACCAGGTTGGAAAGAGGTTCCTGGCACCGGGGCTGTGAGCACCTGGCCAGCCCCTCTTAGAGCTGGTATCCCTGGGAAGAAACTTCAGGTCCTTGGTGTGAGCTGGTTTACCATTTGCTAAGTGGTCCTCTACCCTTCCCTGTATTAAAGTAACCAGATTAGAGGAAGGCAGGGACTTGTTGCTTTGGGCTTCCTTCAGAGTCTTCCTTCCAGTCCTGAAGAGCATTCCCTGCTTCATCCTGCTGCCTGAGTCTTCAGGCTCCTTGATCATTCACAAGTGCCCCAAGATCCCCCTGACCTCAGACTCTGTTGCTGGCAGGCAGTGGGGGGAGCCCTTCATTTCTGTTACCCATCTGGGTCGAGGGCCTCTCTGGTTTGCTGAGAGTATGAAGAGCTGCCTGCAGAGCAGTGGCTGTCCAGTGGCCCACGGGCGCTCATCTGGCTTGTGCTTCTCTCTCCTTTCTTTGCTAAAAGCTAAGCACTTCTGTTTGGTCATTTCCTCTCTCCTCCTTTTCCAGGACTTTGAATGTGGGCATGAAGTTGAGCTTTCTTTTACCAAGAATGGAAAGTGGCTGGGCATAGCCTACCGCATCCAGAAAGATGCCCTGGGGGGCCAGGCACTCTATCCTCATGTCCTCGTGAAGAACTGTGCCGTGGAATTCAACTTCGGCCAGAGAAGAGAGCCCTACTGCTCCATCATCCCAGGGTTCACATTCATTCAACATGTGCCTGTGGGAGAGCGTATTCGGGGAACCATTGGACCAAAGAGCAAAGCCGATTGTGAGGTGAGGGCAGCCATGGGCTGATGCAGCTGGCGAGGTGTCAGGGAATTGGAGTCTGGTTTAGAGTTGAAAGGGACCTTAGAGGTCACCAGAGCCAACCTGACTGGGTCCCAAAGAGGGTGTGATTTAGCAGTAGAGCAAGCATTTGATTTCATTTTTCCAAGGTCACACAGGAAGTAAATAGAAGAATCCTAATTTGAAGAATGTTCCTCTTTGTCTGAACTTTCTGTATTACAGGTTGGTGGGGGGAGTGAAGAGTTAAGATCATCAGTAGCCTCACTGTCTCCTTAGACCAGGCTTGGACAAGGGTTTTGGCTAGAAATGGGAACAGGGACTTCCTGACTTCCTTCTGGTTTGGAGGATGCACTCTAGGAAGGTGCAGAAGCTCTGTCTTTGAGACCAGAAGATGAGACAGAAGGGACCCTGTCCACAAAGAGCAGCCTCTGCAAGGCTCGTCCTTTCCAGTTGCTTGGCTCCCTGGTCTTTTGCCTAACTGCCTACGGGGCAGGCATTCCCTTTCCATTCCCTTTGCTCCGGGTTGTGTCAGCTGCAATTCTGTTGAGTGGTTTGGCAGAGAGCACTCAACTCTGGCCTCTCGGGCCTTTTTCTGATTCTAGAAGGATTTGCCATTGTCGCCCTCATTTCTGCCTGGGAAGGTAGAAAGGAGATGGAGAGAAGCAGTCCTAGACTGGGAGCCAGGCCCATGTTGAGTCTGTTTGGTCTGAGCTTCATTTGTATCACAGGGATAACCTTGAGCTTCAGGTTTCAGGTCTCTGATCCCATGCCCCAAGGCCTTGTCCTCCCCCTTCATCATGGACTTGCTTTGTGGCTTCCTTCATCATCAGGGTTCCACTTCCCCCTCTCTGTCAGATGGAGGTCTGATGTTCTGTGATTCTGCCATTAGGGGGCATGGCTCTCTGCCTTTCAGCAGTCTTTGTGTATTCATGGTATTCTACTCTGGGTTTTCTTTAGATTCTTATGATGGTTGGCTTGCCAGCAGCTGGCAAAACCACGTGGGCTGTCAAACACGCCGCTGCCAACCCCACCAAGAAGTACAACATCCTAGGTACCAATGCCATTATGGACAAAATGCGGGTGAGTGTGCTGTGGCCACCATCCCCCTTGCCTGCTTCTGACCCTTAGCAGCCACCAACCGTCTTTCTCTCCCCTCCCCAGGTGATGGGCCTCCGCCGACAGCGCAACTATGCCGGCCGATGGGATGTCCTCATCCAGCAGGCCACTCAGTGTCTGAACCGCCTCATTCAGATTGCTGCCCGCAAGAAACGCAACTACATCTTGGATCAGGTACTGCAGCCTCTCAGCCACGCTCCTCTGGTCTTTAAACCTGTGGCTTCAAGCCCGACAACATCTCAGGGCCTGGAGCCTAGATAAGTTGCCATGGCTTGCAAAAGTATTTCCAAGCCCTTGTCTGTCTTTGTGAGAACACAGGAGCTAAACTGAGACCCTTGGCCTGCCCCCACTGAAGGCCTTGTCAGCTGCCACATCCTGTGGAGAGGTGTTGGGGCCCCAGACCCCCAACCTCCTAGATTGTTTCCACGGCAGGGAGCTCAAGGCCAACATGTGTGCTCTTCTCTGATCCCAAGGGCCAGCCTCTCCTTGGGGTTCATCTCTCAAATGGCATGTCTGTGTTTAAGATGAGGCCTAGAAGGGCTCCATCATCCAGGCTCCAGCCTCTTCCTCCTATAGGTGAGGAGACTGAAGTCCGCAGAAAGGAAGGGACTTATCCAAGGTCACCAAGGTCTTCAGGAATGGAGTTCAGACTGGGGCCCCTGTCAGAACTCCACCCATGATCCAGATCCTGAGAGATAGATTGGTTGCCTTGAGTGGAAGGTGCTCTATCACAACACAGTGATCTCCAGGGGTCCTTCCCACTGAGAGGCATTATCAGGGTCCACATCGTCAGAATCTGTGGTCGTTTCCCAGCAGTATCACTTGGGGTGTCCTGGAACAAGTGCCATTACAACTGCCCAATGGTGCCTTCATCAAGCCAGGGAGAAAACTGGCTATAACCAGAGACTGGGGGGGGGGGTGGGAAACAGTTGTTCTAAGGGTTCACTAGTAGAAAATGGTCCATGGGATGTATGTTATGTCCAAGCCCCTGTGAGTGGAAAGGTCACTGCTCTCAGCTTCTCGGGCCTTGAAGATAGGGTCAGCTCAGCATAGATCACTTGAGTGGTCTGCCCAAGGGCTGGGGAATACAAGCGAGGAGTTGTCTTATCAATGAAGACAGGTTACTATGAGCAAGTGTCATGTCAAGGACAGACTGGTGTGCACCTCAAGAATGGGCTCTAGCAGAACTTCCTCAGCCCAGTTAGAGTCCAGCCTGACAGAAGGACCCGGACACCATGGCCCAGAAACTACTGGCCAGTTATTCTCACTGATCTGTTATGACAAGAGTCTGAACAGTCCTCGGGAAGCCCAGCGTGTGCCCTGTCGGGTCGTCAACAGTAACAGCCCAGTAACCCTTACATACATGTGTGTGCTCACACAGGTGAGCCACAACCTGCCGCCTTGGCCCCTTACAACCCAGAGGACTAGCCCCCTCCCACCACTGAGCCCACCCTTGGCTTTCTTTTTCTTCATCTATAAACCCATGAGGGGTGTTCTTGACAGAGCTGGCTCAGAGTGGTGAGACGTGCCTCTGACCCCTGTGCAGGTGGGATGGAGGTAAGAGGGAGGGCTGGGAGCCAGCTGGCCAAGCAGGGCTGTGTGTGTGTCTTCTGTGTGTGCAGCTGGTGGGACATGCGTGAGTGTGGGTGTGTGTGTAGGGATAAACAGAAGATGGGGCTGGAGGTCTGAGGACCCAGTTCAAATTTGGTCTGAGACCCTTCCTAGCTGTGTGACCTTGAACAAGTCCCTTCACTTTTCTGAGCCTCCAGTGAAATGGTTCGCTTCGTTGACCTCTGAGATCCGATAGATGGGTAGCTTTCTGGTGTGGGTTCAAATCTCAGCTTTGCCACAGCCTTGAACAACTTACCCATCTATGACCCTTCCTGGCTTCCTCCATGAAACTATTTATACTGGATTCGGTCAGGGATTTTTTCTGCCATAGCCCCTTTAGGCATCACCAAAATACCAGTGGACTCCACAGATTAATGTCTTCAGATGCATCAAATAAAATGCATAGGTTTGCAAAGGAAACCAATTTTATTGAAATAAAGATTTTTTTTTTTCCATCCTAGTTCACGGCCGCCCTCAAGCCCATTCTGGTGGTCTTTGACCTCTGTGCTTTCAGGAATCCAAACCTTAGATTTCTGGGTATGGAAGTACCAGCCTAGGACCACCTTTGGGGCTTTGCCCACTTTTATTTTGGCCTTGACTGTGATGTAAAGAGCTAATGGCCTTCCAGGTGAGGAGAGGGAGATGCCCATGCTGCCCAAGTTTACAGGGAGAGGCCACAGCCTAGCAGCTCCTTCCTTGGGGGCTCCTGCTTACTTCAGGCTGCTTGGAAGAGACAGTTCCACAGACATTTGTAAGGGTCAGGATCTGTTGGCCACTTGGGTGACTGAGGCTGTAAGCTGTCGGGCCAGGTTGGCTTTTGACTTTGTTACAGTAACAGAGTTAGGTCTGGTGAGGGTCTTAAAAGGTTAGTGAAAAGAGGAGGCTCAAAGAGACCCGCAGTTGAATCTGGGCCCTCCTCAGTGCCCACTTGTTCCCTGAGCCAGCTTCTCAACCTCTCCAAGCCTGAGCTTCCCCATCTGTATAGTGGGGATAATGATCTTATCTACTGCTCACCTCCCAGTGTTGTAAAGAAAACACTTTGTAAATATTTCAGTGCAATACTAATTGTTAATAAAATACCTGTAGAGGGGGTGGCTAGGTGGCATAGTGAATAGAACACTGGCCCTGGAGTCAGGAGGATCTGAGTTGAAATTTGGCCTCTGACACTTAACACAAAAACTAGCCATGTGACCTTGGGGCAAGTCAAGCCCAACTGCCCTGCCATCCCCCCTCCAAAAAGTAAAAAATAAAATACCTGTAGAGCTGGAAGAGGAGATGATCTAATCTAATCACCTTTACTCACAAGTGAAGAGCTTGACGATCAGAAAGAGAAGTGATTTGGCCAAGATCTCTTGGGTAGTAAAGTCAGGGTTTGAATCCGGGGCCACTGACCCCCTCCCCAGCTTCTGTTCCCCTCGCCTCCTTTTTTATAGATGAACATAAACCTCAAGTTGTGGGCTAACTTTCAGGCCAGCCCAGGTGGAGGAGAATATTCAAGAGTCTGATTCTCCCTTGATCCCCAGGGCCCCATCAGCAAGTCTTAGCAGTGCCAGCAGATACTACCAAGGGACAGCTCTCAGAGCAGCCAGAAGGAATGAACGGTGCTGCTGCTTTCGATGGTTGTGAGCTCCCCTGCTGCTGCCTGCTGCCCCTTCTTCCTTCCCCTGTTGTTGGGGTGTATGTTCTTCCCAGAAGCTGGGCTGGGGCCCCTGAGGATACCTCTGAAACTGGCAAAAGAGCTGGCCAGTCTTCAGATGCTCTGGAAGGTGTCCAGCTCTGACCCATCAAGGAGTCCTCGACCCTCTGCTGAAGGATCTCCAGATCAGGCATCCACTGAGTAGATTGTTCCTAACTCCTGCTATCCCAAAGCAGAAGCATTTCCTTAAATCAAGCTCATTCTACCTTCGGACTTGAGCAGAAAAGCCTAATTAATCTCTCAGCCCCAACCTCCTTCCTTTTAGATAGCTGTCTTTTAGATAAATAACTCCCCACCCTCATCCCCTCCATCGTTAGTCACTTCTCATATTTAGTAGCCTAGAATTCCCATCCCTGTTGCCTTTGTGGGCAGGAAGGAAAGGTGATAATTGGGAACGGTGACCACCTCAGCCCAAGCCTTCTCTCTCCCACCTCTCCCGAGGCATTAGTTACAGGAACTTGCATTTGAATTTGAGGCTGACGAAATTAATTTGGAGCCTTTTTTGAGAGCCAAAAGCCTCTTGTCCGTCTCAGGAGGTAAAAGGCTGGCTGTGATGCCTGTAGGGCATGTACTTTGAAGAAAGGGGCCCAGTTGTGGGGTTTGCTCCAGCTGTCCACTGCCTTCAGCTGAATCAGAAACTCTAGGTTGGGAAAGAGCTGTGGCCTGGAGGAAACTCCTGACAGATATTGGCAGGCTTGCCAGAGGAAAGTCTTTCACACACAGGCTGGCTTGCCATCCCACACACATTTCCACCAGGAGGTGAGCACAAGCCAAGTCTGGTTCACTCAGTGTCGGAGTTTCCTCCTTATTCAGCTTCTATGGAACTAAACAGGCCAAAGGCATAAGTCACCAATATCTCTGCCTTCTCAATAACCATAGTTTGTAGCTACCTATAGCAGAACCTAATGGGGCAGTGTTCTCTGAAATAACTCTCTCAACCTGTGGGGGAGGAAGCTTACCTAATGTCATGTGTATCTTGTTTGTGAAGGAACCTACTTAAGATTGGTACAGATTAGTGCAATAGGAAAAACTGTAAAGGCCAGAGGAACTGGCTTCTTGTGTGAATGGAAGATCCAGCATTGCAAGCAGCAGCCCCCTGCAGTGCTAATGTATCCTAGCAACCAGGCCTGGTGGTCCCTTGGTGACTGCCGAGGCGCCACATCTGGCCCAAGGGCCCCAAGCTCAGGCTGTGTTTGCTGTAGCAACAGCCTCAGAACTGGAATTGTTTCCTCTCCTTCTCCAAGTGCAGAATAGCCAGTAAGAGAGCCTTGGCCCTATGCTTGCAGAGGAATTTTAGCTGTTGGATTAATTTTCTGGTACTTGCTGCCTTTGTCCCTAGGAAGTACAATTTTCAAACCACAAAGTTTGGCCTGTCTCACTCTTCATCAGTAAGTGGCCTGCTTTACTCCATAGGGGATTGTAGCCACACGTTGGGGAGTATGTGGTCTTCTATCACATATCCATCAGTCAAAAAGCAGAAAGACAGCTACCTAATCCAACAACCCTGAGAACCGCTCCCCTCCCCAACTTTTCCACAAAGACCCCTGGGGACCTAGGCCAGTGCATGCCCCGTCTTCAAGGGAATCATCCAAGGTCTACTGAGACAGCTCAGTTGGGATCAGGACCCCAAGTTTGTCCAGATTTGTCCTCAGTGCCTTTCAGAGGTATAAGGTGAGTTCCTTTAGGAAAAACTCCTTGATCCCCAAAGTGAGACACCAAAAAGGTGGGGAAGAATCAGACCCCATCTTCCAGATGTGAAGGCAGGAGATATTTATTGGTTGCCTCTTGTGCCTGCTGGTGTATGGCGTTGTATCACAGCCATAAACTTTTCTCTTTCCTTCTACCTCAGAGGGCTAAAGAGAATAATACAACTTTGTAATCAGCAGGACACAAAAAGCTGTCCTGTGACCAGGAGACTGCCAAGGTGATGTTTTTAAAAACTGTTAGGCAGTCCTAGATGAAGAGCAGAGATGGTCAATGACCTGCTCTGCCAAAAAAAAGACTACTTCCTTGTTGGACCAAAAGAAAAGCACCTTTAATTAGAGATGTGAGCAGGTGGGTATTTTTGAGGGGTTGCCCTCCTGCTGAGGGCCATGGCTATTTTACCACTCTCCTCTACCCAAGCAGAGCCCCCTCATGGATCATGGCCATCAGGAAATGGGATCTTTGGTGCTTCGTGAAACACCCTGCACCTTGTTACCTTCTTCACAGACAGCCCAGCTACAGGAGGAGATCGACCCAGAAAGAATGGCCTTGCACAGGGCACCAGGGCTTCCTAGTGCAGGAGCTTGGGACAAAAGCTTCTAGACGAGCACCAACACTGTGCTGTGCTGTGTTGGGGGCAGGCTCCTGAAGCCAAATGCCTTCCATGGCCACCTGTTCAGTGAGAACAGTGACCTCCCATCTAAAGAAGCAGAGCATTACAAACCCTTTCCCTCCTAAAAGCTTAGGTACCTTTAGTGTCTTAGGATTTGCAAAGGGCTTCCCTCTTGAAACAAGATGTGAAGTGGAAACTTCATTTACGTGACTGGACAAGGCACACAGGGCATTCAGGCACAGGCCAAGCGACCCCATGAGTGCCCCGAAGAGGAACCTCTTTTGACCCATACTCATTCTACTCCATTAGAATGCCCCTGAAGGAGGGGCTTCCTGTGGAGGATAATAACCTCGAGGGTTGCACTTAAACCCACAGAAGAGTACATTGTGTTTCCAGACAATTCCCAGTTGCCTTTGGTGCTCCAAAAGGTGGCTGCTATCAGAGTCGCCTTTTCCAGTTTGAGGGCAGGCATGGTGATGCCTTTCTGTGTCAGCTGGCAGGAATGAGATGGGTTTCTCAGGTGTCATCCCCTTTCAGCCTAGACTACTGAGAGAATGGGAGTTCTTGGAAAGCAGGGGATTTTGTATCCCTGGCACCTAACCTGGCCTTGGCATACAGTAGGTATTTGTGGTTGCAGCTTGCTTGAGAGCACTCTGACCAGCTTTTCCTGGGAGCAAAGCTTCCCTCACCCCTTACCAGCTCACTAAGTAGCTTTCCCCTGGCCTAACTCTATAGTTGCTGTTTTTGTGTATTCCCAGACAGCTGCAAACTGCTGAGCCTCAGCCCAGAATGATGGGGTAGCCGGGGGGAACTGTGGAGGATCCTGGAGATATGCATAACTCCCAGATCTCAGTGTCCAAGAGCAAGGGCCCCCTTGTGAGGCACCCTGCAGTGTTCTGGCTTCAAAATCCACCCTTGATGCTATTAGGCGATTCACTCAACCACTCTGGACCTCAGTTTCCTCACCTGTAAAATGTGTAGTTAAATGGCTTTGGGGCCCTTCCAGCTTTAACTCCCTAATGCTGTGACTGAAGGCTTCCCATGGAGTGTCTTTGTTGACCATTTGCTGCAGTCCCCCCCCGCCCCCGCAAACTAAAGAGCACATAACAAACAGCTGTTTGCCTCTTTGTCACTTATCGCTAGACAAATGTTTATGGATCAGCCCAGAGACGAAAAATGCGTCCTTTTGAAGGTTTCCAACGTAAGGCAATTGTCATTTGTCCCACGGATGAGGACCTGAAGGACCGAACAATAAGACGTACAGATGAAGAAGGGAAGGATGTGCCTGATCACGCTGTGTTAGAAATGAAAGGTAGGAAAAGGAGCCGACCCAGTCCTGGTGCTGAGGGGCTTAGAAAGGGGAAGTGTCACAGAGTGCTGGGGGGAAGGATGGGCTTTCCTTCCCTTGTTTTCTCTTGGCATTTCTTTCCGCCCCTCCTTTTCCCTGTGGTTACCTCCAGCCTTTAGAAGTGTTCCATAAACTAGAACTTGTTAATGGCCAAGAGGAAGAAGAAATGTCTGGCCATCTTGCACTCCCTTTCCCCTACCCTGCCGCTCAAAAAAAAGGCCTGACTGCTGACAGTCATGGTCAGTATGAAATAGCACCAAGAACACCAGCCTGAGAGGGGACAGATGTTAGTCTGGCCTTACACTTATCCAAGTGGCTGACTGTACAGGAGACCCAGCACATCTTGGGAAATCTCTTTTCCCCCTTTCCCTTGTCTACACACTGGGGACATTTTGCCTTATATGTCCCCCTTGGAACTGTTGTTAAAGGACTAAGAGCCTGTCTGGGCCCCCTTCTCCCCCCTCTTCTGTCTCTGTCTCTCCCCCCCTGTCTCTGTCTCACACATACACACGCACGCACACACACACACACACACCACACCCTATCCAAAGTGGTATTAGACCATCATTGAAGAGGACAGCCTGCTGGCAGGGGCATCAAGGACTGTTGTAAGCACAAAAGGGCCATGGAAATAGAGGGGTTGTGGTCCATTCGTAGGCCATTCTCTTGGATTAACTTCATTCTCTTCTCACTGCTCCCAAAATACATTTCCCTTCCCGTTCTCTCCGGAGGCAGAGGGGCCAACCCTCTGCCTCCACAGTGAGCTTGTTTCTTGGGCCCTGGAAGTAGCTGACCATGCCTCTCTTCCTCTCCTCTCCTGGGCACGCCCCGAAGCCAACTTCACACTGCCCAATGTGGGAGACTTTCTGGATGAAGTCCTTTTCATCGAACTCCAGCGGGAAGAGGCTGACAAGCTGGTGCGACAGTACAATGAAGAAGGCCGGAAGGCCGGACCTCCTCCAGAGAAACGCTTTGACAGTCGTGGAGGCAGCAACTCAGGAGGCTTCCGGGGCCGGGGGGGTGCTGGGGGCTTCCAGCGATACGACAACCGCGGACCACCCGGGGGCAATCGAGGGGGCTTCCAGAACCGAGGGGGCAGCAGCGGCGGCGGTGGTGGCGGTAGTAGTGGCAGCGGCAGCTACCGAGGAGGTAACAGTCCTCCCCTTCCTACCCTCTATCCCCAGGTCAGCATAGCTAGGTGATGACCTAGGAATGCGTGGGGTCATCTTGTCTTCCTCTGACAGTAACCAGGTTGCCCTTTTCTCCAAACCAGCAAACAGGAGATCCCTTCTGAAAGGCCTCTTTGGCATGTGTCCCTGTCCCTAATCTAGCTTCCAAGATCACTGTGATCTTTCCCCTGGTGGCCAGAAGTGGAGGGACTTAGTCTAGTTGGGAAGACAAAACACACACGTGGAACTTGTAACGAAAATGTGGAGATGAGAGGCAGCTTAGGACCAGGGAGGTTCAAATCCCACCCCTGACACACTGCTGTGTGACCCTGGGTGAGTCTCCTCTCTGTATTCCAAGTCATTCCCATCAGATACTTGGTGGCAGAGAAGGGGCTGTTCTCCCTCAGGAGGGTTTCTGTAGCTGGGAGTTGTCTGTCACTGTGGGCTCAGAGTCTGTTCAAAGAACAATGGGCCTTAGAGTCAGGAGCAGCAAGTCCTTCCTCTTGGTTTTTCATCTGTAAAATGTAATCATTAATCAGTGCTTGAGATAAAGGAAAAGCTTGTTGATAAATCTTGGTCTGCTCTAGTCCCAGACTGTTAGACTGGAAGGGTCCTCTGAGGGCTCCTGTCTCAGTCAGACTGGAGCAGCTTAGAGCCAAGACTGCCCCCCACAAATCCAATTCAAAACACTTCTTTTGCTGATATGTGCTTATCCAAGTGACCTGCCTGGAAGGCTCCCAGCAGCATGTGAGGCATGCCTAGAGCAGAGTCCCACTGGATGCTGGCCTTCTGAACACAAAAGGAAGGGCATGACAGAAGCATCAAACTTTCCCTGTTCAATTTCAGTTTGTTCAGTCCATCCTTGGAGCGTATTATCTGCACGTTTGCTAAATACCTTGCCGTTAGGAAGGTCCCTTCCATCCTAGAATCTACTCATCCAGGAAATTGATAAGAATATTCAGTACTGGTGGACGTGTGCTAGAGACAAGAGCCAGTGACCTCTCACCATTAAGAATGGCTGGCAAGACTTTGCCAAGTGCCAAAGTTCCTAGCCTTCCCTGTCTGCCAATCTAGTAACCCCCCCAGAAAATGGAAATGAATCTTGTCCAACATGACCCTTTCTTTATATAGCCAGGGTAACTTCCAGGCATCCCTGCCTCCTCCCACTTTCCAAGTGCTCACAAATCATTCCTCAAGTCCAGGATTATCCTTTTTTTTTTTTTTTTTTTGGAGGGCAGTTGGGGTTAAGTGACTTGACCAAGGTCACATGGCTAGTTTTGTGTGTGTGTGTGTGTGTGTGTGTGTGTGTGTGTGAGAAGTGTCTGAGGCCGGATTTGAACTCCGGTACTCCTGACTCCAGGGCCGGTGCTCTATTCACTGCACCACCTAGCCACTCCCAGGATTATCCTTAATAAAGCTATGGTTTATTAATTCCTAAACCATTCTTGTGGGCAGAGAGTATAAAAGATACGTATACCCCATTCCCCAACCACCTGGGAGTCTGTGGAGGGATGACCACGTATCCAGGAAACAACCAGGCTAAGGCCTGGCGAGGGGCAGCAGGGAAGACTAGCTGCTTCCACAGACGTGACCCGAGGTGTGGTATGGCTGCTACCTCTTTATAATCTGGTCAGCTTGAGCTGGGGATGCTGGGTCTGAGCTAGCATGACCAGGTGTGAACCATGGCCGCCGTCATGGGGGGCTTTGTAGGCCAGAGCTTTACAGACGATCTCCCACAGACCTCACAACCACCTAGGAAGGTAGGCGCGGAGGCCAATAGAGTCTGGGTAGTGTTCAGTGTCCGAGGCTGGATTTGAACTCAGGATTCCTTGGTACCAACTAAAGTCCAGCTGCCTGCCTTCTAGTTTACAAGGCCTTCTCTCTTCCTCATCTGGGAATTTGCCGGTCTCCAGGAATGGTTCCAAATCTCCCAGACGTCTCTGAAAGCAGCTCAGCCTTCATGGCAAGCAGGCAGGCAGGCAGCCTTCCCTGACATCTCGACTCCTCCCTATTGAGCTTTTCTGTCCTGTCCTTCCTCAGCTTTTGGTCATTTTCCTGAGTCCACCTAGAGAGCAGCCCAACCATTTGTTAGATCTCATCTCCAGCATGACATTTTTGAGGCCTGTCAATCCCCAGCCTTGTGGTCCTGGCACTAATAATGCCTCGCTTTCCTGTATCCCTTTGGATCCTCATCAGAGCCTTGTGAGAGAGGCACTGTTAGGCAAGTGTGTTAAATGGCATGCCCAAGGTGGCACAGCTGGCATGTGTCTGAGGCCAGATGTGGATTCAGGTCTGAGTCCCTGTACCGCCTGCACACACAAGGAGCTGGCGTGGGGTAGTGCGGGCAGTGCTGGGCCTGGAGGGCTGTCAGAAAGAGCCGAGTTCAAGTCCGGCCTCAGACCTCCTTCCCCCACCCCACCCCTGGTCAGTCACTCAAACTCATCTGTAAAATGGGTAGAGTAACAGCTGTGAGGAACAAAGGAGCTCATGTTTGTAAAGCGCCGTCTAATGCTGGCTGTCACTGTCACTGTTGCTCTCCAGGGATGGTGCCATTCTTCTCTTGAAGCTTCAGTACTTATCTTTGATTCTGCTTCACATTTTAAAAACTCGGTGTAGCCAGTGGGAGTCAAAAGTTGGAACTCTCCTCTGCCCCAACTTCTACCTTTGTGACAATCATTCTACCCCACTGGACAGTCTGGGAGCTTAGGGATTTTCAGAGCATCCATAGGGATCTCCAGATCCCCTCTCTGGGTCAGGAAGATCTGAGTTCAAATCCTACTTCAGACACATACTAACTGTGTGATCCTGGGCAAGGCACTTCACCCTGTTCTCATCTGTCAAACCATTCCTGTGTCTCTTCTAAGAAACCCCCAGATGCGGTTCTGGGATGGGGCTGTGGAGGGTCAGTTATAAAATCTGCCACACGGCACACTTGAGGTGCTTGTCTGGCAAATGAATGCGGGCAGTGGTTTTTCGCTCAGGACCTGAAAGCCCCTCATCTGCTCCCCCCACATTAGGGACAAGGCCCTGGGCTCCGGGGAGCTGGGATTGGCACCTCTCCCACTGCTCTGGTTGTCCTAACCTAGTCTACCCTGCTGCCTGAGCGAAGTGAGTGGCTGCCCAGCCAAATGACCTTTCTCTGGTTCCAGGTTTTAACCGAGGTGGGGGTGGAAGCAATAACAGCGGCGGGGGCTACACCCAAAACCGCTGGGGCAGCAATAACCGGGACAACGGCTCCAACAGCCGAGGTGGCTACGCTCGGGCTCCTCAGCCCCAGAGCTACCCCCCCACCAGGAGCCAGCCCCCCAGCAGTGGCGTCACCAGCAGCACCAGCGGCACCAGCTACAAAAGCAGCAGCATCCCCACATCAGGGGCCGGCAGCGGCAGCAGCAACCCTCCCGTCAGCAGCTACAGCCCGCCCCAGGTAAGGCCTGCCTCGGGGCTGCTGCGGCAGCCTCAGATGCGAGTGGCGATGGGCCTCTGGAGAGGCTGGTGGCCGCTTTTGGTCCTGGGCCCGCCGGTCACTCCTTGTGCCTGGAGCCAGTCTCTTGGCCCTCTCCCTTGTATGAGCACAGACTAGCCAGTGCTTTCCAGGGAGGGGGTTGAGATCCCTTGGGCTGACAGGCTGGTGAAGCCTATGGACCCTTTTCGAAAAAAATGTCTTTAAATGTATAAAATGTGGTACACAAGATTGCAAAAAGAAATAGTTATCTCGAGATACATTTCTAAAAGAAAAACAGCATGGCTAAGTGGCACAGTGGATAGGGCACCAGCCCTGGAGCCAGGAGGACATGAGTTCAAATCCAGCCTCAGAGACTTGACACTTAATAGCTGTGTGACCCTGGGCAAGTCACTTAATCCTGACTGCCTTGCCAAAAAAAAAAAAAAAGAACTTTTATAGCCCGTAGGTAGAGACTCTCCTGTCTCAAACCTTGCTCCTCTCACTGTGGGCACAAGGCTGGTGGTACGGCCTGTCTTTGAGGGTCCTACATCCCTTACTCCCCAGTTGCCATTGAGGAAACATAGTCCCCTAGGAACTGCTTGTGGACCTGTTTCCTGTTGGACAGGTGGTGGCAGCGTCCCATCTGAGAGCTAACTGGGTCGAGGGCCTTAGCAGGTTTTTTATCCAGTATTCCATTTAACAGATAAGGTAACTGAGAACCTAGGGTCTGGTCATTTGCCCAAGGTCCCCAGTGAGTGAAACTTGGCCTCAAGCCTCAGGCTCCTAACCTCCCTTGGTCACAGCCACAGTTTGGGAGAATGGGCTGCCTTGCACCCACTGTCTCCAGGTGTTGTGATGATCCCCAGTTATTTAAAAGAACCTTCAGTGGTGACTGAAGAATCCTGAACTGACCGCCTATACTGGGGCCAGAAGAACCTCAGCGGTCTGTAGCCAGGAAGGGGAGTGGCCCACCCAGGGCCAAGGTAGGCCTCAAACCCAGGTCTGATGACCTCCGGAAGAGGCAAAAGCATTTGGGTCCGTCAGACCCTGTGGGGGGGGGGGGGGGCGGTGAGAGCCAAACAGATCCAGCCCAGGGTCTCTCCTTTACCCGTCTACAAATCACTGTTTTCCTTTGCAGCAAACCTATACCCCAACCTATAATCAGGGAGGGTACACCCAGCCAGCTTATACTGCGCCTCCACCTCCACCGCCGCCACCCCCTCCCACTTACAACTATGGGAGCTACACCGCCTATACACCCCCCTATACCACCCCCCCACCACCCCCCACCGCACAGACCTACAATCAACAGAACTACAACCAGTATCAGCAGGTAGGCCCTGGGAAAGGGGATGGGGGGGAGAGAGTGTGAATGTGTGAGCATGCGCCTCAAACAGCGTGGCCAGGGCACAGTGCTGGTGAAGGGGGTTCACAATCTGGTCCTTCCCTCTGTGACCCCCCGCACTGCCATCCCCATCCTCTCCTGACACAGTGGGGCAGGAGGCCACAGCCCAACAAAATGTGGGCCTTTGAAATGTTGGCTGCGCACGTGTGAATGCACAAATGAAACCCGGGAACTTTCTGGCTGAGTCCTCTGAGTGTGCCTGGGGAGGGGCCCTGGCACCTGGAGCTGGGCTGCCCGTGCCCCGTGCTGAATCCTCGTGTTCTGTCTTTCCTCCTCTGCTTTCAGTATGCCCAGCAGTGGAACCAGTACTACCAGGGCCAGTGGCCACCGTACTACGGCAGCTATGACTACGGGAGCTATTCGGGGAACACACAGGGGGGCTCAACTACACAGTAGCCGGGGCTGCCCCAGAGGCAGAGACCATACCCTCCGGCCTGGGCCCGAGGGCAGCTGCCACCTTGCCTGGCCAAGTGTCCGTCCGTCTGTCCGTCCATCCTCAGCTCCTGCCTTTCTTGCTCATCCTCCCATTGAGAAGGCGCGTGATTCCTCCATCCTCTCCCACTTTTTCCAGCTCCACAGTGCAGCAAAAAAAGAAAGAACCCCCTTTGCTTTTTTTTCTTTTTTTTTTCTTTTTGAAACAATGGCCCTATGCTGCCAGCCCCTGCTCCTTCCCCACTCAGAGGCCTTGGGGGCCTCCAGTGGAAAGCGCGCAGCAGCTCTGGACCGAAGGAGAGCCCGGGGTGGCCATGGCTGCCTCAGTTCATTTCTCCTGCTCCCCCTCAGCTTTCCAGGCCTTCTTGAAACCAACCCCTGCTGGAGATGTTTTATTGTCTGAGACTTTGCAGAAAAAAAAACAAAAACAAAAAAAAACAAACAAACAAAAACAAAAAAAACAGAAAAAAGATGGAGGGAGGAAGAGGCAAGCCAGATGTTTTATGGTAATTATGCTGTTTTTTAATTTTTAGAATTTATGTCAGTTTTTACTGTGGGACGGCTGTTAATATTTCATCAAGGTAACAATTTCTTTGCTGAGTTCAGGTGACTGAGGAAGAGCACGCATCCACTTGGGATATGAAACCACAAAATCATCTTTAACCTAACTTTTTATACAATGTCTAAGTTCCCGTAACTTTGCACACACGCTTCTGTGTTGAGTTGAATTGTAACTGCTTTTTGTATTTGGAGAGAGTGACTATTGAACTTTAAAACTTTTATTCTAGACGTGCTGGTGGTCTCTTGGGGAGGGAGGGAGAACAAGCAGCAAAGGGGATGGGGGGCCCTTGGAGAAGGCCCAGACCCAGGGTCCCACTCCACAGGCTGGGCATCAGTCCTCAGGAAGGTGTGGCTGCCACCACTCTGTGGTTTCCCCAACCTATTTCCCTTGGGACCTCTTCCTCATTTTTTTCACCTGCACCCCAAATCAGCCAAGTATTCAGTCCCCTAACATGTGCTGAGGCCTGTTCAGAAGCCGGAGTGCTCAGAGAGAGAAGTGGACCCAGGGAGGCTCAGTGACTGGCCCCAGATCATGGCCAGTCCTCTGGCACAAACACAGTCCAGAGACCCCTCCCAGCTACCCAAGCTCTAAGTCAGTCACAGAGGAATGAGGACTCAGAAGGCAGGGCACCTGCCCTTGGGGGAGGAATAGAGTGAGCAAGGGAAGGAGATGCTGGTGTGGGCAGGGCACAAGTTGGGGTTGGTGAGACTGACACACAGGAGCTCTGGGGTCCTGACCTCCAAAGAGGACCTGGGGAGGTAATAGCTGTACAGATTAATCCCACTTTTCAGAAGAGGAAACAGCCTTGGGGAAGTGACTACCCCCCCAGGGTCATAACTTGACATGGGCCAGAGGTGGCATCCAAGCCCACGTTGCACACAGTTCACCCTGGAAAGCCTTTGTACAGCTCCCAGAGCCTGTCAAGTGACTTCTGTGTGTACAAGGTCCTAGTCAGGCACCACTGGCAATGACCATAGGCCAAGCACTGTGTTAGACTGAGCCTCTGAGCCAGCTCCCTGCTGAGGGAGGCCAGGACTTGTGAGGGGGAGGCAGACCAGATGGGCCTGACCTGGCAGCTGTTGTGTGGAGAGCTCTCAGGACCAAGCCAAGAAGAGGTGAGAGGGCAGGGGGCCCTGGAAGCTAGAGCTGGGGGAGGTGGGCTACAGTCTGGTAGCTAGGGGTGGGAGATGAGTGGATCAGAGAAGAAAAAAGGTCTGGGGGGCCTGGGTGAGGGGTAAGGATGACTGGGACAAGAGTGGTAGTGATGTGAACAGGGAACCGTTGGATGCAAGAAAAGCAAAAGGAGGCTTGGCTTGGGTCTCTGGGAGCGTGGTAGTGCCCTCAGTGGAAGGGGGGGAATGAGTTTTGTTCTGAATGTGCTTGAGATGTGGGGGGGCCATGGGATGGAAATAGGCTATGGGTGATACAAAGGATAAATCTGAAGCAGAGCTGTCCCAGCTGTGTGTGAGCACCACAAAGAGGGTGGGGCCTGGCCACTGACTGACCCCTAGCTCCCCCTGCAGGCTTTCTTGTTTGTAGTCCTACCTTTGAAAATCCTGACAAGGGAGACAGTGCATATTGCATGCAGAGGGAAAAACAGCCTCCAGTAAATTGACCTGGTCACTTGGTGTGAAGACATGGAGGGACCAAGTAATTGGATTTCCCCCAGAGAAACAAGCCCTGAAAAATTGGTGGCCACTCTTTTCTCCCTCCCATCACTGTGCTTATCCTGCATGGGCTATCTTGCCCCTGCAAGGCCCTTCACCAGGGAGGACTCTCACCTCCAGGACCATGGGAGAGCCCTTCCTCACCATCTCTCTGAATGCCTGGGCCTCCCCAACCAGAAGCTGTTGAAGCTGGGATTCCATGGGAGGCCTTCCAGTTTGCCTGTCACTAGGCAAGTGTGTTTTAGGAGCACAGCATCCATAAAGACTGTCCTAAGGAAAGCAGAAGCAGAAGATCCCCTTAGGCAAGCTTAGACATGTGAAAACAGGAGACTCAGACAGTGAATGGGTGTGGGAAGGCCGAGGATCCCTATGGGCCTTACCCCAGTTTAGATAACCACACACTGTGTAGACTCCTTTTCCATTACTCGGCTGCACGTTCCCCACTCTGGTCTGGTACTGGGCCATACTCGGGAGCACCCCAGCTATGTATCTGACAATTCTGCTCTGGTCCATCTGACTGCAGTAACCAGTTCTTGAACATCTTTTCCCTCATGACAGCTCTGAGGACTCCACTAAGTCTCCAGGCTGCAAGTCCTCCGTTCATGCCACTGATCCTCAGAGAGTGTGATCCCCTACTCCCCTCACCACATGCCCCCCTGCTTGTCAATGGCTTAAAATGCCCAGAACTGGGCCCATGCCAAAATGGGGCTGTATTGAATCAGTGCCAATGCTGAAAGGCTCAGAAATACCACCTGTTCCAAGTTCCAGATGGGGGCTAGGTGAAGCCCAAAGGGCAGGTGAACAATAGGCCTCTCATTGCAGCCTCAGGGTAAGCCAGCTTTTTGACTACCATTTCACTGTTGACTCGCTTTCAAGTCCACTAGAATCCCCAGCTGTTCAGTCACATCCAACTCTTTGTGATCCCCTGGACCATACCTGTGGTGTTTTTTTGGCAAAGACCCAAGAGTGGTTGCCATTTCCTTCAGTGCATTAAGGCAAAGGGCTACAAGGCACCTTGGGGCCAGAGGAGGAAGCTAAGACCTGCCCAAAGTAACAGGATTTCCTTCAAGGTCATCTGACTCCCAAGAGAATGGTCTTTCCTCAATGCTTCATAAGGATTATATAACTGGATGATAAAAATTGGGCCTTCCTTTCCTGTTGGAATTAGGACAGACCAGTGGGTCTCTACCCCCATCTGAAAGGGGGTTTCATGAGCTAACATGGTTCAGAGCTGAAAGGGGCCTTAGAAATTCTATAGTTTTATGCCTCTCATCTTGCAGCCAAACATGATGGGTGAGCACTTGCCTGAAAATCAGGCAGCTACTGAACCTCACTGGTGGCCTTGGGACTGCCCTCAAGTGATCTCAATAGGGCTCTATTTGCTCGGCTAATAACATTCTTCCCCTGATGTTCTATTCCTTTTTGTCCTCTCTATTTTCTGCTTTAAAACTGCCCCATTATCTTCCCTGCTTCAGGCCCTGAGAAAGGGGTGGTCTGTCTCCTTATCCCCAAGCTTCTTCCCCAGCTGGCTACAAACATTCTCAGGTCTCCTCCATTATTTAAAAAAAAAAAAAAAGTCCTCACTTGACCCTATCAACCCTCCTTTAGGCTGTCTGACAGCTAAACTCAGGAAAAGCTATCTACATTCATTACCTCCTCTACCTTCCACACACTTCTTAGTTCCTAGCAATCCAGCTTCTGACCCTGTCACTGAAGTGAAGTCTCTCCAAGTTTAAATTGATTTCCTAATTTCCAAATCTGATGGCCTTTTCCCAGTCCACATCTTGGGTGTCTCCATATCTCCAGCACCTAGCACAATGTTCAGTGGATTCTTAATCTCTCCTCAAATTTTGACACAACCACCCCATCCTCCAGGATACTCTCTCCTTGCTTTGCTTTCTTGATACCTCTCCTTGTTTGACCAGTCTGGTCTCCATTCCACATCCCTATAGCCTTATCATAGCTAGTGTAATTATATAGTAGCGCCTGCTATCAAATTGCTCCTTTGGTCCACTGGTAGCTTGACCTCTTAATTGTTCTGTGACACCATCATATCTAATAGGTTAAATGATCATTTCTTTCCTATGAGATGCCCACTCCTTTGCAGAGTGGGAAGAGAAGTCTGTGGGTGTGGAACAGTGCATAGAATGTCTGTCTGTGTGTGTGTGTGTTTGGTTTGTTGAATTTTTTTCCTGTAACTTTTTAAAATATTCGGTTATTAGGAATGAGGAAGTGTAGAAAAGAGGGGGAAATTTAGGCAAACGTTAAAAAAAATAATTTAGTAAGTTTGGGGATTTTTCCAACACTTTTAAATTATAATTTAAAACATTCTAAGTTTTTAAATCATTCCTATGCAGATAATTCCCAAAATTATAATGTCCAGACCTAGTCTCTCCCCACCACCTGCCCGCTGAACGCTTTCAGCTTGTCTCTTAGAGTTCACCTCTTGATGACCAAGACAGAGAACCAGCACCGACCCCATGGCCAGCGCTGACTTCTCTCCCCCCGTCTCTCCCACGTCCCTTCTCCCAGCCTCGTCAGCCCTGCCTCCCCAGCGTTCCACGTTCCCCCGCTCACGGGGCTCGACCCAGACCAGGCCCTTCACCCCTCGATTTCCCGTGTGCCATCTTTCCAAGTGCACGTTTCTGGGGCGGCTTCAAAGCCCGGCTCCAGCTTTTCTGCGCACGCTTAATTCACGTGCCCCTTGAACTCACACTCCGGCCCACTCCGAAGGGGCCGCCAGCTCTTCCCTGAGGTCACCCTTTCTTCGCCCCCACCCCTTTATCTTTGTGTCTGTGTGGCTTGGGATGATGAATGATTATAGTTGACATAGTGCTCCACGGGCTGCAAAAGCGCTTTGCAAGTAGCTCATTCCTCGGTGCTGTCATTACGCCCATTTCACAGATGAGACAACCGGCTGCACAGGTGTGCCCGGCAGGAATGCGGCAGGGCGCCGCCTAGCGGCCTCCGCGGGCAGCATCATTCAATCCTGCTCCAGGCGCTGGGGACGCTGCCGGGGGCGGGCACTGCGCGGAACCCAGGGCCGGAAGCGCAGGCCGAGGTGGGGACAGTTTGAGCGTAGCACCGGGCCGCCGGAAGCGGGCTGACAGCCCGGATCACCAGAGAGCGGACTCAGGATGGAGACGGAAGCGGTTCAGGGTCCCCGAGCAGGTGAGAACCGGGCCGGGCGCTGCAGGGATGGTAGGGAACCAAGCCTCGGCGGCGTCAGCATCTGAAACGGCATCTCCCCTGCCCTCGGAATCCCTCCCCCTCCGCCCGAAGGCGTTTGTTGAGAAGCCACGCGAGACCAAAGCTGCTCTCGGGTAGCTTCCCTTCCCCCGCCCTCTTTGGCACCCGCTGGTGGCGCCTGCGCACACGGACACACCTGCCCCGCGCTGCCGGCGCCTGCGTAGATGGGTTCCCCTTCGTCCTGGTACCTGGCGGTTTCCCCTCGGTGCCGGTACCTGGCTTGTTCCCGCCCCGGGTCTTTGAGTCCCCCCATGAAGGACGGGGCAGTGGAGAGAGGGATCGGATGGAGGGGGGGAGTAAAGAGGAGTTGGGTCCGAAGCTCTTGGTTTTGTGCAAGGTGATTCCCGTCTGAGCCGCAGCTCCCTGCCCCCGTCGGTGAAAAAAGTGTGAGCGCGCGGAGGGCCGGCGGCGCCCAGGTGGGGGGCGGTGCCCAGGTGAGGGGCGGCCCCGCCCAGCAGGCATACTCACTCCCGATTCCACAGCCACAGCAGCCACAACCCCTGATCTCGGGCCGGGGCTGGGAGGGGGCGCCGTGCACTGGGGGGAGCCGAGCGGGGCGCAGCCCCCGGAGCTCCCCCAAAGCCGGGGCCCCGCCCAGGCCGAGGAAGAGGAGGAGGAGGAGGAGGAGGAGGAGGGCCTGGAGGAGCCCGGAGTCCGGGCCATGCTGCGCGCCGTGGCCGGCAGCCGAATCCCCGTGCAGAGCCAGCAGAAGGACGAGCCCGACTTCACGGAGCGGGAGAAGGTGGCCATCCTGGGCCGCCTCTACCGGGACAAGCCCCTGGTCTTCCTGGAGAGGTTCCGGAGCAGCCTTCGAGAGGAGCACCTGGCCTGCTTCCAGCACCTGCGGGGAGACTACCGGGCCGACTTCTACTGCGCGGAGGTGCTGCGGGGGGGCGCCGGCCGGGACAGGGCCTCCCGCACTCGGCTCAGGAACAGGCGCTATGCAGCCCTGCAGGAGCTCATCCGGGGTACGGAGACCCGCAGCCAGGGCCGGGGACCAGCCTGCAGACCGGGATGGGGACAAGGACAGACATGTGCACACAGACTCGGATGATGGGGACAGGGCCAGGGACATGCACACAGACAGTAGTAGGGCCAGAGGCAGGCACAGACTGGGATGGGACCAGGGTCAGGGATGTGCACACAGACCCTGATAGGGACAGGGTCAGGGACAAGCACACACAGGGATGGAGACAGGGCCAGGGGTGAGCACTTACACACAGACAAGGATGGGGACAGATACAGGGTTATTCATACAAACAATACCAAATCCAGTGCCATGTCTGCAGACTAGGATGGACAGGGACAGAGCCAAGAATACAGACTGAGACAAGCGGGAGACACACTGTGACAGTTGTAAATATTCAGGCCCAGGCTCCTGCCCACAGACAGTTGCCTCCCTACAGATGCGCATTCCCAGATGTTCCAAGGCGTTGGGCACTGTGTGCCCCCAGCTGGAAGGTCGGGGGTGTTGCTGAGAAGGACCCTGGGAATAGTGGGGACCGGTGAGGGAAAGGGCTGCGGGGAGATGGAGGGTAGGCAGCCCACGTTCCCAGCCTATGTCCTGCCCCAGGTGGGGAGTACTTCAGCGACGAGCAGATGCGGGCCCGGGACCCCCTGCTGTATGAACAGTACATCGGACAGTACCTGAGTGAGGAGGAGCTGGTCGCCCGCTCCCCAAAACCCCTGGCCCCCGATGGCTGCCCCCTGGCCGACCTGCTCTTGCAGTCCTACCAGGAGGGGCTGCTGCAGCGGAGGCTGCTCCAGCAGCAAGAGGAGGAGGACGCCTGCCTGGAGGAAGACGAGGAGGACCAGGACCAGGACGAGGAGCAAAGTGAGAGGAGGCCTGGGAAGGGGGAGAGGGCATGGGAAGTACTCCCGGGGCAGCCTCGCCCACCACCGAAATGGTCTGTCCCGTAGATTCCGGGCCGGGGCAGGAGGAGGAGGCCTGGGTCCCCGACTCCGAGGAGAAAGTCATCCTGAGGGAGGAATTCACCAGCAGGATGCACCAGCGCTTCTTGGACGGCAAAGACGGAGACTTCGACTACAGGTGGGCGTGTGGGCCCCGCCCCCGGGCCCGAGCTGTGTGGGCAGCCTTGGGGGGGGGGGAGGGGTCAGGACACCAGCACCGATGGGGCCCTGGGGACGTTGGCCCAGACTGCAGAGCCCCCGCCTTCTGCCCCACTGCAGCAAGGTGGATGAGAACCCGGACTTCGACAATCTGGACATTGTGGCTCGCGATGAGGAAGAGCGGTATTTTGATGAAGAGGAGCCAGGGGACGCGCTGAGCGTGGAGCCGGATGAGGACTAGGCCCTCAGCAGGGTGCGCCCCCTGCCGGCCGTAGCCGGCCCCGCCTTGTGATTCGACTGCGCCCCCTGCCGGCCGCAGCCGGCCGGGTCTGTGGCCCTAGGGCAGCCCCGCAGAGCCCCCCGGCCGCTCCGTGACACTCAATTCGTGTCTCCCCCCCAACCTCCGCCCTCTCCCTCGTCCTTTCGGACCCTGAGCCGCCCAGGAGCCCCCCTTTGCCAAGGCCGCCCTCGCCAGGCGCTCGGCACAGAGCTGGCCCCGGAGGAGTGGAGTTTGCCCAGAGGCTGACCCGACCACAGCCACGACTTTCCCTTCCTTCACTTCCTCCTGCCCTGTTTACGCTCCCGAATACTTGCAGCCTGTTATCATGGGCCTGAGTCATCCTTTGCCTCCCCCCCGCCCCTCCCCTGTGAGGGCCCGTGGCTGCCCGGGTGGGGGGCGCAGATGGCAGCCTAGCTCTGCCTAATGGAAGCCAGATGACCCTGGTGACTCAGCCAGTCGTGTGGGAACCCGGGCGTCCCGCCTTCCCAGGCTCCTAGGGGAGCCGGCCCCGCGGCAGCCAGGGGAAAAAGACCACCTAGGGTCTCCCCCTCCCTCGTTCCCTTCCCAGTGGGGTTTTCCTGCTGAGTCACAAGGGGAAGTGGGGTGAGTAAGGAGTGGGGAGACGGGCCCCACCCCTACCCTCTTGCCTGCCGGGGAAAGGGGGCAGGGGCAAAGGGGCCGGATTCCCCCGGAAGGCAGGAGCGGGCACCGGGCGAGGCTAAGTCCTGATGGCCACGGCCGTGCTCATCCTTCCCAGAGGACAAAACTCCCGGGGCCAACGACTGGCAGGGGGTGTCAGCAAGGAACTGCAGGGACTGAGAGGGGGAGAGCTCTCCCCCAGACTCCCCACTCCGTGTGTTGCGCAGCTAGGGGTTTGCTGCCGTATTCTGCAGCCCGGCCTCCCTGCCTCTATCTCCCTCACTCTGCCATTATCTGCCCCTCTCTCCATTGTCTTGCTTTCTTTTCTTCCCCCGCTCCAGCCCGCGTCTCTCCCGGGGCAGGCTGGGTGATTCCAGGTCAGGGGATGGCTGGTGTCCCCACAGGGGACCGGTAGGTCGGTCAGTCTGTCTGTGTCTCTCCCTGTGGGGGTTAAGGGGAGTAAGTCTGCGTCTGCATCCCGGGCCAGGCCCTGTCTCGCCCACGGCTCTGCAGTCAGAAAATATTTGTTCTGGGCTGCCCCCTGCCGCCCCCTCTGGGACCCAGGCATCCCAGCCCCGGGGCTCTGTCTCTCCTCTCCCCCGCCTGGGAGAAAGAAGTTGGGGAGAGGATGAGTGTCTTAGGCTGGCTAGTGCCTCCCCAGGGTCCCCTCCCCAGGGTATGTACCATGTAAACACACCAGGCCTGGGGATATTTATACAGTGTGCTGGGCTCCGTGCCAACGCCCACCGCAGCCCCTGCCCGCGGGCGCCCGCCTGCCACCGTGGCAGGCAGAGAGGCCCCAGGGAAGGGGGAAGGAGGGGTGGGCACACAAACGCACACCCCAAGCCACAGACAACACAGAACACCAGCAGGAGGGAAAACACCCAAACTTCAAGACACAAATACACCCACTCAGCTGTGAATTTGCACAAACTCGGCTGAGACACCCTGACCCCCTTAAAACCTCACACATGCTCCTAGGGAAGGAGACTGGGGGGTTGGGGGCAGTGACAAGCCCTTGTTTAAGACCAGAAGGAGAGACAGGAAGGGTCCCTACCGCCCTCAGTTTCCTGCCCCTGTGGGGGCCGGACAGGAAGCCACGCCGGAACCCAGGCATGCCCCCCTTCACTTCCCTCCGGCCCCAGCCTCAGGGGAGGGACTTGGGCCTTTGGGGGAGCAACCACCTTTGTAGCCATCTTCTCCCCCCTCCCCCACACACCCAGCCCCAAGCAGCTTTAGGCATGGGGCAGACGTGCCCTGACTTAGCCTGACCACCCAGCCGGGGGCCCCTGGCAGGCACGAGCCAGGCATGGGGCAGGGCCCCGGGTGCGAAATGGGGAAGGAGGAGGGGCTCTGGAGATGCCAGGGTGGCACACAAAGGGGTGGGGCTTCCATCACCCACCACCTCTCCAGAAAGGGGAAGGTGCTTAGCTACACAGTTTCTCGGCTGAGCAGGGCGGGCACCCCTGAGGCCCAGCCCCCTCCTCTTGCCAGCTCACTGGGCATCCCTGGCCCAAGAGCTCAAGCCTGGGGGCAGAGGGAGCGGCTAAGAGGAAGACAGAGGCGTTTCCCTCCTATGTGTGTGTATGTACACAAATGAGATACATCTGAAGTTCCATGTTCATTCAGTCTGTCCAGCTCATTCTGTGGGTATCTGACCAGTCTGATGTCCACTCTGTAGTCTGTGCTTTGGGGGGGGGGGGGTCAGGGAATAGTTGTATCTGTGTCAGCGCTGGATGGGGGGGGAGTGTCCTTCATTTGAGTCTGCCTCTGCACCTTCCTGCCCAACCTCCACACAGCCCCTATCCCAACAAGTCCTGACAGTTCCCCACCACCAACACTGCTACCCACCCCACCCCCCATTTGAAGTAGCTCGGGAAGGAGGAGGAGCAAACTCAAAGAATCTTGGTCCTGAGTCTTGGGAGACCCTACCTCCCCAGCCTGGCCCCTGGCTCATGCCCCCTGCACCAGCCCTCAGTTGGGGGGACCCCTCAGCCCCCACACTGGGGAGGAAGTATGAAAAGGAATCCTTTTCATGGGGTAGGGCACATAGAGAACTGCAGAATAGAGACTTCAGGGAAAGATGGATGAGGGACAATAGAAAAAGTTGGAGACTGATGAGGACAAAGAAAAGGATGGAGCCATGGGGAGAGAGGCAGGTTAAGGACAGAGAGAGGGAGATATGGAATAAGGAAGACAGATAAGTGGAGACATGATCCTGAACAGCTCCCCCATGCCCTCAATCACACACGGATCCCAGTTTCTCTCTCCACCTTTAATCGGCCCCCAGGGAGTTGGGGTCCGGGTGGCCTTTAAATACCACACACACCCCAGGCCAGGTCCCTCTTTCCTCTCCCAGAAGGGGCCAGCTTGGGGAGGAGTGGGGGGAGGGGGCCGGGCCTGCCGGGGGGTCCCCGGGGATCAGGGCAAGGGTCTCAGCTGCACTTGCAGGAGCGGACAATCATGTTGGACAGCTGCTCCACCTTGGGCTTCCGCCCTACATAGTAAACGATGGGCAAAGGCTCCAGGGCCTGGGGCACACAGCAGGGGTTCACTGATGCCCCAGGGTTGTGCTGATTATAGAGGGCCAGAACCTGCAAGAAGGGAGATGACAAGGCTGATGGACCAAGAGGCCCAGGCAGCTGCCTCCGCCCCCAGCCCTGCCTCTTGGGCTGGGGCTCACCTTACTGTACTGGTTGTCCAGGCTCCAAATGTAGGGACAGGGTCCCAGGCAGAAGTTGGCATGATAGCCTTTGGGTTCATGGATCCACTTCCAGCCCAAGTCCTTACGAAAATCAATGTAGAGCTGACGAACACAACAGTTTTTCTCCGAGGAGCTAAAGGGAGGGGGGAAAGTCCCAAGTGCTCAGATGGAAGGGGACTGTGGTCAAGGACTTACAGAGGGTGGGAGAGGAAATGGAGGGCCAGGGGAGAGTGGGGGCACCACAGGGGTCAGGAAGAGATAGGGCTTCCAGCAGAGAGCAGAAGAACTGGAGAGAGAGCAGAGGGTTAGGGGTTAGAGGGTGGAAAGAAGAGAGGTGGGAGTAGGGATTGGGTCACAAGGGTTTGGGGAGATAGGAGAAACCAGAAGCAGGTTCACAGTAGCTCTAGAGAGCCAGAGGAGAGAGAAGAAAGGTGAGCCGCTCTTACCTGAAGCAGTAGTCAGTGTCCAGGGCCCTGCGGTGCCTGGGGCTATGAAGGTTCTGGGCCCGCTCTAGGGGGGTGGCCATCAGCAGCAGAAAAGGACGATTTTGGTTCTGAATGATTCCCATGTCCCCCCGAACATTGTTCAAACCTGATCCAGGAAAGAGGCATAGAGATGAGACCAAAACCACAGGGTTGGGGGAGGGCTAGATTCTGACCCCAGAGAGCTGCATTCCCCACAGAAGCCCAGATCAGGCACTCACCACTAATATCCATATTTAGCTGGGTATCTTTCTGGTCACAAGAGCAGTGGGCACTGAGGCGGAAGGTCTCAGTCTTTTCTGAGAGCCCCAAGAAGAGAGAGAGGTGAGGCAGGGGGGTGAGCAGGTACACAGGGAAGGTGAAGGGATAGGTCTAGGGTCCCAGGGGACACCACAGGTTCCTAGAGAGAGCATGGGTTCCTAACCTGAGGCGACCAAGTCCCAGACTGGGTAAAAAGGATTATCAAGGGGTTATAGGAAATATCTGTAACTACATTCTCCTAGTAAAAATGAATTAATGCCTGTTTTATGTGCATGTACACATGCATGATAATCTCTGGACTTCAATTCTTTCATGGATGGGACTGTGCGAAAGGGGAGGGCTCACAAAGCCCCCCTCTTCTTTCTCCCCAGAGCATCCACCTCCCTCTGCCTTTCCCAACCTCACCTTTGCTACTCAACCACTGGTATACCACACTGGTAACATCAAAAGACAGCCACTCCACGTTGGGGTTGGACTGGACCCGCTGGCTGGTCAGGTAGCGCCAGGAACCATTGCCAAATTTCTTGGGGGAGGATGAAGGGCAGTGAGGGGGCAGCCCTGGAGGTGGCCTCCCCACAGGCCCTGCCAGTCCCGCAAGCCCCAGCAGCCTGGGCTCACCTGATAGAGTTCCACGTGCTGTTCTACCAATGACTTGATCTTCAGCATCCGGAGCTCAGCCCGAGACAGCAGAGCTGGGTCGGGTACAGCTTCCTGGAGCTCGGAGGTGTTGAAGTGGAAATAAACACTATGGGGGATCTTCTCAGCATCTGGGGGGCAGACAAGGAGAGAGCAATCAGGAGAAGCCAGTCTTCCTCAGCCTTAGCCAAGGCATCTCTGGGCCGGGGCCTGCCTGCCTCATCAGAGAGATGTAGGGGAAGCCTAAGGAAAGATGGTGGAGGCTGGAGCCAAGGGGCCTATATACACAGTGGGAGCTTGAAAAGCTGTCTTTAGGTGGGAGGCCCCTTTCCCCCACCCCAGGCCCTCCAAATAACTTTCTGTGGCTGAGCCAATTCAGAAACCACAGAGCCAGTCTCTGGGTGGCCTGAGCCCCAGGGAGACCAAGGGACCAGAATGTAAGAGGAGAGAGTCAGAGGATGAGGGGCCCAATAGGAATGTAGATTTAGAGGTGGGTGATGAGGCATCAGAGATTGTCTAGTACAGCCCTCATTTCACAAACTGAGGAGGTCTAGAGAACTAAGTGACATGCCCAATGTAACTTGGGTAGGAAGAAAGTGGAAAAACCCGGGCCTCCTCTGCCTCCAAAGGCAGGTTTACTCTGCTTGGGAAGGGAGTGATGGGGAGAGGAGAAAATAGGAATAGGGCGGAAAGGGGTAGAAAAATACAGAGGAGCAGGGCTGTGGGAAGAGGGACCAAAGGCCAGACATTTCAGGAGCAGGAAAGGATTCTCCTGTCTTGCCACCAGTAGTGGTGGAAGAATTTGGATTCGAACTCAGATCTTCCCACTCCAAACTCGGGGCTCTTTCTGAGAAGAAGGCGGAAGATCTGACATGAAGAGAGAAGCCAGGGTGCAGAGAGGAAGGGAGAAAAAGCAGGCCAAGTGGACCCCTCGCTGTCCTCCAGCAAAAGTCCCCAGAACCAAGGGGAAAAGTGAGAAGCCTTCCCCAGGGTTCGGGGGTCAGCCCGGGCGTGGGGAGGGGGGGAGGGAAGGGGGTCCCGGTCTCCAGGGGGGCCAGCATCTGAGAAGGCTGGGCCAAAAGTAGGCCACCCAACCTGGGCTGGGACCTGTCTCAGCTCCCCCTCCTGCCCCGAGGCTCCAGCGACAGATTCTCTGCCCAGGGGCCACTGGCGAGAGGGAGGGACAGGGGCTGGACTCCGGGGTTTCCCGGCCGGCACAGGGACGCCCCGCCCCCAGCGTGTGGCCGCCCTCGTGGGTCTGGCCGGGGCTCCCCCGTCGGACCGAGCGTGTGCATCTCTCGCTCCCCGGTGCCCCCCTCCTCTCCCGCCAGCAGCTGTCGCTCGGCCCTTCTGAAGGTGCCCGCTCCGCCCCCCCCCGGGGCTCACCCGGATTCTGGGGCAGCATGAGGACCCGGGTGACCTCCTTGGCGTAGTAGTCGGTCTCGGCCTCGGGCCCCGGCTCGGCCACGCGGTCCCGGGTGCTGTTGTAGAGGGCGAGCACGGCGTCGGGCAGCGGGCCCGGAGGCACGTCGCCCTGGGCTGGCGGGCTGTCCAGCCGCAATTTGGACAGGATCTGCCCGCGGATGGCCTCGATGCGCCGCCGCTTCACCAGCTCCATGTCCAAGGTCTTGCAGGTGGACATGGCCAGAGCCGGGCGCGGCGGGGCCAGCAGGAGAGCCAGCAGCGGCACCAGGGCAGCTGCCGCCACCGCCCGCAGCCCCGAGGGCGGCATGGAGGAAGAGACACACGCTGCTGCGACGCTGGCCTCGGGCCGGCGGTGGGAAAGAGGAACTGGCCCTCGAGGGCTCGGGGTCCCCGACGGGTTAAAGCTAGGCTCTTTGGGGAGGGGGCCTGAGACGGACCGGGAGATGTGACGCCTGGAGCGTGGGGGGCGAGAACTTGGAAAGAGAGCGCTCTGGGGGCCGGGCGGCCCCGACTGCCCGAAGGGCGAAAGGTCCGGCTTTACGCGAGCTCTCCTCGATTCGGGGAGGGGGGAGGCTTGCTGGGGGGCTGCCGGGGGCGACGGACCGGAGGTCCCGAGGGGAGGCGGGAGTGGGCGGCTGGGGCCGGAGTGTCCAGGGCGCGGTGGCCCTGGCTCCGGGGGCAGGCAGGGCGCGCTCCGGCTCGGCCGGTGAGAAAGTCTCAACTTCTGGGCAACAAGTCCCGTCCCTCCTCCTCCTCCTCCCCCCTCCTCCCCTCCTCCCGGCGGCGGCGGCGGCGGCGGCGGCGGTGGCTCCTGCGGCTGCTCTGGAGACAAGCGGCTCCTGGGCCCCCGGCTCCTCCTCGTCCTTCCTCCTTCCTCCCGCTGGGGCCGGCGACCCGGGCCCCGCTAGAGCCGGGGGGGTCCCGGCCGGCCCCAGGGGCCCCGCATGGGCCGGGGCGGGGCTGGGCTGCGAGGCGGCGGCGGCGGTTCGGGGCGAGACGGGGCGGGGGGCGCCCCCCGGGAACGCAGCTTCGGCTTGGGGGTGGCGGAGGGCAGGGGCAGGGGGCGGGCGGTGGCTCCGGCGGGGCAGCCGGGTTCTGGCTTCGGAGCTTTTTGAAGCGGCTGCGGCCCCACCCAGGAAGCGCGCGCGGGGGCCGGGGAGGAAAGGCGGGGGGAAGGAGGGGAAGGAGGGAGGGAAGAGCGGCTCCCCCCACCACCAGCCGCCCGGAGGCCGGGGGATGGCGCCCCGCCCCCGGGACCCCGGCGTCCTCACTCCCCCCACGCCGGCAATGGGGGGCGGGGGGGAATAGCGGGCTGGGCTAGGGGCTCCCCCGCCCGGGCCTCTGCCCAGGCCCTAGCCGCAATGGGGAGGGGCCGCCAAGTGCCGGGAGAACTAGCCGGGGATCTCCCAGCGCCGGGGCAGCGGAGCGCGAACTGGTCCTCCCTGGGGTGGGGGTGAGGAGGGTGCCCCACGCGCAGCGGGTGCTGCGCCTGAATGGCCCTGGTCCGGCTCTCCCCGTAACGGTCCCCTCACCCCCCAAATTCAGACCCCGGGACAGGCTCAGCCTCAGATCCGGGGTCACTTATTGGAAGGGGTGCCAACGGCGGGGGTGGGATGGCAGGCTTCAAAGGAGGGACAGACAGGGCAGGGCAGATAAGGGACTGGAGGCCTTGGGGGTCTCATCCCCTGCGGCCACTGGGCCGAGGATGCTCTGAGGGCAGGGGCAGGGAGCAAGATGTCAGCGCCAGGTCTCAGCTAGAGTACAGCGCGGCATCTGGGGGCCCTGCTGTAAAGAAAGGCCTCGAGTAAGAGGAGGAAACAGCAGAGATTATTGGGGGGGGGGTGGGGAGCAGGGAAGGAGACAAGGGAAGAGGCTGAGAAGCCTGAGAGGGAGAGAATCAGCGGGACCCAGATGCAAGGAGCTGGAGGCAGAGAAGGAAGACAGGGTCCGGGAAGAGGCACCCAACAATGGCTGGGCCCCGCCCCTGCAGGCAGCCTCCTTTCCCTTTGGGGACCTCAGTGCCCCCATTTTCCAAAGAGTGGAATGAACCAGATGGCACCTGAGGTCTCTGAGGCTGTTTAACACTGACATTCTTGGGTTCAGTCACTCAACATGGGCATCCCTGGGCTCAGGTTCCCCACTCTGCAGACTCATGGGATTGGACTCCAAGGTCTCCCCATGGGGAGAGATAGAGACGAGATGTTTGTACTCTGGAGAAATCTTATATGTAACAATTCATATATTTCTTTCCATGAAATCCAATGCCCCCATGAGCATGGATGCCCCTGGAGAACAAGGCTTTTTCTTGGTACCCCCCCCAAGGCTTCCTTAGGGTAATTCCTGGCACATAATAAAAGCTCAGTAAGAGTTTGTTGATTGATTGCTGAGGGCAGGAGCCTGGGGCCAGACAGAAAAGAGGACAGGGGATGGGGAACTGGGGGATGGGAGGGGCAAGGGGCTGGGAGCTGGCCAAAGCCTTCAGCACTCAACCCCATATCTGGAAAAGTTTCTCAGGATCAGGGCCAGCTCCAGGTGCACAGTGCCCCCTGCCACTGTATGGAGCCGGTAGCGGTCAGCCCCACTGTAGACCACGTCACTGTGTAGAAGCTGGGGCCCACCGCCCACGAAGGCCCGTGCCAGCCGCTCTCGCCAGCCACCCAAGGGGCACCAGGTCATACAGTCGAGGCTGTGGGCCCCAGGGCTGCTGGGAATGTAGGTGAAGCCATAGCCAGACAACTGGCAGCGCCCAAAGCTGTCCTGAGACCACACCTGCAGGTGGAGACGAGGCCAGCCTGGGAATAGGAGACCAGGCCTGCCTCAGCCCTTCTTCCCAGGCCTTGGGCTCCTGCCCTCCTTCCATGCTTTTGCTCAGGCTACTGTTGCCACCCCATGAGTCTGCCCCAGTCCCCAAGGGCCTTCTCCCACCGACCACCACTGCCCACATTGGGACGAGAAGAACCCAGAAATGACAAGTCTGTCAGGCCTAATAAACAACACAGACCATCTCTGGGTCTCTTTTGTTTTCCTCCCAGTCTTTGGGGGCCCAGGTGGGGTTCCCCAAACCCAGAGTCCAGCCTTGGGCTCCCTCCAAGCCTGAAGGACTCCTAGGCTCCCTGAGCTGGACAGGGGGGCTGTCCAGGGAAGGACATCTCCCTCCTGCTGTTCCTTCCCTGCTCACTTGCTTGAAAGCCTGGGGCCCTGCCCTTACCCTGTAGGCCTTTGGTAGCAAAATGCAGGTCAATTGGGTGACACCAGTAGGCCATGCTGCCCAGCTGTGGGGTGTCCACTTGCGTCTGGCCCTCCCGAGCACCTGAGAGCAGTTTCCAGGCTCCCCCTGCCAATCAGGGAAGGGAAGAGCACTCAGAGGGTTCTGCTGGGTTGGGAGGGTGCCCCACAGAGGAGAGGAGGAGAAGGGGCATCTGGGTCTCTTTGGAGCTGAAGGATCTCCAGTGGCTCGAAGACGCAGCTGGGGGCGGGTCCTGAAGAATCAGGAAGAAGTCAGGACTTCCCCCGGGGTCCCACACTCTCCAGCTGTGTAGATGGGGAAGGTCAAGGAGGGTCAAGTTCCCTGCTGGGGGCAGGGGGAGGGGAGGGATCTGAGCGGAAGAGGCTGAGTTGGGCCCACACACTCACCAGTTTGGATGCCCCACTTGCAGAAGAGGCTGCTCTCAGAAAAGCCTGTTGCCCCAATGATCTGCCCAATTATATGGACCTCAGCCATGGCCCCACCAAGAAGAGAGGAGAGATGTCGGAAGAACCCAGAAACACTTGGAGTTAGCAGTCACCAAACTGCTGCCTGGCCTCGGACATAGCTCTGGACCTCGGTTTCCGCATCTGTGAAATGGGCAAAACATGGTTTAGCTCAATGGCTGGAGCACTAGACTTGAGGATCTGAGTTCAAATCCAGCCTCAGACCCTTACTAGCTGGGTGGTCCTGGACAAATTACAACCTGTTTGCCTCAGTTTCTTCAGCTTTAAAATGGGGATAATACCAACACAGACCTTCCAGGGTGGCTTTGAGGTTCAAGTCCATAACACCTACACTTTGCATTAGCATCTTCAGAATCGGTAGCCCCGCCCACCCCAGGGCCCCACCTCTTGACGCCTCTATCCCCGCCCCTTAGCGCCTCTAGTCCCGCCCCTCAGCGCCTCTAGCCCCTCCCCGACTTCCAAGTACACATGCGCAATATCCCTGAAGCAAAGCAAAATTCTAGTGACTCCAGCCCTAGCGCAGGCGCTGTTTCTCCGACAAGCGCAACCGTACAGGAACACGTCCCCGCGTCTCAAGGCGCGCGGCCCTCGCCTCCCCTGCCCCTAATTTACCCGAGAAACCTGAAGACTTCGGGACCCGTCTGCAGGCTCGACGGCTTCCGGTGCCCGCTCCAGTCGTTGCTCTGGCAACGGGAGCTCCCGTCTTCCCTCCGTTACATTCGTGCGCGCCCTCGAGTCGCTGATTGGTCGTTGGAGAGGAAGTGGGGCGGAACCAGTAGGTATCTCCCGCCTTCCCCTTAAGGAAAGCGCTCCCTTTCCTTTCCTGAGTGCCCGCCCAGCACTCTGCTCATTGGTTCTGGAGGAAGGTGATGGAGCAAGAATACGTCTCTCCCTTCCAAGGTCCCTTACGTCAGCCCAACTGTTGGGCGCTGATTGGTCTGTGACTAAGGAGCTGGGGCGGGACTACGTCTAACAGGGTGGGGTGGAATAGAGTACCTGGATGCCATATTGGGTGTGGCAAGTGGGCATTAGCGGGTGGCCATGTTGAGTGTGTAGTTCGGCTTCATTCCACTTTCTTATTACAAATAAACAAAAAGAAAACCCAAGCCTGCCACTCTTAGTAAAACCACTTTCTGCCCACGTAGCACCTGTCAGCCTTACTGGAAACCGCCTTCTTCTCGGTGTAACCATCCCCCTGCCTGAGCCCCAGAAAACCAATCCATTTCAGACCGAATTTATTAACTACCTACTGTGTGCCTCTTGTAACACTAAGTGCCTGTGAACCCGACTTGCTAGACACCGGCGCTGCAAGGGCAAAAACAAAAGCAGTCCCTGAAACGGCGTTTGGCCGGAGAATTCAAGAACCGATCACTAAACCGTAAAAAAAAAAAAAAAAAAAAATCAGCAGGCGCTTATTAAGCATCTCCTGTGTTCCAAGCGGCGAGAGAGGCGGTAGTGGGAAAGGGACAGAAATGAAGCGGGGAGCCAGGATCGCGGGCTTCTGACCTTCCCTTCAAGGTCATTGCATTCTGCTGATGGGTTCTGTGCGCACAGACGGATAATATAGGTGGATAGGTGGGTGGGTGGGTAGAAAAGATAATGGGTGCATGGATGGTTAGATATATAGAGAGGGGTAATGTCTATAGATTGATATGGATAGATTATATAGATGTGGATGGATAGATGATGAATAGATAGGCAGTTGAATGGGTGGGTGGATGAGATGAATGGATAAAAAGAAGGATGGATGCATAGATATGGATGGGTAGATATAGGTGTAGAGAGGGTGAGAGATAAATATGGATGGATAGATAGTTATGCGTGGATAGAGATCAGTCATAGATCTGGATGTGGATGGATGGACAGATTACATAGATATATAGAGAGAGGGAATGTTGATAGAAAGATAAATAGGTATGTAGGTGTATGGATAAATTAATTAGAGACAGACAAATAATTATGTCACCTCTATCTGAAGCAGCTTGTTTCAGCCTGCACCCTATTGTTTTCCTACAATATCTTCAATCTTTTAATGCTAGAATGGCCTCTGAGCATTTAATTGAAAGGGCGTCACCAGAGGTTATCTAATGTCACACCATGTAGGGACTTTTTAAAAGAAGGTCATGGGGCGTCTAGGTGGCGCAGTGAATGGAACACAGGCCCTCAGGATGACCTGAGTTCAGATTTGACCTCAGACACGGAGCACTTACTGGCGTGAGTCCTTGGGCAAGTCGTTTAACCCCAACTGCCCCACATTCCCCCTAAGGAAAAAAAAAAAAAAGGTGACAGTGCTTGGCTTGGAGAACAGGAGGCCAAGAGTCCAGCAAAGAAGGAAGGAAGAGATGACAGAAGGGATGCTGGTGGAAGAATAAGTAACTGGAGCAGCCTGCTGAGTTTCCTGAGGAGGTGGTTCAGCCATTTTTCTGGCATTTTTCTGGTGGTGATCATTTGACCCTGAATCACCCGGGATGGGATGAAGGTGACTTGCTTTTCCTCATGTTAAAACAGACCCCCCTCCAGGGATGCTGGGGCTACGCAGAGACCAGGCAAGGCTGTTCCAACGCCTGAAGAGAATCCAACCAAGCAGGGACAGCCGGGGCTCAGGCTGGCTCCCCTCCCAGTGGGCACACTTCCACTGCAGATGGCACAGCCCAGTCATGGACAGTTACTCTAGCTCTTGGGGCAGGGTTTCAGGTTCCACCTGATGGCTGACTCGGATATAACACCCAAGGTAACCAAGCTACACCTGCCTTGGTGCTGGGATGGGAGAAATAGTTGTCCCCAGTGGCAGGTCCATGCACTTACATATAAAAAGAAAACGGTGTGTGGGATGGCTTTCTGGGAAGAGGGAAGGCAATAAACGCTGGGGGAAATTTTGGTGATGGAAAAAAACCAAAAATTTAAAAAAAAATTTTAAGAGGGAAATTTTGGCTCCTAGATATAAGTATCTATACCTAGCTACAAGTAGGGGAGTCAGGCAGGCAGAGGGCAGGAAGGGATGCATTCCAGGCCAGGGAGACCCCGTGAGAAGATGGAAGCTCACCCTCTGAGGGTGGAAAGTAGAATGTAAAGGGGAGTAAGTGTGGAAAGGCAGACAGGAGGCAGTTTGTGAATGCCAGGCTGGGAGAGAAGGTACAGGGGCTGCCATGTAGCAGAGAGATTGGAGGTGTTCTCTTTGGGGTAAAATGAAGGGCGGGAATAGGCATTTATAGAGAGCCTACTGTGTGCCGGGCCTGGTGCTAAGCCCTTTATAATAATGTCTCACTTGACCTTCACAATAATCTTGTGAGGAAGGGCTTATTATCTTCCCCATTTCACAGCTGAGGAAACTGAGACAGGTAGAGGTTAAGGTACTTGCTCAGGATCACACAACCAGCAAGTATCTGAACTCAAATTTGAGCTCAGGATTTCTTGCCTCTAGGCTCGGCTCAGTACTCCACTCACTGAGCCGCCTTAGCTTGAGGCCCAGAGTAATAGATGGAGCAGCAAAAAGGCATTCTCTGCTCCTTGTGCTAATTTTGGCCTAACAGTTAACACCCAGAAAACACAGGTGCTCCATCAGCCACCACCACACTATCCATACATGGAGCCATCAATTACAGCAAATGGAGAAAGAGCAAATGCTGTGGATAAGTTCACTTACCTCGGCAGTATGCTTTCCAGGGATGTGCACATTGATGATGAGGCTGGCTCAAGCATTGCCAGAGCTAGCTCAGTGTTTGGGAGGCTCCCAAGGAAAGTATGGGAGAAAAGAGGTATTAGACCAACTACCGAACTGAATGTCTTCTGAGCCATTGTGCTGGCCTCATTGTTGGATGCCTGTGACCCCTGGACCGTCTACCAGCACCATGCCAGGAAACTGAATCGCTTCCATTTGAATTGTCTTAGGAAGATTCTGAAGATCACCTGGCAGGATAAAGGACCAGACACTGAGGTCCTTACTCAGCTGAACTGCCAAGTGTTCAGACTCTGCTTCAGAGAGCACAACTGTGATGGGCTGGCCACATTGTTCTAATGACTTTTATGTAGAACTCACACAGGGCAAGCATTCACGTGGAGGTCAGAACAAGTAACCAAGGACACTGTCAAGGTCTCTCTGAAGAACTTTGGAATTAATTGTGAGACACGGGTGACACTGGCACAGGACCGCCCAGCATGGGATGGCATGCCCGCTCCAAAAGACAACAGCCATGTTATAACAGCAGGGCTGCTAGGTGGCGCCATCATACATAGAGCAGCAGGCGTGGAGTCAGGAAGGCCCGAGTTCAAATGTAACCTCAGATACTTTCTAACTGTGTGACCCTGGGAAAGTCACTTTGCCCTCTCTGCCTCAGTTTCTCCATCTGTCAAATGAGCTGGAGAAGGAAATGGCAATTACTCCAGCATCTCTGCCAAGAAAACCCCAAATGGGGTCACGGGGAGTCAGCCACAACTGAAGAATGACCGAAAACAATATGTTATCATGGGTTTTCCTTTCTGGTATGGGTTAGATCCACAGGTTTTTGATGCTCAACTCTAAATTCTCTATTTTGAGTTTGTGTTTTAACTGAGAAATAGGAATGTTCTGGTAAATATTTAACAATCAGCTTTCTTGGAAAATATACAACAGGGCCCACTTTTAAGTTTAATGGCATCTCCTCCACCTCTGTCTGAAGTCTAGACAATCAACCAAACAATAAATGCACCAAGCCTAGGTTTGAAACACTTTCAGTTTTCTGTCAATGTTCACCCTGAAAATTTAACAATCGGCTCCTGAGATCCTGCTCCGGTGGGCTTCTGCACCCCCTGCAGAGGGACCATAAGGAAGAGCTCCTGAAGGTTCTGAACAGAGGAGTGAGAGAGTGAGACCAAGGAAGACAACTTTGGCGGCTACATGGAGGGTAGCCGGATCAGGGAGTCTGGAGTCCAGCTAGGAAGGACACACTGAACAATGTTGTGGGGTAAAAGGGGTAGGATTCGGCAGAGGGCGAGATGGAGTGTGGGACAGAGGCAGGTTTGAGATGGCAGCCCTGAGAGACTGGAAAGGCCAATAGCACCCTCCGTGCAGAGAGGTTCAGAGAGCATGGTCTCAGAGGAAAGGCAGGGAGTTCTGCTGCGGACATGCTGAGTTTGAGATGACGACGCGTTCAGGAGACAGCTCTGGAGGAAAACGAGGGCTAGATGTTGAGATGAGGGAGTCGTTCGCATGGGGATAATTGCAGAACTCATGGAGCTGATTAGGGTGGTGCAGCGGGAGCACCCCTTTGCTTGAGGGTGATGAGCCCACAGAGGACATTGAGAAATGGTCAGACTCGTACAAAGAGAACCAGGAAAGATCAGGGTCACAAAAGCCTAGAGGAGTGTATCAATAATGAGATATTCACAACACCCATGATGGTTATGAAAATGTAGCAAACTCTCCACATGGAAGGCAGCACCAAGGTCTTTATTCAGAAACCATAACACTGAGTCCCAAAACCAGAAGGACAAGTCCCAAAACCAGAAAGCCAAAGTCATTATAATGGTCACAAAGTTGATACACATAGTT
>CM053596.1:16379000-16407810 GCA_028646575.1 Pseudocheirus occidentalis | reverse complement strand
CACCAGTTCTGAGCCTGGCCCCCTTCTGGGCCTCAATTTCCCAACCTATAAAATGGGGGGGGAGGGGTAAGCATCTTTTGAGCTGTCAAGGCCTGGGGTAACTGAGGATCTGGGTTCCCAGAATTGCATTTATCTGATGTATTTCTAACAGACCTTCTTGTTCCCTCCCCCGAGGGGGTCTAGTCAGGCCATGGACAATCCCCAGGACTTGCACCAGCCCTTGCTTGGGCCACCACCAGATGGATCCCCTGTCGTGGAGCCCCCCAGCTCCAAGCCCCCCAACACCAAGCCCCCCAGCTCCAAACCCCCCAGCTCGACCCCAGGGCAAAAGCGGGCCCATCGCAAAGAGAAGGTCGTCAGGGAGATGCTTCCACTGCCCACTGTCAGCTTGGGGCTGCTCGAGCCCAAGAATCCTGATTTAGAGGTAGGAGCTAGGGCCAGCAGAGGACTCTGGGCACCTCCAAGGAGGTCTGACTTCAAATCCCAAACAGGATGGAAGGGACCAGAGCGCCCCCCCCTCCCCCCGGCTTTCATGCCCAGGGCCTCTCTGTTCTGGGACGTGTCTCTGCCCCAAGAGCTAGAGCTCCCCATGCATGCTGAGGCTGGATGGCCACCTGTTGGGGTGTGTGGAGGGCAGCCCTCTGCAGATGCAGCTGTTCTCGCCCCTGCTTCTGCCCGCCTTCTTCTGCCCACTGCTCTCTCATTTGCAGACTCTCTGCATAGTCCCCTGGTCTCTGCTGACTTCACTGCTCTCCCAGTCAGCGTCTGCGTCTCTCGCTGGTGCCCGTCCATCCCCCCTCCATCCCCGGCTGCCTCCCTCTGCCGCATCTGTGCCAGCCCCAGCCCTCTGCAGTGTCCCTGCTCTGGCCCCCTTTTCAGCCCCCTCCTTGCTCTCTTTCTGCTTGTCTCCAGCTGTTCCTTCAGGCCTCGGCTGCGCTGGCTCCGCTTCTCTGCCCTCGTCCTGCAGACCCTTCTCTGCCCCTCCCCCCTTGTTTCTTGGGGTTTGTCTCTCCCCAGTGACCAGTGATGGAATGAGAGTAGGGGGGCATTGCCAGGTAGAAGGGAGGGACCGCCCCATCAACTCCCCTTCGGCAGAGGGTGGGCCCTATCTCCACCTGCCCCCAGCTCAGCACCCGAGACTCCCCAGATCACAAGGCTCTTCTCTGGCCCCTTTTCCACCCCCTTCAGCTAGCAGAATATAGGCTCCAGGAGAGCCGTTTCACTTGTTTCTGTATCCTTGGTGCCTAGCACACAGTAAGTGGCCCAGGAGCACTTCGTCAGCAGGATCAGACATTACGCTCTCATCACACCCCTCCTGGTCCTCGGTACTCTGCTCCTTCTTCTGACCAGGCTTGGGGGATGGCAGAGGGGTAGGGTGAGGTTAGAAGGTCGTTCTGGGCAGGCCCTTGCAGGGTTTCTGTCTTCCCCCACCGTCTCCTTCCTTCACAGGATTGCTGGTCCAGTGACAGTGACTACGAGGGAATGGGGGTCGGTCAGTTCACCCCACTGCTCTCTCGGGATTACGTGGGCCTGGCTGTCTTCTCTATCCTCTGCTGCTTTTGGCCTTTGGGCATAGCAGCCTTCTCTCTTGCCCAGAAGGTCAGCAAGTGTTGGTGAAATCGATGGGTGGGAAGCAGGGAGGAGAGGTCCCTGGGGCCCAGGGCTCACAGCCTCTTTCCTCTTGTCCCCTCAGACTAACAAGGCCTGGGCAGCAGGTGACGTTCGGGCAGCTGGCGCATCTGCCCGGCGGGCTTTCCTGCTGGCCGTCCTCGCCATTGGTCTGGGGGTCTGCATCTATACAGCAGCCCTGGTCACACTGGCCACCTACCTGACCTCAGGGGATTCCCTCTAGAGGCTCAGACACCTGTGAGGTCCAAAGCCATGACAGCAGTCAGGACCACAAGGACCTCCCCCCTACCCCATTCCCCATCCCCACCCCCACTTTCCCCATTCCCCATCCCTGCCTACATCTATCCCATTCCCCATCCCCACTCCCACTTACCCCATTCCCCATCCCCACCCCCATTTGCCCCTTTCCCCATCCCCACCCATCCCATTCTCCTCCCTACCTGCCCTACCCCAAAGCCCCTCCCTACTCCACCCTCAACCCAGGAAGAAACAAAGAATTAAACCTGGGATTCATCTGAAACCAAACTGTTGTGTGTCTGTGTTGTGGGGGGACTAGGGGCCCCTGAGCATTCAGAAGATAACAGACTGGTGCCAGCTCATGATCTCTCCCTCCCCAAGGGCAGGGCCAGCCAAGCCAAGGTTCTCAGAATGGACCCTGGGGCACAGCTGGCCTCTTGGCTGTCCCCAACTCCTGCCCCTCATGCCTAGAACTCGGTCACTTCTTTCCTCTGCCTTAATTCTTACACAGCTCAACTCAAGCAGTTTCCATTCACAACAAGCATTTATTGAGTGCCAACTGTGCCAGGCCCTGGGCACACACAGAGACAGTCTCTACCCACACTCTCCTCTAGGACCTTTTGCAGGGACCCACCAGATGTTAGCATCCTCCACCTCCTCAAATGACCTTGATTTTAATTATCCCTCCAGGAAAGGCTAAGTTCCCTTTGGGCAAGAACAGTTCCATTTTGTCTTGGTGGTGCCCAGCAGGTGGGTGGTGCTACAATGCTCAAATCCAGCCTCCAGAGGCTTACTGACAGTGTGACCCTGGACAAGCCACATTACCTGCCTGCATTTTCTCCCTCCCTCCCTTCCAAGGTTGCTGGGAGAATTAAAAAGGCCATGTCTGGAGAATTCTTAGCCCAATGCCTAGCACACATAAGTGCTACATAAATGCTCCCTCCTCTCCAATCTCCCATCACCTAAGTGTCTGGGCAGGAACAATGGGTTCACAGGGTTTAGAGCTGGACGGATCCTGGAAGGCCGGAGAGTCCCCACTAGACTGATAGGGAAACTGAGGTAGGAGGTCACACAGGCAGGCTCAGGGATTCGCCCAGCCCCCTCCTGGCACTTCCAGTGGGGGCAGACAGAATCTCGGACAGTTTGCCAAGGCCTCTGAGGAGCTGGCATCTCCCGTTCCCAGGAACATGGGGGAACCTCAGAGACCCTGTCCTGCAATGGCCCTGCTGCAGGTCAGCTCTTGGAATACCGCCGCTGCAGAGAATCTCTGTAGAACCGGAAGATATGATGGGAAGCGTGCTGGGAGGCCGCGAGACACTGCTGGAACTGGGGGAAGAGGACCTGGGTCAGAGCCACCAAGAGAGCAGCAGAGCCTGTGAAAAGCTCCTCCCACTGAGGGCCAGCCCCAAGCAAAGGCTGGCTGCTAAGGAGCCCCCCTCATTTCCAGAGGAGCCCTGCATCCCCAGCCTGGGGCTTGTCCAGCTGAAGGTGACAGGGCCTGCAGGCACTGCAGCTCCATCTGTAGCCAGGTCACCCCCAGGGTACAAATCCCACACTCCTCCCACCTCAGCCCACAGACACCTGTCTCCCCTTAGAAGGGCTGGACTGCAGCATCCCCTCTTTCCAAATCCCTGTCAAATGTGGGGGCTGAGAGACTACCCAGAGGGACCCCTGGAAAGTCCTTGGGTCTCGGGAAAAACAAGACTGAGGCTTGAAGACCACTGGGAAGGTGTAGAGGCTGGGTCAGGTCCAGAAAGGGAAGAAAAATCTCAACACTGAGCTCCTTCAGTACCCAGTACCAGCCCAAGGACAAGTAGGCCTCTGGTCTGGGGAGGGCTCACATCCTCATCCAGACACCTAAGATCTGGAGGCAAGTGGTGCAACTGCCCAAGGAATGAGCTCCCTGACCCTCCCTAAAAGACACAGGGTCGAAGAGGCTTCTGGGGCCTGGCATGTTACCTCAGCCACAGAGTAGAGGCCTTTGGTGGTGGACATCAGCAGCTTCTGCTCAGTGCTGTCCAGGGCAAAGGTAAGGATGGCCCGAGCCTCCTGAAAGACAGAAGGGATGAAGTTCCCGGACACTCTCCGGCCCTCTCATCCATACAGAGAAGCAGGTGGTCTTTTCCAGCAGACTGGAGCACCTTCCCCTGTCCCCCCCTTCTCCCATCCTCCATGCAGGAAGATGTTCTTCCCTGGGGCCATTTATTCATTCACTCACTCTTCTGACCCATAACTGAGGTTCTGCTCACCTTCTCCTGCTTGGCTGTGGGGTCAAGGACAAGGCCACCATCTGGGTCAAGGGCACAGGTAACCCCGCAGAACAATGCCCGCATAGGCACACCAGCGTCCACCAGGGCCAAGCAGGCTGCATTCAGGCAGCAGGCCAGCAGCTGTACAAAGGTCAGGGTCAAGGAGGCAGGGCCTGGGTGCAGAGGGACACAGGGACCAGAGGCTTTTGTCCAGACTGGGAATCCTACACCAGTGGTTTGGGGAAAGCCTTTAAGAGCTATTTAATCTCTCTCCAATTCTTTAGGGAGGGGAAGAGAAGGGGACAAGGTCATTCTATCAAGTCAGAGGCAGAGTCAGGACATGAATCTGGGTCAGAATCTCCAGGGTGAAAAGGGCAGTCAAAGGCAGGAGGGAGCTCAGCAGTGACCTAGAGCCTATCTCCTGTATGAAAGGGTCCTCAGATGGGAGACCTCCCACCCCCCAAGGAGAGGCCCCTCCACTGAGGCAGCTCCCATCTTTGGGCTTTTTCCAGCCAGGTTTCCCTGATCTATCCTCTGAAGCCAAGCAGAAAGAGACTACTCCTTGTACCCAAGACAGTCCTGTAGTCACATTTAGCTCCCATGTCCAGCCTTCTCTTCTCCAGGCTGAGCACCCCCAGTGCCTTGTGGCCCTCTTCAAGGCCTGACCTGAGCCCACCCCCAACCCTCTCCCTTCCAGCTTATCCTTGCCCTTCCTAAACCAAGTCCCCCAGCACTGAACACTATGTCCTCTAGGTGTGCCTTGACCAGGTCCAAGGGTGACTGGGCTGTCATCCCTTTACTCCTGGAAATCATGGCTCTTCTGACATGGCTCAAGACCCTAGAAGCTTTGGGGCCCCTCCATCCCCCAGCTGCCTCTTATGGAGTTTGCTATTTTTTTCAGCATCAGGGACTCTGCCCCTCCATAAGGGTTTGGAAGGGAGCTGTCCCAAACCATGCCAGAAATCAGGAAGAAGAAAGCCCAGGTATCCCAGCCCCAGGGCTGGGGAAGAAGAGGGAGGTGGCCAGGGCAGAGGATACAGAGCCGGCATCACTGACAATCTGCAGCACGATGGTGATGGAGGTTCGGGGATGCAGGGTCCCCAGGACAACAGCCTCACATGTATTCCGGATCAGCCGCTCCCTGCTTTTCTCTGCTACTCCTGGGAAGGGGGGAAGAAACAAATGGAACTTGGTCTGGGCCCCATCAAAGGCCTTGACATACCCTCTCACCCACCTTCTCATTTTACAGAAGCACCCACAACTGGCAAAAAGCCGAGCCAGGACCTGTCACACAGCACAGGATGCCTGTGACTGAAGCTGCTGGATGTAAGCCCAGGGAGCTCCCCAGCTGGCCTCACCCACTACCCCAGCAGATCCGTGGTGGGGTTGGGGTGCAGGAGTGTGACCAAAATCCCCCTCCCACTTGAATTCATACAGCTGGGGGGTACCCTCAGCAGCCTTCTGGGAGGGCCCACGTCCTAGAAAAAAGAACTAGATCAATCCAAGGGGTGGCAGGAAAAGTGCCCAGGGATGCAGACTGAGACTCCCCAAGATAGCCTCAACGGCAACCTACTGAGAAGACCGAGGTTCTCCTATGAATCCAACTTCAGTCTTCAACGACCCTCTCCAACAGTCTCTGAAGATGCAGTTCTGCTTCCCTGGGCCCATCCTCTGCCTGCCCTCCCCCATCTCTACCCACCCCACAGTAAGCTGGCTCCTTCACCATGCTCAGAGCTCTGGCCTTCTGTGAGCCAGCCCACAGCCCCAGCTATCCTGGAGCCCTAGACACAGACACAGAGACAGACAGACACACACACACACACACGCACAGACAGACAGACAGACACACACACACACACACGCACAACACACACACAAACACACCCCCAACCATCCCGAAGTCCTAGACACAGAGACAAAGACACACACACACACACACAGACACATACAGTCACAGACACATGCACACACACACACACACACACACAGACATCCCGGAGCCCTAGACACAGAGACAGACAGACAGACACACACACACACACAAACAGCCATCCTGGAGCCCTAGACACAGAGACAGACAGACAGACACACACACACACACAAACAGCCATCCCGGAGCCCTAGACACAGAGACAGACAGACAGACACACACACACACACACACATACAAACAGCCATCCCGGAGCCCTAGACACAGAGACAGACACACACACACACACACACACAAACAGCCATCCCGGAGCCCTAGACACAGAGACAGACAGACAGACAGACAGTCACAGACAACATACAGAGACACACACACACACACAATGCCGTTCAGTCAGGTCCAGTTCTTTAGGAGCCCGTGGGCCCTACCCATACCATCCATGAGTTTTCTAGGAAAATTTCACTGGGATGCGTTGCCGCTTCTTTCTCCAGCGCATTAAGGCAAGTATCAGTTAAATGGCTTGTCCAGGGTCATACAGCTAGCGAGTGTCTGAGAGAGATGTCATCTCAGACCCTCCTGACTCTATCCACCGCCCCACCCGGCCACCCCAAAGCTCCTTATACCTGTCCTAATAAGAAGTCCAATGTATAACACATTCACTGGGGGGACAGAGGCTCCAAGCGTTACTCCCACTTCACAGATGAGGAAGGTGAGATGTTGAGGGGTTGAGTAAAATGCCAGAGGTAGAAGAGACACCAGAGAGGGCCCACCTCAGGCTGGCACAGGGCTGACCAGCTCAGCCTCCACAAGTGTGGAAGCGCGTTTGCTATGACTTCGCACAGATAGTCAAGCCGCCGCCTTCTCAAGGAGGGGGAGAATTTGGAACTTGAAATTTTAAAAAATTAGTATTAAGCACTGTTACGTGTAATTTGGAAACATTTAACAAAACGAATAAATACATAAACAAGAGTATGTATGTGATAGCTACACTTATATATGTGTGTATTTCAAAGCCATCAGGGGCTCCCCGCTGTTTAAAAGTAAAAGGCCACACAGCTCAGCCAAGTGCACGGCCCTCAAACCTTCCTTCTCATGCCAACCACCTCTCCAGACTTCTTTTTTTCTTTTAGTATCTTTTGAGTTCATAATAATTCTCACTTTGGGAACACACGTTCCCCCCGCTCCCTCCCCCATTCAGCAAATCATCCCTGATAATAACAAATTTCAAAAACAAAAGAAAAAATGCAGTTCAGCCATCCAGTCGTCTTACTGAGCCAGCCTGACAGCAGGGCCTGCAGCGCCCCCTGCACCCAACCCCGACCTGTGCTGCCTGGAAGCCAAAGCGAGCCTCCTCTGCTAGCCTTCTGACCTCCGCCGACTCCCCTGCTTTCTACTTTCTGCTGTGGAAACACTAATCAAACCAACACTACGACTGGTAGAAAGGCTGTCAATCCATCGGCCTACGACTCCAGTCCTGGCATCGCTGGGTCTAGAGTCAAGACGACCCGAGTTCCAATTCAGCCTCAGACTGGCACAGGCAATTCACCGAAGAGCTCTTTGCCTCAGTTTCATCATCTGAAATACGGGGATACTAAGAGCACCCATCTCCCAGGGCTGTTGTGAGGACGATTTGTAAAACGCCCCATAAATTCAGTCTTCACCGACATCCCGTGTCTTTCCAGATCAAGACACCCCTCTCTGGTCCCAGCTCCCCAAGTGTTCTCTTGAGACGAATACATACATATACATACACACACACACACACACACACGCACGCACACAGCTTATTTAACAAAAACTTTTTTTTTGGAGGGGCAAAGCAGGGCTATTGGGGATAAGTGACTTGACGGTGCGAGTAAAGTACCAAGTGTCTGAGGCCAGATTTGTTAACAAAAACGTTTCCGGCTTCTGCTAAATTACAACGCCCATTCCTACTAAACAATACCAGGGAGCATAGGAACAAATGGAATTTTCCTTAAAATGATAAGTCACATCTAAAACCACCAGCAAGTATTATATGTAATGGGGATAAGCTAGAAGCTTTTCTAATAACATCAGGGCTGAAACAAGGATGCTCATTAATTATCACCACTATTACTCAATATTGTTCTGGAAATGTTAGCTCTAGTTAATAAAAAAATTAGAACAGGCCATGAGGAAACAAAGTTATCTCTCTTAGCAGATGATATAATGGTTTACTTGTAGAATCCTAAAGAATCAAGTAAAAACCTACTTGAAATCATTAACAAATTTAGCAAAGTCGCAGAACATAAAATAAACTCACCTAAATCATCAGCATTTCTACATATTACTAACAAAGGATAGCAGCAAGATATAGAAAGACAATTTCCATTTAAAATAACTGTACACAATAAAAAATATTGGGGAGTCTACCTGTGAAGACAAACCCCATCTGGACACAATTACAAAACTCTTTTCACACAAGTAAAAGCCGGATCTAAATAAATGGAAAAATAACAGTTGCTCATGGGTAGGTTGAGCTAATATAATAAAAATGACAATTCTACCTAAATTAATTTGCCTATTCAATGCCACATCAATCAAACTACCAAAAATTGTTTAATAGAGCTAGATAAAACAGTAAAAAAATTCATCCAAAAGAACAAAAGATTAAGAATATCAAGGGAATTCATGAAAAGAAATGTCAGGGAAGGCGGCCCAGTCATACCAGACCTTAAATTATATTATAAAGCAACAATCATCAAAACTACTTGGTCCACACATACAAAATATTTATGGCAGGTCTTTTTGTGGTGGCCAAGAACTGGAAATGGAGGGGATGCCCATCAATTGGGGAATGGCTCAACATGCTGTGGTATGCGAATGTAATGGAGTACTATTGTGCTGCAAGACATGAACAGGCAGACTTCAGAAAATCCTGGAAAGACTTGTATGAGCTGATGCAGAGTGAAAGAGCAGAACCAGGGGAACCCTGTACACAGCACACAGTAACAGCCCCAGTGCGTGACGACTGACTTCAGCAGACTTAGCTCTTCTCAGCAGTGCAAGGAGCTCAAACAATTCCAAAGGACTCATGATGGAAAATGCCGCCCGCATCCAGAGAAAGAACCGTGGAGTCTGAAGGCAGAGTGAGGCAGACTTCTGTGTTTTTTCTTCTTCATGGTCTCTCCCATTCGTTGTAATTCTTCTACTCAACACAACGAATGCAAAAATATGTTTAATAGGAATATATATGTAGAATCACATCATATTGCATGCCATCTTGGGGATGGAGGGGGAGAAAATTAAAAACGTATGGAAGTAAATGTTGAAAACGAAAAATAAGGATTTTGTTTTCTTTTAAACTTGGTACTGGTTAAGAAATAGAGGGGTAGATCAGCAGAATAAGCTAGGTACACAGTACACAGTAGTCAATGACTACAGTAAACTACTGTTTAATAAACCCTAAAACCCCAGCTTCTGGGATAAGAATTCACTATTTGACAAAAACTGCTGGGAAAACTGGAAAATAGCGCGGTAGAAACTGGGCACAGACCGATGTCTAACGCCGTATACCAAAATAAAATCCAAATGCAAGATACTATATAATGACATTGTCTATTTGACACTAGAAACAAGCGAGGGGAGTGGAGAGCAGCTTGCGTGTCCGGTGTACGGAGAACGGAGGGTTTATGGCCAAACAAGAGACAGAGAACGCCATGAAATAAAACAGATAATTACGATTACAGGAAATCGAAAAGTTTTTTCACAAAATCAACGCAACCAAGATTGGGGGAGCAGCAAATGGGGAAAGAATTTTTGCAACTAGTGTCTCTGACAAAGGCCTTACTTCTAAAACATATAGAGAACTGAGTCATTCCCCGATTGATAAATGGTCCAAGGATATGAATAGGCAGTTTTCAGAGGAAGAAATTAAAGCCATCTAGAGTCATATGAAAAATGCTCTAAATCACTACAATTAGAGAAATGCAAATTAAAACCACTCTGAAGTACCACATCACAGTATTAAGATTGGCTAAGATGACAGAACAGGAAAATGATAAATGTTGGAGATGTGAGAAAATTGTAACACTGCTGCACTGTTGGTGGAGTTGTGAACTGATCCAACCATTCTGGAGAGCAATTTGGATCTATGTCCAAAGGGCTAAAAAAACAACGTGCATACCCTTTGACCCAACAATGCCCCTTTTACAGCCGTATCCCAAAAAGACCATAAAAATGGAAAAAGGGCCCACGGTCATAAAAATCTTTATAGCAGCTCTTTTTGTGATGACCAAGAGCTAGAAATTGAGGGGCTGCCCATCAATTGGAGAACGGCTAAACAAGTTGTGGTAAATGAACGTAATGGAACATTGTTGTGCTATAAGAAGTAATGAACAGGCTTCAGAAAATCCTGGAAAGCTATACATGAACTAATGCTGAGTGAAGTGAGCAGAACCAAGAGAACATTGTACACAGTAACAGCCACGTTGCATCGATGATGACCTATGACAGACTTAGTTCTGCTCAGCAATACAAGGATCTAAGATAATTCCCAAAGACTCATGATGGAAAACGCTGTCCACATCCAGTGGAAGGTCCGTGGAGTCTGACTGCAGATCAAAGCAGACGATTTGTCCTCTCTTTGTTTTTTTCCTCTTGTTCTCATTCTTCTTTCACAACATGACTGATGTGGAAACACAGTTAACATGATTGTACATGTACAGCCTGTATCAGATTCCTTGCTGTCTTAGGGAAGGGAGAAAAATATTTGGAATTTAAATCTTATAAAAGGGAATGTTACAAAAGAGAATCTTCACATTGGGAAAAAATACAATTAAGTGGAAAAAAGGTTTTTTTTAAGTTTTTTCTTTCATTCCTTTGCAAACAAAAGAGGACGCTAAGTCTGCCCAGCTCTTCTCAAGGTCATTATCGTCTTGGGTAGCGTCTTTTGCTTCTCTCCCATTACACTGCTGTACAGTGTTCCCAGCTCTGCCTGCTTTATCCTGGCATCAGTTCCTCGAAGTCTTCCCAGGCTTCTCCTGAATTCTTCCTAATTCTTTCCTATTTCTTTCAATCTCATTCATGTTCCACAGCCTGTTTCACCATCCGCCAAGCAACAGCACCTACTCTGTGCCTGACTCTTGGCTACCACAAAAGGCTCACTGCTTCAGCAGCCTTGGACAACATTCCTTGGACAACACCAGCCACTCCTCGAGTCTACTTCCTGAGATGGAAAGAGAAGGCTAAAGAGACAGAGACTCCCAGGAGAAAGAATCCCTCCCCCAGCTCCCTGCTCACCAGGCAACCCTATCTTGGGCTTCAGAATCACCTCCAGAGTGGCCTTGTTGAAAATCTCCTTGCTGACTTTGACCTCTGCTGGACCATAGACTCCAACTAGGACCGACGTGTCACCTGCAGAGAAGGGGGCAGGGGAGGAAGCAGGTACTGACTGGATGGCACTGGCTCTCTCCACAGGGACAGGGCCTCCACTGTCTCAGGTCTGGACCACTCTCAGCTCCCACTTCCCTCTACTTGATAATAGATAAGGCTTCTGGGTGACAGCCTGGAGTGTGGGAGACTCCTCTTTCTGAGCTCAAATCTAGCCCCAGAGACTTAGCAGCTGTGTGACCCTGGGCAAGTCACTTCACCCTGTCTGCCTCAGTTTCCACATCTGTACAAGGACATGGAGAAGAAATGGCAAACCACTGCCAAAAAAAACCCCAATGGGGTCATAAAGAGTTAGATGTGACTGAAAGGACAAAATCATGGCCAATATCTATTTCTACAGCACTTTTCAAAGTCTGTGAGCTTTTATATATTAGATCCTGACAACAATCCTGTTCTAGTAAGTGCTAGTATTATCCCCATCTTACAGATGAAGAAACTAAGACCAAAGTGGATAAAGTCGGCCAGTTTTCAGGGGCAGGATCAAAACCCAGACCTTTCTGACTTTAGATCAAGTTTCCCTATTTCTGGACGGTTTCTTTACCTAAAGCTGGCCGGGGAGGCCCCTGGGGAGGGGGATGGAGGAGGAGAAGGAGAAAGAGGAGAGGGAGAACAGGAATGAGAGGCGGGGGAGGGAAGCCCGGTGGCCCCGCACCACCAGCCCGAACCTGCCTCTTGGTGCAAGCCCGGGCCCTGTGCCCAGCGGGGGGGAGCTCCGGCCGCTGAGTGCCCACGAAGGCCCTCAGGAGACGCGCTCGGTGAACGGCCCCAAGCCTCCCCCGCCCCCGGGAGATGGGGGGTTATGGGCCCTGGAGGCCACGTCTAAGGGTGAACCTATCTGCCCACGTGGGGGGGTAAGTGGGACCCTCCCGCGCGCCAAACGTGATCTGTCTCTGAAAAGGGGAGGGGGCTTATCCTTTACCGAAGAAGGGAGGCCCCCATCCCTCACGCGAGCCAGGGTATTTGCCCGAAAACAAAGGTTCGGAAGGAGGGCACTTACCCTGCAGGAAGGAGGCAGAGCCATCGGGTCGGGAGAGCAGGTTCTGTTCGCAGGCGAAATGACGGAGGCTGCAGCCGGAGCCTCGCGAACTTGGATCCCCGTCGGGCCCGCTGCCAGACCCCAGCTCCGTCTCCATCTCCCTACACGTGAACGCCCGCCAGCACAAAGCTACTTCCGGGGGTGGCCAGGGCGCATGCCTGAAGGTCTTGAGGAGCATGCGCAAGCATTTTATTTGCTTGAGCACGTGGTTTCGGCCAATTTCAACCTCCCTCCCTCCAATGGCCAGGTGCAGTCCTGCCTGAGCGGCGGGAGAGGGCGCTTGAACTATTATCGCAACGCGCTTGCGCAAACAGTTTGTTTGTAAAGGCAGGATGCCATGCTTTCCTTCAGCCCCGCCCCCAACCTAGGCCAGGGGAAACTATTAGGTCGTTGGAGAGAGGAGGAGGGATCAAAATGGCCCGAAGTCCTATCCAAGCCCCGGGGAGGTTAAGGGGCGGGGCGCTTCTGAGGACCCAAGTTCAAGGGGCTGGCCTCGCTTCCGCCTGAAGGCGCAGCCTCCTCGGAGGTCTCAAAGCCGAGGGACAGGGCTGAGGGGGAGTGGCGGACGGCGACAGTCTGCCCGGCGGAGCGTCCCGGACGGCTTGGGAGGCGGTGCTCACTCACGTGGGGTCGTGGGCGTGGACAACTTTTTAGGCGATGAACTTGCGGGCCCTGAGGAGAACCCGGGTGGCAGTAGCGGAGCGAGACGGTTAACGGATCCAGTTAAAATGGCGGCGGCGGCGGCACGAGCCTGGGCCCTGCGAGGGGGGCTGACTTTGGCCCGGCGGGGACCTCGCGGATTGGCGGGATCCGTGAGTGCTCCCGCCCCCGAACCCTGGGGGGAGCGCCGGGAGACAGAGAGAGACCCCTCTCCTCGGGAGCCCCCCCCCCCAACACACACAGAGGAGGGAGGGAGGAGCTGAGACCCCCGGGGTGAGGGCGCCTGAGAGGAGAGACCCCGGAGAGGGAGGGAGCTGAGATCTTGGGTCCAGGGAGAGTTTCAATTCCTGTGAGAGAGAAGGGCCCCGTCCCATCTAGGGAAGGAACTGAAAGAGCTGAGACCCCCCCAGCGTGAGGGCCGGAGAGAGGAAGGGGGTAGGGAGAGCCGAAGGACGGAGAGAGGAAGGAGCAGGACATGTGGGATGAAGACTCCCCAGCCCCCCGCCCCCGGTTTCCCCTCGGTAACCTTGGGCCCTAGTGTAGAATGAAGGGGTTCAACAGGACTTTGTGTGGTGCGGGAGAGGGGCTAGCCCCGAGGGAGCCCAGGCCTGGGCAGAGGCTGGGCTTCAGGACCAGCTGTTGAACTCTGTCCTGGAAAGCAGGTTGAGGGAGCCTGGAAGTGTGGGGGGAAGGGCTGGGGCCATCGCAGAACCCACCCGGGGCTCCCGGGCAGGGTACTCCTGGAAAATGAGAGGGGCAGGACCTTGGCCTCTTGTTGGGGGCGGGCCCCCAGAGCAGCCCCTCGGCTCTCTAGAAGCGGGACTTGGTGCCTGCTGCCCATTGGCTGAGCCAGGGGGAGGGAGGGAGGCCTGGCCCCCTGGGCTGGGAAGGTCACCTGTGGGTGGCTCTGGTCCGGTGTCCCAGCCCCTGTCTCCAGGCACTGTTCTGGTCTTTCCGGTTCCTTGGTGGCTGGGCTAGCCGGGTGCTTTCAGGCCCTTCCACCATGATCCTGGGGGGCGGGGAAGAGTGTCTGAGTTCCAGTGCTGCTCCCTCTCCCCCGGGACTCTGCCTCTTCTAATTAAACTCCTGGCAGGAATGTTGGGGAGAGGGGCTCCTTTGGGGTCTGAAGGCTGTGTCCTGTTCCCAGGCTGGGTGGGTCAGGTCTCCTAAGGGGGGGGAGGGCCAAGGGGCTGATCGAGTTTGTCCTGATCTTCTACCCTTGGGGAGCGGAATCCAGCCCCTGACCTAAGGTGGGCCCAGTAGGGAGAAAGAGCCCATCTGTGGCACTGACAGTTGTTTGTGGAAGGGCTTCTCCTTAGGCCCCTTTATCCTGGAGACCTCTAAGCGTTTTTTAAGATCCACAAATCAGTAAAGTGCATTTTTGAAAGACCTTTGTCAGCCTTAAAGCAGTGTAGCAAGGGCAGCTGGAATTTCCTTGTCCCCTCAGCTCACGGGACAGGCATCACTGCAAATGTGTGTGTGTGAACTAGAAGCTGGCTAGAGAGGTCCCTCTGCTCCATGTAAGAGAAGCCAGAGTGACATTGGCTGGGCCTGGGGAGGAAGGAGGCCTCCTTAAGAGACCAAGAGACCTTCCCTTGATGCTCACAGCGCTGACTTTATCTTACCTGATTTCTACACACACACACACACACACACACTTCTGAACAGAACTTGTCTTCATGGGGAGTGGAGGTGACTGTAGCAAGGAGGTCATTTGTAAACTAAACTCGGCCCCCTTCCCACTCAGGGGCTGACCCTGGCCCTGCCTCATCTGGGCAGCATGGAGGGAGCTCACTGTGCAGTGAGATCCTGTCTGCTCCTGCCCAGCTCCAGTGTCTCGGTCAGCCCGGGGAGCCACCCTGCTGCCCTCAGGCCGCCCCACTTCTGTCCTTCCAGAGTCTCCCATTGTCCTAGCCAGTCACTTCGAACTATTTCTCTTGGCACAATTGAGACCTTTCTTCTCATCCTTTGAATACCCCCTGTTAGCACCAGAACCTCAGGCCTCTGACCTTTAGTTGGTTGTGGGCAGGTCACTGAAATCGGTGAGCCTCAGTTTCTGCATCTATGCAATGGGGATAAAACTCTTTTTAGCAAATCTCTCTCTCGAGGTTGTAAAGATGAGGTTGGATAATAGGTGTCACATGCTTTACAGACTTTTAAAGCCATGTACAGACGGCCATTTATCCCCTTATATTGGGTTTGAGCTCTGTCCTGGTCTTGCAAAGGTTTGAGGATGTACTGAGGTATGAGGGAATTGTGCTCTGGAGAGCACCTGTTTGCCCCAGAAAGACTGGCCTGGCCACCCTGGCCCGATCACACACCCGTGGCAAGCTGCTGAGTGGAGAGCCTGAAGCAGGTCCAGACTGTATGCTGGGAGGCAGCCATAGGGAAGGCTATTGTAAAATGCCTGGTGTGGGTAGGGCTGGCCAGATGTGTGTCCTGGAAGTGTCTGGCCCGGGGGGCTCGCCCTCACTGCCTCCATTTGGGAAGTGATTAAGCAGGTCCCATGTTCCACCCACTGCAGGCACACATATAATGAAGTCTGCCTTCAGAGGACTTGCAGTCTAATGGGAGCCAAGAACACCGAACCTGTTGGGGGCATCACAGCCGGCGGTGCAGAGTCGGCAGGCTGGAAGGCTCACTGGGCCAGTGGGAATCTTTCCTTCCAGAGTGGTTAGAGTGAGGAGGAAGGAGACAAGCATTCATTGAGCATCTATTGTGTGCCCAGGCCCTGTGCTGATGGCTTTCCCCGTACCAACCCTGGTAGAGAAGTGCTATAACTATCCCCTTTACAGTTGAGGAAACTGGGACAGACCATGTAAGTGAACAAGCCTAAGGTCATACAGCTAGCAAATGTATATGGATTTGAACTCGGGTCCTCCTGAATCTGGGCCTAGCATTCTATCCACTGCACCCCTGAGCTCCTAAGAACCTTATGGGACTCCACCTCTTTAACTTTTTAGATAAGGAGACAGAGGTCCAAGAAAGTTTTAAGAATTGACCATGGTCACAGACAGCTGGCGGTACAGTGGTTAGTGCCCTGGGCCTGGAGAAGACCCGGGTTTAGGTTCAGCCTCAGACACTAGTTGTGTGATCCCAGAACGCTACTTTGCCTCTGCCTGCTAGGTTTCCTCACCTGTTAAATGAGGACCAGAGCTCCTCCTTCCCTGAGTTGTTGGGAGGGCCACTAGCTGCTAGTCATTAATTGGCGGAACCAAGATTAAAGACTGCTTCTCTCCAAGTCTAGTATTCTTCCCAACAGGACATACCCATGCCAAGGCACCCATCTGCCCGTTGTGTAAAACTGCTCCGTCAATGTAGACGACCTGTAGGACTTGTCTCTACTCATCCTGGTTAGTGGGAGCCCAGACTTCCAAATGAGCATCCTGAGGGCAGACTTCCCCACAGAGCCACACCTGCATGACTGGTTCTGCCGGGCACACAAAAGGGCATTGCCAGGGGTGGCTGCTAGCTCCCTAGGAGTAGTGCTCTAACTGGGCAATAATCTCCATTCGGTATCACCCCTTTTGGAGATAAGATGTGAGCTGGGCTGCGGCCTGAAGGGACCTCTGGAGGGCCATCTGGGCCAGCGTATTCCAGGGGAGGATGCCCCTTCAGCATCCCTGACAGATTCCTGCAGAAGCACAGGAGGTTTTTCCTGATATTTGAGGGAGGTACTAGTGGGGGGGCCCACCCTCCTGACACGTTTGTCCTCCCCTTTGTCTCAGGCTGCCCATTGGCAGCAGGAAGATTTCTCATCCCTGGATGAAAAACCCCAGTTTCCTGGTGCCTCTGCTGAGTTTGTGGATAAGTTAGACTTCATTAAGCCCAATGTCATTTCTGGCATCCCTGTCTACCGGGTGATGGATCGCCAGGGCCAGATCATCAATGCGAGTGAGGACCCCCAGGTGAGAACCTTGCAGGTCTCATGGTCCCCTTTGCCTTTCCTCCATGCCCTCTGGCTTAGAGGGCTTGGGCCAGCCCTACTATTCCCCTTGCTCTGTCCTCAGCTGCCTCCGGAGGTGGTCCTAAAGCTGTATAAAAGTATGACCCTGCTCAACACCATGGATCGAATACTCTATGAGTCCCAGAGGCAGGTAGGTGGGGTCTAGCACTCTGAGGGGGACAACTTTGCTGTCTAAAACAGTTACAATTATACACACAGCCATTCCTGGGGGGCAAAGAAGTCATGGAGGCTCTAAGAGGTTGGGGGAAGAGACCCTAGGAGGGAGGGCTGGGGCCTGTGGCCTCAAAATGCAGGTGCCCAGAAAGCTGACTTCTGGGAGCCTGCCTTAGGGGGTGGGAAAAGAAGCGAGAACATCCTAAAGGGCAAAGGACAGGATTCAGTCTGAGGCCTGGATGGAACAAGACTCCCAGGGGCTGCATGGGTCCTTTTCTGGAGGCTGATGATGGATGGCCAAGGCAGCCCCAGTTATGGTAGGGTAACCGCTCAGTGTTGGGGGAATTCCAGAGAACATGCTGGCCTGGAGGACAGGTCATGATTCACTTTGTCTCTGGATCCATGGAACCCAGCACAGTGTGCCTGGCTCAGTTAGAGCTTAAAGGATCAGTGATTGTTGGGTTGGCACTTCCCTTCTCAGAGAAGGGAAGATGAGATGTGTGTGTAGGAAGATCGGGAGAGTTCCCTGTTGTCTCTGACAATGACCCAGCACGATACTCGGGGCCCCCTTTTTTCTTTTCCCCTGCCTCTCTGCAGGGCCGGATTTCCTTCTACATGACCAACTATGGGGAAGAGGGCACCCACGTGGGCAGTGCAGCCGCCCTGGATGACACAGACCTGGTGTTTGGGCAGTACCGGGAGGCAGGTAAATTCTCTTTCCACATGGGCTGGGGCCTAGAGCTGGAGCCAGGGGCATTTGAGCAGAGAAGAAGGAAGACTGTACAAGTCCGTCATGGCCCTTCTCTGTGCTCAAGGTACTGCCCCCTTTATGCCCCACAGGGCAAAGGCAGCCAGAGGAAGTGGGTACAAGCCACAGCAGAGGGGTGGGGGGAATCTATGTGAGCCAGGGGACTCTTCCAGATCAGCTCCCAGTGGGCACTATTCTTCATCTGAGAGGGATGCCTGAGCAAAGAGAGGAGAGGGTGTCCATATGGGTTTCCCTAGCTCTGAGGTCTGTTCTCCAACTGTTTGCCTCTCCCTGGCAAGTAACCCCAGCCCCATGGATGCAGGGGGCCATCTCTCTACCTTCACCATGCTCAGAGAAAGCAACTTGCTCTGAATTTGCCTTTGATTAACCTAAGTAACAAAGAAAATCCAATGCCGCCACCCTTCCTGGGGCCCGACTGATCCTTCCCTCCAACTCGCTTCTGTTGCTTGAATCTCCACAGGAATGCCCCCCTTTTAAAAGACAGCCCTTTTAAAACCGCAGCTTGGTTTTCCCCCTGGGAAGGAGCCAAGAGTCCTAGAGCTTCTAGTGGGCCCCAGAGTTGTTGGCTTTGACCCCAACCTGAACGTGACTGTAAACAATCCCTCCTCTCTGGGCCTCAGTCTTCCCACCTGTAAATGAGGAGGGAGAGTGGTCCCTGGGATCATGTGCTGAACACTGGGGATGCCAAGTCCTTTGCTGCTGAAACAGTGCCCCCCTAACCCCCCAAGAAGCCTTTATTTTACCTAGGGGCCCTGACAACGCAGATGTTCAGTGGAGGGACAGGATGGGGCCCGTGGCTTCCTCTTCCACCAAGGCAGGCTGGCACCTTTACTCTCGTTTCCAATCTCACAGCTGCCCAGAGCACTGTGTCAGACCCAGGGCTTTCCACTTCCAAAGCTGGCTTTCTCTCCACTCTGCTACCAGGCAAGAGGCAGGAGGGAAGATTCACCAGCCACTGGGGGTATCAGAGAAGGCTACATGGAAGAGGTGTCACTTCAGCTGAGCTTCAAAGCAAAATAAAGGATTCCACAGTCAGATGAAGAGGGGGGCCATTCCAGGCATGGGGCACAGCTGGGAGAGTGGTATGGAGACGTCACGTCCAGCTCAGGGAGTAGAAGCAATTCCAGGGCTCCATTTTGGAGGACCAATGTTCTGATCGTCAGGGTCAGCATTTGCCAGCTTTACCAGTTTCTGCTTTAGCAGCACAGAGATCTGTCTTTTTGTGCCTGGTAACACCCTCTAAGCTGGTCTGTTCTGCTAAATGCCAGGCAGAGCCATGCTCCAGTGAAGCCACAAAACTACCTTCCACCAAGCAGAAAGGCAGGTGATCTGGGCATTGTCAGGCTGTCATGTGGGTTTAGATCCCCTCTTGGGTCACAGGTCATTGAGTACCAGTTGTGTGCATGTGGCTACATAAAGAACATGAGAGAGATGTGGGCTGATCAAGTCTGAGGGGACACTCTAGAGAGGTCCGTGCAGACCCCAGACAGTGGCTTCAGAGAGAGGCCAGAAGAAAGACATCCTTGGGATTGACAGTGTCAAGAGAGGGGATGGTAGCGGCATTTGAGACCTGCTTCCACCTCCCAGATGTGGCCAGACCTGTATCTTCCTCCTTCCCCCCAGGAGTGCTGATGTACCGAGGCTACCCCCTGAATCTGTTCATGTCCCAGTGCTATGGCAACTCGAGCGACCCCAGCAAGGGCCGCCAGATGCCCGTCCACTACGGCTGCAAGGAAAGGAACTTTGTCACTATCTCCTCCCCCCTGGCCACACAGATCCCTCAGGGTGAGTGCTGCTGTTTGGGGAGGCCTGGGCACCTCCACTGCTAGTGAGCACGAAAGCAGGAGTGGGGCTGCAGCACCATGGCTTCAGGGCTTGGAGGTTCTCCAGAGTTCTTGGCCAGCCTCACTCTGAGACATGGTGAAGGGATGTGGGGCTTGTGACATGTCCCCTTGTTTTTCTGGGCTTCCTTTCTCCTCTTCCAGTGGGGTTGGAGTCAGGCCAGATGATAGGCCCCCTCACTGTCTCCCCTTCTCTCCTGCAGCGGTTGGAGCGGCCTATGCAGCCAAGAGGGCCAATTCTAACCAAGCTGTGATCTGCTACTTTGGGGAGGGGGCAGCCAGCGAGGGCGATGCCCATGCAGGCTTCAACTTTGCTGCCACCTTGGAGTGCCCCATCATCTTCTTCTGTCGTAACAATGGCTATGCCATCTCCACGCCCACCTCGGAACAGTATCGGGGTGATGGCATTGGTATGGCAGGGCTGGGGCCCCCTTCTTTCTCTTCATTCCTCCCTGCCCTAAGGCACCTCTCCCACACTAGAGTCACACCTGAAGAGCTACAGAGCATGACTTAGGCCTCCTGATTATGAGCCTGCTTTGGCCTAGGACATGGGCCTCAGCCTCTTGGTCTCAGAGTGGCCGGGGTGCTAGTCTCTGGTGTTCCCTGAACTCTCACAGGCTTCTCCTTTCTTCCTGTGTGAATCAGATCCCTGGCACGGCTGCTCTTTCCCTTTACTCAGGGTTCTGGTTGCCTTGCCTGGCCACACATCCTTTTCATCCTCCCTGGTTTGGGCCCTGAGCACTGGGTGGACACCAAGGGTTAGGATGGGCCCCGTTTCACCAGGATTCTTGGTGGCTCCCACGTGAAGGTAGGAAGAAGGCTCTTCCCGGGAGTTGACCAGCCCCTTCTCCACAGCGGCCCGAGGCCCTGGCTATGGCATCATGTCTATCCGAGTGGACGGCAATGACGTGTTTGCGGTATACAATGCTACCAGAGAGGCTCGGCGGCGGGCAGTGGCAGAGAACCAGCCCTTCCTCATCGAGGCCATGACCTACAGGTGCAGCTGGGCTCCCCACCCCGGGACCCTCCATAGCTAGGTGCCCTTCCCCCAGTCCCTGCCCTCCCTTGCCTCATTCCTCCCGGCTCTGTCTCTCCCACAGGATCGGCCACCACAGCACCAGCGATGACAGCTCGGCTTATCGTTCTGTGGATGAAGTGAATTACTGGGACAAGCAAGACCACCCCATCTCCCGGCTGCGCCACTACATGCTGAGCAGAGGCTGGTGGAATGAGGAGCAGGAGAAGGCCTGGCGAAAGCAGTCCAGGAAGAAGGTGGGAGCCCAGGGCCCCCGAGGGGTGCCAGAGATATGGGAAGGGAACCCTGGAGGAGTGGGGAGGTCAGGAGGGAGGGTGCAGCTGTAGCTGCCCAGTCAGTTACACCCTGGGAGAGCCCTTGGCAGGCTTTAGGGAGCACCCCCTGGGGTCTCCTTTGGGCCTTGCATAAGCCCCAGGTGGGAACTGGGGGTAGGCCTCAAGGCATTACTGCCCCCATTTTACAGATGAAAGCAAGGCTCAGGGAGGCTAGGGCCCATCCTTACCTGGCTGACCCTTGGCCTCTGTGATCTTTGGGCCCCGTGCTGCCTGACCCCCCAAGGTCCTGGCTGGCTCTAAGCGTGCCTTTGATGCCTGATTTGGGCAGTGTGATGGACATGAAATCTCATGGACTTAGGGGCCACCCAGGTTCAGACCTTACCCCAGGACTCATGAGTCATGTGACCAGCATAAGGTCCAGAGGATGCTCCTCCATAAAATGGGCGGCAGGAGGGAAGCTGGATGATACCAGCTGTGCCAACCTGAACTCAGCCTCCCCCCTCCAACCTTCCAACCACAAATTAATGTGGATCCACTTAAGAAAAATGATTTTTGCCCAAAAGTCAGGTATGGTAGGGTGGCTGAGGCCAGGCCTGCAGGTGCAAGGTCAGCCACCTCTGAGCATCCTGGTTTCCTGGCTTTTAGGGCCTAGAGAGGTTGCCAGTCACAGAGCCAAACCTAGAGCTCAGGGCTCCATGTGCCTCCCTTCCCCTCTGCAGAGTAGGGGGTGTGGCTCTACCATCCCTTCTAGTTCTGAATATGTGACCCTGCGGGGAAGACAGCTTTTTCTGTCCTGTACCACTGAGCACCTATGGCCCTTTCTGTAGGGAAGTCAATCCTCCCATGTGTGCCTAACAGATGAAGGCCATGCTGCTCATCCTGGCATTCAAAGCCTTACCTCCCGTGACTGTCCTCTGCATGCTCTGATCTGGACCCCTGGTTGTGGCCTATGCATGTCTTGGGCCTTGGCCCTCAGATGGCCCCTTCACCTCCATCTCAAGGCTTCCCTGATCCCTCTACTAGCTTGAGCCCCTCTGCTGGGATGCCAGCCTCTTCTGGTCCGAGGCATACTTTACCTCTAGGGTGGTGTTTAATGAATTGTCTCTTTTTCCTCCCTTGGCCCAATGCTGAGAAGGTGATGGAGGCCTTCGAAGAGGCTGAGCGAAAGCCAAAGCCGCCACTTGGCCTCATCTTCTCAGATGTGTACCAAGAGATGCCAGCCCAGCTCCAGAAGCAGCAGGAAGCCTTAACCCGCCACCTGCAGACATATGGGGAGCACTACCCTCTGGAGCATTTTGAGCAGTGAGGGATACACCGAGGGGCTGGACCTAGACATGCACCTGAGCTCTGCCCTGGCAGGGCCCCCTTCCCTCCCTCCTGCTAGAAGTAAAGTTTGGAGACTTTGATTCGGGAGGAGGAGCAGGGGCGGAACAGAGACCACCCCGTCTGGCTGGACCCTCCACTGAGACAGAACTCCCCCGTTAGTCCAATTTAGAAACCTTCCCTCTTCTCCAGGGGTCACTGCACCTGGGAACCTGGGAATGGAGCAGCAGGGGCTCATGCTGGCGAGCTCTAGCACTTCCCATCTGTGATGGTGCCTTCTCTCCAGGCCTTTTGGGAAGGCTCGTGCTGCTGGTCCCTCAAGCCCCAGCCAAGAGGCATTCAGGGCTCCTCAGGGAGGGCCAGAGCACAGATGGATTTGGACTGAAATGTGCGGGGCTGGGAGGAGTCAGAAATGGTGCACTTGGTGGCTGGGAGTCAAATAAAGAGTTCTTTGTATTTGATCCAGGCCAGGCCCAGCTTTTGTTTGGGGAGCTGATGGTGAATGGAAGGAAGGAGGAAAGGGGGAGGTGATGGGGCAGGGAGACCTTCTTTCAGTTGAAAAAATTGTCTCTTGGACAGCATTTCAAGCTGGGTTTAGAGGCCACAACTCATAGCTGCCCAGACTGTTGAAGCTGGGGAGGTCCCTTGAAGGGCACCCTGGTGCTCTGGCCCCTTGGGCACAGACCCAAGCCAAGATCCCCTGGGAAGAGGCAGGCCAGAGACGGGAACCCCCATTTCCTAACTCATCCTTCACTTTGTACTCTATACCCCACCCTAGTGAGAAACAGAAATTACTCTGAAGGCCTAGATCCAGGAAGAGGGGGTGTTTTAAATAAATATAAGCCGCATACAGCCTGGTCCTCTGAGAGCCAAGCAGGAGAGCATCACTGCAGGGATGGAGACAGTCTGGGTCCTGAAGCCTCCCCTGCTACGCCCTTGGTACCAGCTTTCAGCAAGCAGGCCACCAGCTTCCCTCCCAAACCGGGACTCCGGAGGGCAGAACTACAGATTGTGGGAGTGGACCTCTGATGGGAAGAGAGGGCCATCCCACCCCCATCTGCTGCCAAGAAGACCTTAGCAATGGACCGGAAGGTTTTGCATAAGCTTCCAAAGCTGAATGGTCTCCTGGGGGTCCCGGGGCTGAACCAGCACAAGGCGCTGGTGGATGCAGGGGTTATCCTGCTTGCCTCTGGTTGGCCAGTTGGTGAGGAAGCCGGGGTGGTTCTGGGGAGCTAGGCCCAATGCTTGGAAGCAGAGGCCGGAATAGACATCGTCAATGGGGAAGGGAACCACCCTGTCAGCAGCCTGGAGCAACCATGGGGCAAGTTGCCCGGCAAAGACGTAGCCCCCCCCGCTGGCATAGGCTGGGTAGGGGCCAGTGTAGAAGGACTCAGGCACATAGTATGGCCCTTTGGGGGTCCGGATGGGCTGGGCCTGGTCAAAGACGTGGCCCAGGTAGAGGCCTCGGGCCATGGCCGGGGGCAGCCCCCGCAGCAGCTTCAGCAGGGCCCTGACATTGACAAAGCTATTGTCCTCCGCTCGAAGCACAAAGGTCACCTGGGGGCAGTGGTGGGCCAGCCACTGGAGGAACAGCACATCCTTGAGGCTCCCGTTGAAGGGGACATCCAAGAAGTCCCAGAGCAGGAGGTCCCTGTAGCGATGACTCTCCCACTCCACGAGGGGACCCAGGTCAGGGCCCGGCTCTCCTCGAGGGGAGCCCAGGAGGAAAAGAAGGCGTACTCCATGCTCAGGCCCGCCCCACGTCTCTCGAATGGCCTGGCGTTCCCCAAATCTGCCTGCAGATGACTTCACAGCCAGCAGCAGGTAGGGGGCATCTGAACCTAGACAGCTGGGAACCACGGTCCCTGACAGCCACCAGGGGTAATCTCGGCAAGCAGCCGAGAGGAGGAAGCGCCGGTAAGGCTCCGGGTAGAGGGCAAAGTCTGGGATGGTGGCAGCTGCTGCCTTCCCCCAAGCCTGGCAATCCCCTGCCGCAGGGCCAGCTGCATCGGGCAGACCCTGGAACAGCTGCTGTTGCCTGTTCCAATATGCTGTGGCCAGGGCTCCTGTCTGGCCCAGGCGCCCAGAGAGATTGGCAGGAAGCGATGGCTCGAAGGTGAAGGCACTGGGGTTGGTTAGGGTCTCCAAGTTGGGCCCCTCTTGGTATTTCTTGGGCCTCAGAGGGTCTGAGCTCCACTCAATGTAAACCTTGAGAGCCAGCAAGGTGAGGACGGCCAAGAGACAGAGCATACACTTGGAGCAGCGCATGGCAGGGAACCCCAGGGGTTAGGGAGGGTCCTGGGAGCTGCGAGGGAAACGGAGGCCCACTTAGCTAGGGGAATCTCCAATCAAAAGGGGGTGCAGCTAGGGCCCCCCCAGGCCATGAATTCCAGGTCCATCCCAGGAGCAGGGGGCCCAGACCCCAGGTTCTTAGTCAAGTCCCTCAGAGGCAATCCTTCTGCTCTTTGCCTTGCCTCCAGGACCCAGGGGCCCCCAATTCCCAGTCCCTCCATCAGAACCCCCGAGCCCTAGTGGCTGATGCTTCCCTTCCCTTCTCAAGCCCAGGTGCTCCCTTCCCTCCCTCCCAAATACCGGGCTTGGGGACCCAGGCATCCAGCTCCCCTGGCACTCACTTCAGGGCCAGGGCCGTGGCCCGGCCCGTCAGCTTTGGTCAGGTCGGGCTCCTCCGGCAGCAGCCTCCCTCCCAGACTGAGTCAGTCTGGAGGGGAGGGGAGCAGGGAGCCCCCAGGGGCCAGGGAGCGGCAGGGGCGGGGCTGGGGAGGAGACCTAGAAAGATACTGACTGAGAGGCGGAGGACAGAGGGCGTGTACGGGCTGGTTCTCTGGCCTGAGAGGAGGCGAGACAGAAACAGAGATGGGAAAACTGGGGAGAGGTGCTGGGACTGGGGTAACTGGAAAGAGTCAAATGGGAGTCACAGCAGGACAGACAGACCCTGGGAGGCTGGAGGAGAGTCCCAGGGAAAGGAGGCCTGATGGGGAGAGGCAAAAGAGGAAGGAAAGAGAGAGAGGAGGGGGCCCAGGGAAGCCGGGGCTGGGGGCAGAGAAGGGAAGATCTACCCCTCCCATTTCTTCCCCTGGGGAACTCTTAGGTCTGTCTTCGGAAAGCTCCCAACTGGGGAATGCATTGGAGCTTTTTCCCCACCCCCCCATCAGATCCTCCAGTTCAATCCCCACCCCCATCATCAGCCTTATCAGCTACCTGAAGACCAGACGGGCCTGGGCTAGTTTCCACCCTCCTCTCCACACCCCACCCCTCACCTTCTCCCAGCGGTGACTAACGAATTTCCGGCCCCTTGGGAAACAGCGTGTGCTTGTATCAGAGTACGTCCACTGGGGCCTCTTCCGTGTGTGTACCCCAGCTGGTCTCTTAACGGTCAACAAACATTTCCCCACTGCCCAGTGGGTGCTAAGGAGAAAGCAATTTCTCCCAGAGGTATAGGGAGAGAGGAGGGGTCAGGTCCCAACCCAAATCTGGAGGCTTCCAGGCACATGTCCCTCCTGTCCCTGAGTGTCCCCTCCGTGGGAGGCCCCACCACCACTGGCCGTCTTCTCCTCGTGGGTTCCATTAGATTTATTTATTTCACATCTTTCTACATTTTGAGTTCCCAATTCTCTCCCTGGAGAAGGGGAGGAGTGCGGTGTCAGGTCTCCTGGATCAACTGGGAAGAGTGAGCAGAGGCCTCCGGTGGCTCTGGGCGCCCTGATCCCAATGCTACAACCTGCAGAAGTCACTTGGCCTCTGGCCTCCACTTTCCTCATCTGTAACAGCACCCACTCTGCCCCTCCCCACCTTGTGAGGCAAATGAAACACGTGTAGAGTACTTTACAAGGCTCCCTCATTGTCATCTTCATGGTCATTGCCACCACCATCATTCCCCAACAGCCTCCCCAGCCTGCTCCGGCCCGGAGGGAGCCTCCCCACTAGAGACTGGTTTCCAAGATGTTTGTTATCTGTGTGAAGAAGGGGGCGGGGCTGTGGGGAGTGACTGAGCCCCAGCCCTCCTGCCTCCCTCAGACTAATGAAGCCCATGGGGAGGGGGGAATGCAGCCTGGAATGAATGGACTTGGATCTGCACTCAGACACCACATCCCAGTGGAGGTCAGAAGGAGGGATGGGCCATCAGTATCTCCTGGGGTGTCAGTCACCATGGTTTCTGAGGCAACCACCCAAGGGGGTGCTGCCAGGGCTTACCAGCCCCCTCCTTGGTTCAGAATCCCCAGGCTCATCTCTTGTTCCTCTGGTCCTGTCCATCACTCCAATTATCAGTCCCTCCCATCCCAGGACAAAGAGGAAATGAGGGGAGATTCTGGAGACAACTTTATGAGTGGGGCTAGTGGGGCCTCTCCACCCCCCATTTATTCAGGGGTACAGAGAAGCTAAGAAAAGGGGGTGGGGAAGCAGGCCAAACATCTCTTCCCCTCTCTCCTCCCAGCATCCTTGGGGTAACCCCTTACTTCTAATACATCTATAAGCCCAGGGCACAGAGGAAGGGGAGAAGTCAAGGAAAGGCTTCTGGGCAACACGCCTGATGGTGGCCCTCTCCTCTGGAGATAGAAGGGAGCCTGGGGCCAGCAGTGTCTCTTGGGGAGCATCTAAGGAGTTGTGAGACCCGCTGGGGCACCAGGGATGGCTGCTGCCGGCCCCACTACCACCTTCTCTTCCACACACACCCCTTCCTCGGGGAGGGGCTCCAGCCCCTCAGCATAGTCTGCCCCGACCACCTCACAATTGGGAAGCATCTCCTCCACAAGAATCTGGGTTAGGCCCTTATTGGACACAGCTGGAAGGTTGGAGATGTCCAGATGCCGAAGGTTCCTGGAGTAACAAGTTTTGGGTAGTAGAAGGGATAGACCTGGGGAGGTGGGAGGCTAAGGAAACCCCACCTGGGGGCCACATTATCTCATCTCACTCTGGGCATGAGGGTCCAAGGATACCTTGGAGGAGGCCTGGGGCACCATGGAGAGGAAAGGGAGTCGGGAGGGGGGGACAGTGGGGCCCCAGTGGGATCTCTCACCAGAGGTGGTGGAGGCAGGCCAGGCCTCGCTCAGTGACCCGGGGACAGCCGGCCAAAGAGAGCTCCAGAAGGCTGCCACCCAGAGAGTGCAGGCGGCTCAGGCACCAGTCATCCACGTTGGGGCAGCCACACAGCCTCAGGGACCTCAGGCTGGACAGGAACACTGGCCAGAGGGGAGGGAGAGAAAGAGTGACTCCCAGCCCCCAGCCTCCCCAAAGAGAAGGCCCTGGCCCGAGTCTGCCCGGAACAGCCCCTCACCCAAGTTCTCTAGCCCATAGTAGTTAATGACACAGCCACTGGCATCCACCTCCTCCAGGGGCAGCTTCTGAAAGAGAAGACAGTTCCGAAGAAATCGGTTCTTGTCTTGGGGGAGGATCCAGTCATGATCCTGGAATCTGAGGGACCAAGGCAGGGAAGTTAGCAGGTGACTGTCCCCCAGGTATGTCCTATTCCTGCTTGCAGCACCCTAAGTCACCCCCTTGGATCCCAAATCATTGACGTCCTCCCAAGATCCCACTTCTTGAGTCCTTCATTGAGACAATATTTGTAAAGCACCTTGCACACTGCAAGAGCCATGAATACTTATTCCCTCCCTCCCTTCAAACCCAAGTCTCCCTGAACCCCTCTTGGGATCCCCAAATCCAAATCCCCCCAATTGTGCAGAGGAACCCTATCAGGTTCCTTAGATATCCCAAATCTCTCCAAATCTCCCTTTCAGTCCCCTTGAGATCCTTCCCTTCAAAAGCCTTGGGCTTCCTTACCTGACAGCTCCCCCCTGCGTCAGGACAAAGTGAGCAGCTGCCACTTCGGGGCCATGATGTTTCAATGTGTAGCTGAAGACTCTGGGTGGAAGTGAAAGGATGCTCATTCAGGGGTGACTGGGAAAATGGGGAGAAGAGAGTCCCTCCCACAGCTAATCAGGAAGTCAGGACAGCTCCAACACTCCAGCCTCAGTTCCCCTCCCCTCCCCCAAACTTCTGTACTTGGGTCAGATTTGGCAAGACTGCCTGGGTGAAGGGACTACCATGCCACCATCTAGTATAGTCCTTGATTTCAGAGGTTTGGGGAAAAGGTGGGCCCTAGGAGGGGGACACCGCAAGGATGGGACCCCTGAGGAGCAGCTGGGTTTCATGACAGTATGGGCTACTGTAATGTTAATGAAATCAGAAAATCTTCCATGCCCCTTTCTATTGGCACCTACTAAAGGCACTTAGTACCTTAAAGGCTTAGCTCCTTACTTCCAGTTAACTCCTTGGGA